>OX465588.1:23894629-24231324 GCA_950022655.1 Alentia gelatinosa | reverse complement strand
CCAGAGGTTCTAACAAAGTTTTATTATATGTTAGATGGCCTAATAAAGAAGGATATGAGAGTCTTTTTTGTGTAGGAGTTGAATATTGGAATTCCCTACCTGTAGTCCCTGGGCCAATCTGGAAAAGAGGCTTATTTAAGGAGTTTGCTGCCCCCCCTGGAAACATTTGTTTTATTGTTTTATCTTGTAGATCCATCCTTCTAGTTAACATTTCCATTTGTTGTCGCTCTGGCAAGTGGTCAGATTACCATCACAACAGCTGTTGAAGAGACCTCCCGTCAAAATGCCTGAACGCAGTACTGAAGACATAGTGTCTAAAGGCTATATGACCTTTATATATGCAGTTTTTTGCTATGTTGCCATGTTCTGGCATCCCTTATACTCATTTTGAGCTATTGTTTTGTGCTCTGTGATCTCAGGATTCAGTTATATAACCAATTTTTCTATCACTACCGCCACCATCATTTGACATTTTCGACACCCAATTCCAATGACAGAGTGCCTGAAGGCTATTAAATCTTTTCATATGCAGTTTTTGCTATCTGGCCATATTGTGGCATCCTTTATGAACATTTTGAGCTATTTTTAGTGTTTTGTGATATCAGGTTCCAGTTATATTACCGATTTTGCTACCCCTGCCACTCATGTTGTTTGACATATCTGAGAGTCAGTACTGAAGACATATAATGTCTAAAGGCTATATGACCTTTATATATGCAGTTTTTTTTGCTATGTTGCCATGTTCTAGCATCCCTTAGACACATTTTGAGCTGTTGTTTTGTGCTCTGTGATCTCAGGATCCAGTTATATAACCAATTTTTCTATCACTACCGCAACCATCATTTGACATTTTCGACACCCACTTGCAATGACATAGTGCCTGAAGGCTATTGAATCTTTCCATATGCAGATTTTGCTATCTGGCCATATTGTGGCATCCTTTATGAACATTTTGAGCTATTTTTAGTGTTTTGTGATATCAGGTTCCAGTTATATTACCGATTTTGCTACCCCTGCCGCTCATGTTGTTTGACATATCTGAGAGTCAGTACTGAAGACATATAATGTCTAAAGGCTATATGACCTTTATATATGCAGTTTTTTTTGCTATGTTGCCATGTTCTAGCATCCCTTAGACACATTTTGAGCTGTTGTTTTGTGCTCTGTGATCTCAGGATCCAGTTATATAACCAATTTTTCTATCACTACCGCAACCATCATTTGACATTTTCGACACCCACTTGCAATGACATAGTGCCTGAAGGCTATTGAATCTTTCCATATGCAGATTTTTTTGCAATCCGGCCATATTGTGTCATCCCTTAGGAACCTTTTGAGCTATTTCAGTGTTTTATGATATCAGGTTCCAGGTACATTACAGGTTTTGCTACCCCTGCAGCAACCCTTGTCTCATATTTTTGACAGCCAGTTCAAAAGTGATGTCTAAAAGCTTTTTTATATGCAGTTTTCTTGCTATCTTGTCACATAGTGGCATCCCTTATTTCCTGGATTCATGCATGTTAAGCATCATTTCATGCCAGAGATAATATCTCTGTATCTATGTTATAATAAAAAAAGATTATAGGTGAATTGGGTGGTTATAACCTTTGGCATATACACCCCTGTTCATCCTTGTATCTAAGCCATTGCTGGTTACAATTATTGTATTTGATGGTTTGAGAAGCCATGAGATTAATCAAAGTAACTTCTTGGGTGCTCACTGCAAGTTGTAATAATGAACAATAATTAGGGATGACTTCTTGTCGCAGTTTTATATAATGTTTAGTGTTCATTCCACATCCTAGGTATCATATATCATTACATATAAAGATATTCATTAGTCTTTAGGTACTTTATCTTTAGAACTGGCATTCAAAAATATCTAAAGGGGGTATTCCACTATCATGATTTGCACCTCCGACACACTACGGTAGCCTCACGACAAGTGTTTCAATGAAAAAATTCAATTTGTGTTGGAAGGAACAGATCTATCATGGAAGTGGGTTTTGTGTTCCGACGAGTACTACGACACACTCCGCTACACTCCGATAGTGCTATGATAGAAATGCTGTGTCGTAGGCCTTCTGACAAAATCGAACATGTTCGATGTGTCGGAGTGTGTCGGAAGCATTCTCTATAGGATATGTACTCCCCTCGTTGATTTTTCGGCCCGCAAAATAGTAATTGCCCTGGGAACATCCCTAGACAATTGAATATATATACATGTATTAGATCTATCTCCATATATGTATGTATGTCATTTATTTTTTATATTTCCAATGGTATTTTGTACATATTCAAAAACTGATCCACAAGAAATGTCTGACACATTGAAATTATTTCATTTTCAGATGATTGTTACTCTTTTACAAGTAAGTGTAAAAACGCAAAAACTCCAAACAAGTTGATGTTTCAAATTGTATTTATTGTATCAGGTGTATCATCACAATTTGGACATTTAGGTATGTGGACCTGTCAACGTTTCGGTAATAGTAACCTTCTTCAGGACACAGACTCTTTTAGTAAGAATCTTTAATAGATATTACTGATTGTTTGCCTGAGATTTGCATTGGTGCACCTCTTGAATCGTAGCTTGTGTCGGTACCATGGTCTTCTTTTTATTGCTGCTAAACCCATTCCGACACAATCCTACAGAGGCTTCCCAATAGCTCTACGATTCGCAAATTTGTTATCCATTCACAGCACTTTTTGTAGTGTGTCGGGACAGCGGGTGCCCGGCTTAACAAGAGTGGTGGCTGGGGGGTCAAAATTAATTATATACTTGGATTATTAGATCACAAAATACAAGAAAACAGCTTAATATGTTCTAAGGGATGTCACAATGTGACAAGATAGCAAGATAATTGCATATAAAAAGCTTTTAAACTCCTTAGATACCTTATATCTTTAGGACTGGCTGTCAAAAATGTCAGTCAAGAGTTGCTGCCAGGGTAGCAAATCCTGTAATATACCTGGAACCTGATATCACAAAACACTAAAAATAGCTCAAAAGATTCCTAAACGATGACACAATATGACCAGATAGCAAAAAAACTGCATATGGTAAGATTTAATAGCCTTCAGGCACTATGTCATTGGAACTGGCTGTCAAAAAATCTAATGACAGTGGTGGTAGTGATAGTAAAATTGGATCCTAAGAGTACAGAACACTAAATAATAACTTAAAATGTGTCTAAGGGATGCCAGAACATGGCAACATAGCAAAAAACTGCATATAAAAAAGTTCTGTAGTCTTTAGATACTACATGTCATTGGTACTGGTTGTCAGATATGAGCGGCAGGGGTAGCAAAATTGGTAATATACCCAGAACCTGATATCACAAAACAATAAAAATAGCTCAAAATGTTCATAAAGGATGACACAATATCGCCAGATAGCAGAAAACTGCATATGAAAAGATTTAATAACCTACAGGCACTCTGTCATTGGAATTGGGTGTCGAAAATGTCAAATGATGGTGGCGGTAGTGATAGAAAAATTGATTATATAACTGAATCCTGAGATCACAGAACACAAAACAGTAGCTCAAAATGTGTCTAAGGGATGCCAGAACATGGCAACATAGCAAAAAACTGCATATATAAAGGTCATATAGCCTTTAGACACTATATATCTTCAGTACTGACTCTCAGTTATGTCAAACAACATGAGCGGCAGGGGTAGGAAAATCGATAATATAACTGGAACCTGATATCACAAAACACCGAAAATAGCTGAAAATGTTCCTAAGGGATACTTCAATATGATAAGATAGCAAAAATATGCATATGAAAAGATTCTTTTAGTCTTTAAGTTATTTAGGAAACAAATATGTGGGAAATTGCAGATGTGTAAAGGGGACATTAATAGTACACACATGAAAAAGGCTGCTGTAGGCCAATGAGAAGACATATTTTGATTCTGTTTCCTGTACTGGGTACACAAAGGACCAAACTATGGAGTCCAATACCAAAATTTAATCTAATGATTCATTGTAATACTTAAAAGAACACAGAACCAAGTGATGGTGTTCAGCACACAGAATTATAGGCATTCAGGCATTTTGACAGGAGGTCTCTTCAACAGCTGTTGTCATGGTAATCTGACCACTTGCCAGAGCGACAACAAGTGGAAATGTTAACTAGAAGGATGGATCTACAAGATAAAACAATAAAACAAATGTTTCCAGGGGGGGCAGCAGAAATGAAAATTTGGGGTCTTGGCCCAGGGACTACTGTTGATGTTCAGAAATCTGATTCTAAAAATAAAACAAAATATAGTATAATTGGAGTATTCAGTACTGAAGACCTAATTTACTATGATTGATAAGCTATAGTGGTCAAAATATAACTGTCTAATCTGCCATGTAGAATTGCCATGAGATAATTTCCTTGTTGTGAGTAATTTTTTCTTTCCTCTTTTTTCTTCTCTTTATATTGTATTGTGATGTATGAATGCTTGTCCTGTAATTTTATTATATACCTATGCCAGTCTGTTACACAAATACCAAGCTCTAGGGTATTGCTATTAAATATATGGGAAAAAATGATGTACCACCCTACTTAGAATACAAATTCTGATTGGCAGAAAAAATTGCACTGACCTACTTATGAAGTGCTGGCAGTGACTTGCAGCACTCCACTAATTTATGCGTGCAAAGGATCACAGGAGTTGAAGGGAAAAAAAGAGTAAAACATGCACTTGGAGCATATTCTATGCTTGACTTTCATTAAGATGTCAACAGATATACCAGCACGCTTTGAATCCAGCTGGGACGTTGTCATATTTCCTTATGTAATTCATCAAATATTTATATTTTAAGGTATATAATAAAATAAAAATGTATTACCTCACTGGTACATACTTGCATACCTTTTTTCTTTTGATAAAAATATTTCACTCACTCTGCAAGCTCGTGGAATATTATTATCAAAAGAAACGCGGTATGCGAGTATGTACCTGTAAGGTAAGGTACATACATTTTATCTTAGTATTGTCATTGTTTTGACCCAAGTGGGAAGAGCGTCTATTGACGACAGTATGGGTTTGTCTTTTTTTTTTTATAAAAATTAAAAAAAAACTAGGTACATATAATCGATGGCAAATCAGTGATTATGTCCCTGGTTTAGTTATTTGCCTCCCCATTTTCACTGCGATACAGGCAGATGATTCGGTTGGAAAGTTCCAGTGATCAGATGGAAACGCTGTTTGTTTCTGGAGTCAATGACAATGTGCCAAGACTAAAACTCACGTGCCACCACCCAATGACTTATTTTACAGGAAAAGGTTATTTAGTCATCAAGTGGATATGCCACATAACCTTCCCACCAAATGACTTACTTGTCCAGCAACCTGCCTACAATCTCATCTGCCTCTACAGCAACCTGCCTAACCACCAACCTCCCCGCCAACATGCATACCAACATCTCTACCCACTAACCTGCCTAACAACCTGCCTATCTACCTGCCTAACAACCCACCTGCCCACATAGTATATTACCTACCCAACACCCTACCCACCTATCAAAATGCCTGAAGACTCCGATTCAAGCTCCTACAGCAAGTTGAAGTGTGGTCAGCTCCCTAGGGAGGACAACAAAGTTGATGTTGCTAATTCCTCCCGTGATGGGTTATGTGACATTCCCAATGTTGGCAACAAAACAGTACCTGAGGTCTCTGATATGGTGGTCTGGGGCCTTTCTCGGCTGGTCGGCCATTACAAAAAGACACCATTGGGGAGAAGCGTGACTGCTTCTCTAAGCCTGGCAACACTCTGATGTTTCAAGTACTTAAGTTGTATAAGATTTTTAACAGAGTGTCTTCCCAGGAGTCCTTATAAAATGGACAGGTACCTCGCAGAAACGCAGTAGAGCATAATCGCTGCTATGTCGGCCGTTGCGCATCAATCACAGGCCCTGTTACACTGGCCACCCGAGCTACACTACGTTAGCTCTGGTCACGTTAAATTGACAGGGGCCTTGACATGGCGTGGTAGCGGGTATCTCATGCCATTGCAGTGGGTAAAGGAAATTCACTTTAGTTATTTTTCGGTTGGGAGTTAGGGGTTGGTATCTATTTTTACTCTGTGTATATATTTTTACTCTGTGGTCCAACCGCCTAGATCCACTACCTGTATGTGTCTCTTACTCTCCCAGCAGATTATTTATGTGACCTGGACCTACATGATTGGAGAATGTATTCAATTCTCACTCTTGAAACCATTTTTCCATGTTTATATTTCCCTTTGTAGTTATTTTTAATCAAATAAACATAAAGGTAGACTGTATTATTAATTTTGTCATATATGAATGTTTCATGATGAGGATCTTATCTCTAAAAATCCAAAAATAAAAAAAGCTACTTGGTCTGAGAGTGAGAATTCGTGGACACGACCAGGGTTTAACTTTACCAACCTCTAAGTTGGAGCACAGTGTAGACAGAGGTGGTGGCCAATCTAAGGCCCTGTATGACCTGAAACAGTGGGCAAAGCTGAATAAAGACCCAGAAATCAGTATTACTCATCCCTGGTTGGAATTTCTTTATGTGGCATAAGAATGAAACCGCTAGCCGTTCCTATTGTCCAGGAACGTTTAGTCCATATGGTGAATGGGTCTAGAATCTGTGTATCCAGTTGATTTCTGTTTTGTTTCTGAGATGGGCAGCCTTCTTTGACTCTTGGTGCCGGTATATATAGTCTAAAATATAAACTCTGACAACCCCGGTCCCTGGTGAGTTTGTTGGTTGTAGTGATTTGGGATTTCATTCTTGCTTTTGTGTTTTTTATACAGTTGAGGTGTTTCCTTATTCTCTCATTTTTCGTTTGGTTTGTCCAGCATATTGTTTGTAGCATGTCTTATAGTCAAAACAGTATATTACATTGGAGCTGTTGCATGTAACGTTCCATTGTGTTGGGTGTTTTTGTTTTGTGGTCTTTGATTCTATTTCTCGTTCCATGTTTAAGAGGTGACAGAACTTATAGTTGGCCTTTGTGCATTTGTTCGATCTGTCTTTTCTTTCTTCCTTCTTTGGTGTTTCGTCTGCGTTGGAGATTGTAAACCAAGATTGTGCCTCTACTAGGTAGTTCCTTAGGTTTTGAGGCTTTTGTATCCTTTGTATCATTTACACTATTCCTTTTATGGGGATTCCTGGTGGTGCATAGGTATATGATACATTATATTGTCGACCGATCCAGATAGGACTATGTCCAAGAAACCTCAGTAGCTCTGGGACTTTAAAATATCACTCTTGTCCAATCGGAAGCGCACATGCCTATTCTAGTTAGAAGTTTACAGGCCTCCAGGTATACCTCTCTATCTTGAATTAATTTTAATTTTAGTGTGGATAAATATTATTCAAATCTAATGTATAATCTTTTTGTATCCTTAGAAACCCTGATAGCTCTATGTTCTCTTTCAAAAGATGACGTCCTTGTTCCTGTTTGAGTTAAGTAGACTGTCCTGTCAGCTTAGTAAAAAAATACACATAGGCATATCTTGAGAACCAGAAGGTGGATCTGATATGTTTAAATATCGAATATATATTAGGCCAACTCTGCCGCATACTTAAGGCATTCAGTCTTACTTCCGAAACCGAACAATGGTTTATTACTTTGCTTGTCTCTTGAGCATATTGAAACCGATGGTCTCCACAAGGGCGTGCCACCAACTCCGATGCCCAAAGGTGAGCGACAACGATATCGTAGTTCTCAAAGTTACTACTAGTGGCAGGTCAGTTTCGCCTGGTTTAGGAAAATGGAATTCTAGTTGTATAGACGGGTGTCAGTTGCTGTTTTCATCAAATAAAGGACAAAGCTGTAGTTACCTGCAGACGAGGCCAAGGTGTTCTTCCATGAACAGTCCAATATCGGCGAATAAATTCTTTCCCTCACATTCATGATTATGAATTAAAGTCTGATAATGAAATGATGAGTTAAGGTCCCACATCCAGTTACCTAATACATGTATTACGTTGAGATAGTATGGAGAATCAATACATATGCATGTGCATCTGTGCGATCCAGCCCAATCACATTTTACCAGTCCAATCACTAACGCCTTGGTGTGATTCCATTGTGAAAACGTCCTGACAAGCGCTATATTCATTTCTGCTTCTAACTTTCTCAAACACCTATCCGACAAAGTGAATACTATAGAGGACATGTCAAATAACAATGTTCCTACAATGGATTCAGGATAATAGATCTAACATGTCACCGTATCCAGAGGTTCAGTTATGAGCTACAAATGAATAAAGAATTGCATGATGCACGAAGACAAAAAACTTTTTAGGAATTTCGGAAACTTCTAAGGTGTACGGTAAACAAGCAAGCGGCCTGGGTAGCTGGTAAACAAATGGTATTACCCTGTCTTAAAGATGTTGACTTCATATATTACTCATCATGGAAATCTGATTGAAATCGATTACAAGTATGCATGAATTACTTTCTACCTACTGCCCTAAATTACAGGAGAGGAACTAACATTGAGTTATCAGAGTTGAAGGATGATGTAGTGTACGTCCACTGTACTTTTATAGAGGATATTTATGCATTTTGTCATGGCGTGTAAAGAAATCCAGAAAACATATTATCTACCGCCAATAACCGCACGAGAATTAGTTCAGAAATGCAGATCAGGACAACCGTCCAAAATCTGGACGATACCACCACAGTTTCTGTGTGTCCAGGAGAGGTTATGGTGGAATCTGCCTCCGAAAAAAATTGGACAAATATAGATATAAGAGGGAATTTAAACCTGGTCTACTGCCAGGAATTATATATGCAACGCAGCCATAATTCTTAATTTATTGTCTAGGCGATAATAACACGATGAAACGCTATTGCAGTTAGTTTCAAGGATTTTAAGGTACGTGGGTTAATGGCATTGCAGATTTGTGATCGCTCTACATACCCATGATTGTATGCATCAGATATAGTCTTTATTTGATGTATAGGCAGCTTAGAGTGACAAATGATTCCATGGTTATGTTGCATTGGCTGAAATTTCATTTATATTGTGATCGATTCTTACTAACTATTAAGCTAGTTTTTAGTCAAGTTCACAATCGTAATCGACACACACTTTTTCATTTAGCATTCTGATTAAAGCAAATCATTTTTCACTACTTACCAGTGATACACAATTTCCTTATCCACGTCGGTCATGTATGTTTTAAAAACAAACGCCAAAAATACAAGCTTTATTTTGCCAGTTTTGAGCATTTATTTCATGGACAATTTTCACCAAGCACTTATGATTGTACATAATTCCACAATGCGACATTAAGTCATATGAACTTCAATTAAACTTAACCGTCACGTTAAGCTAAAATTTCACATACGAGTCACAGGATTATATGGTATTTACACAGCTTATAATCTATCTGAAATACAAATGTCGAAGTAAGTTTTAACAAAAATGTATATATCTACTCTGTCTATACCACATGTTCCATATACATAGTGGAGTGAATATTAAAACTTTGTCATCAACACTTCACTTTCTCCAGTATTCGTGTAAGCTACTTCCCTTATAAAACTTTACAATATTTTTTCTTATAGAGAAAATAAATTCTGTTCTCAAGAAAAAAAAACATAATTGCGCAGATACATCACCAGGACAACACGATTTATATAGAACAACCTTACCATAGCCCTACATAAAAAAATGACGCGATGAGGTTAATGTTTTTCACGGAACTCAGCCTCACGACCTCGTGCTGTAAATAAACATAAAACCTCATCTCGTCTCTGATATACGACGATGGTATGTTGCTCGATAGGCCTATTTATTATATTGCCGAAATTAATAATAGTTTACTGTAAAGTGGAGTATAAACCATGTCCAAGTTAAAGTCCATACTCTGCAGATGTGTCAACGTGTTCAGTATCATTGTGCGGCACACGGTGCCGAACACAATATACGATAAGGGAGCAGCGATAAGTAACTGAAGTAAATGCACATGTATTATATGCATCACTTCATGACACAGATCTCTTAGAAGACAAGTCAGATATACAAACCAAATGATCACTTTTAGAAATGAGATATATAGAGTGAAAAACGCATCATCGATTAATCTTGACCGCAGTTATCAACAGAACGAGGAGCAATGACAGAACAGCTCTATTCTTGTTTTCAAAGACTAGCCAATTCAGCTAACACATTATTATCGGGAGCTAAATATATGACTCATTTGCATTATAAAGTCTTACGCCCAGATCTATTCATGGTTAATTGATTGATACACTTAAGAAAATAAATAGCATGAATTGGTATAAATATCAGCCGTACTTGAAGGCAGAAAACAAATATCATAAAACATTAAATATACATTGGTCCTTTCCCTTTATATTCTTTTTACAATCGGTGTCTTATGATATGGGAGTCAAATCATACGCTAAAGGGTTTCAAGTACGACAGACATGGGGTATACATATATGTTTATATATCAGAACAAAATAATGATCTATGATCGACTATAGCTGATTATGACCTGGTAAGGCATATAACACGCTGAGGATTATTCAATTCAAATCAACTTCCATATGTTTACGTATAAAGTTTTGTGGAATTTACCAACGCGCTCATTTACTTTGAATTTGTGAAGGAAATTGGATTTATGACTTTTACCATCCCATGGTACGTGCTAATAAAAAAGACCAGTTTTAGTTTAATCTTTCGCGAAGACCATTTCATTATTGACAATAAGAAAACTACTTGTATGGTTTTTTTTTATATAAAAGTCAGTGAGTACAAAGCGAATGAATTCCAACCCTAGCAAAATACCTTTGTGTTGGACCTGGCACTGTATGTAATAAATGAATCATATATATCTTACATCAAAAGTCGAGTGTGTTCTCAGAAATAAACTATGAATCACAGGAAGGAGTTCACCTTTAACAAAGTCTCGACCAGATTTCCTCGTTCGGAATCATATATCGTGACATCTAAAAACTCGACTTAAGGCAGACATAGCAGTAAAGATCTCTACACGCGCCTTAGTCCAAGTAATTGAGAAAGGATATCTGATTTTACCAATTGATTTTACGACCGGTGAGTAGCATTGAGTATTAGTAGTCTATACAGTTTGTTAGTGAATATTAGAGTACTATACAATATTTTCTCTAATACCTCAGATTTGTTTTGTTCTCTACTTCCTATGTCCTACCAGTAGGGCTCTTTATTATTTACAGATATACATATTGAACAAGGTCAATTAGGTGTTATACACCCGCATAGCCTGTGACCATAGACCTATCACCTGCTTAGGCCAAGCTCTGTTTGAACGACATTGAAAAAGTTAAGGCAGTGAAGTGTGGCGAGAATCACCACCAGTAAGGGCGTCCCCAAGTGGTGGAATGTGTGTGCATCTGTGGTACTTGCACTGGAAATAATGAATATGTAGTGACTCCCACTTTCTCCATACCGCGCAGTTTTCATGGTGCTGAGATCTTGCGGCGGCTGAGTCGGGGTCGGCACTGCATAATCTGGAAAGAGTAAAACCGATTTAGATGAGATTTTTTTTTTTTTTTTTTTTCTTCATATAATGACATATCCAGTTCTGCACAGGCAGATCTTCCACTGGTATACAAATTGCATGTACATCGAGGACAAATGTTTTTGAAACCTTCGTTTTAAATTCATTACTAGGACACCCCAGCCATGGGTGCTGCTACGGCATGGAATACCATAAGAGAGAAACCTAACCTTAAACCCGATATTTATGATATTTATTCGAAGGGTTACACATTTCTTATTACCTTTACCAGTCCTTCCCTCTAGCAGTCCATGCGCATGTCCTGAGTATCATTACCCCTATCCCTGAACACAAAAGTATGAGTCGAGATTTGGGAATAATAAAATTTATGAGTGTCAGGGGGAGCAATGACCACCCCTGACCAACGGCCATGGGTCACCAATTTGGAAGCCACCTACTAGGGGCCTGCATCTATATGCGTGCGACCTTATATTGTACTATGTACTTAGGAAATATCACCCTGGTTTCCATGATTCGCTTGGCTACAGTATTCTGAGCCGTGGTTAAGCTCAATAGAATGATGATACCGGTTTTTATTTATCTTGATAAAAATCATGAGACTATATAGATTAGTTTCCCTCAAAATAAGCTTCTTTCTTTTAACGGCCAAAAATGCCTAGGGGCATCCTCAGGACTCACCAGGGGGAATGCCATCAGGCATTCTCAAGACTGAGAGGGCTAACCCCTAATTTCAATTTGATCAATTAATTCATTTCAATTAAACTGTCATGTACTAAACTTAGCAGATACATCCTTGAATGGTTTAGCGTAATCCCCCAAAGAAATGGTGAGCGAAGGATGATTCAAAGCCTAGGTTTTCATGTCGGCTAGGATGCTACATTCGAACTATCAAAGGGATATGGCATAATATACAAAGAACATCATGATGTAAGCTCCCATTCATGGTCGTATAGCATTCGTACTAAGGACAAGCTAATTTAAATTCTCTCATCATCAAAGGTCCCCGAAAGGAATGGAAAACAGAGGATGCTCTTCAATTATGCATCAACCACAATGCGGTTAGAATTTAAAAGACGTGTATAATTTGAAACCAATGTGAGGAACAATATATACACAGTCCTCTTTAAGTACGTCTGGAAGCACGGATGAATGATTCATATTGTCACTCATACCATTCCGTCTCCAGTATTCATCAATTTTGCCAGAGACTGAATGAAGTCTGTTTGTGTGGAAGGTGTGCAAACATCTATGATATTATTATATACCTATGGCCGTATGACCCACACATACTGCCCGCTGCTACCCATGACGTATGAATAGCCGTACGTCACAGTGTGACGTACGGGGTATGTGATCACGTGACTAGCTAAAATTTCGTCATATTTTTGTATATGATAATACGAAAACGGGCTGATTGTCTTAGTACGTCAAAAATACGCGGTAAAATTATTGATCAATAATTTTACCAAGTAAAAAGACGTACTAAGGACGTCCTTAGTTTATAATATGAGAAAACGTAGTCACTGAGCCCGTACGAGTGGCCGTTCGAGGTCATTTGATGAAAATATACGGCCCGACGCCGTAGGCGAGAGGGCCGTATATTTTCATCAAATGACCGAGAACGGCCACCGTACGGGTTCAGTCACTACGTTTTCTTATTACTATACACCTACTACTCGTTTAAACGCCGTCTTATTAATTTTCCTGGTCCCTGATTCAACCCTCCTTTACCGAACAATATCACTGCCATTCACTACGGCCCACTAGCGGTAAAAACCCGGCAACGATCGATGTGTAGCAACAGATGACGCTGTAACTTCAACTCCCGTAAGAATTAAGCAATGAAATTTTAACACGAGTACGGCACATATATAACCTATAATCGTACCAATTATGATGAAGATCGGTCACTTTAAAATGAAGATATCGGCGTTTGAATACGGCGACTTCGACATTCACTGAGCACCGGGAGGTGGGAGGGTGAAAACCCAGCAATTGCCGACGTCGAGCGGACTATGAAATGTATGACACAGGACGACCTGGAACTCTGGTAGTCAATGTAATTATGACGTTGACAATGGGGAGCGGCGTAACGGGAGGCGATCGGACTTGTTGATATCGATTGCTCTCGCATATTTAAGGCATTTAAATGGTTTTACGTGAATTTCGCACATTGACCACCTCGATATTTGGACATTACGCATTCCCAATTGTTACAGGTAGGTCTTAGAATGTCTCTCAAGTTATGAATGGGAGAGAACCGCCATTTTCTTTGTTTGTTTTTGACACAGTCACTGCTCACGCTGTATCGCGATATTTTACGTTAGCGGGCCGTAGTGTCTGTAGCAGCGGGACGTATATTTTTACATGATAAAGCCTATGGGAATCACTACGGCCCGCTATACGGCGGGCCTGAACGTTATTTATACGACACCCGTAGCAGCGGGTAGTATTTCATAGACGTTCGGCTATAGGTGTATAGTAATAATAAGGACGTACTAAGACAGTCAGCCCGTTTTCGTATAATACGTATTGTGGAGGTATGTTACTTTGTAATTTTAAAAATATATATTGACATAGTCGGTGTTGCTCATAATTTATTGCAATTACTTTATATAATCTTAAACGTGATTATGAAGGGTCCTGTAAATTTCTCCACAAGTTGTGATCTGAACTTCATCTAGGATCTAATATATTCTTTTTTTCTACGTTTGGGCTGGAAAAGGTATCTTCATAAGGGAGTTGGGAAGCGTGAATGAGTTTCTGTATAATACTAATATACCGGTACTTGTATGGGTTGGGTTCCTAAAATATTTATTGCGAACCTTTTCCATCGTTATGTTCTTGAAATGATCGAGGCTGATTCTAGGCAGTAATCCCTAAGACACTGAAAGAGAAAGAAAGTTGAACCTACTTCGAATGAGTTGTACTGTATGTGTGCTCTCGCCGACCGAGTTCTTGGCGAGGATGTTGTACGATCGGAAACGTCGTCGCCCGATGTGACTCAGGTGCAGAGTGGCCTCGAGCGACGTCGAGTTCAGCACCTGGAGCAGCGGAAGGAGGCAAATGAAAGCTGACACCCCCAGTTTTACAGGAAATAATCTTAGTAGAACTGTCAGGGAACATAGATCTATTAACACAGTTGAGAGTTATAAAGCGTGCATTCCACCGGCTCGCCGATCCAGTCTGTAATTGGATAACTAGAGAGGTCGTGAAAAATTCGTTTAAAATCGTATTTTTATAACACATCAACAGTTTGTTCCCAATTTATCACGACCATCGCTTCGGTCGGCAATATATTACTGGTGTCTTTATGGTCTCCCACAGCGACCCGGGTAAGATCTGAAATGCCACCAGGATCCAAGTCTGGGTGTGTATTTATAGAGAATAATTCTAAGTTTGATAACGTTGGATCTATCAAACCAAGATATTGGGAAACGGTGTTCAGATTTATCAGCGCCTCTGTCTCCCCTGTGTTACATAACACTTGTGAATCGGACTGGCGGTGAGGCACCAATGCTATTTGAAAGACATTCCAGATTCGGGAACAGTCGGTGAAGATGCGTACATCGACAATCGTAAAAGTACCACCATGCTAGAGTTATGCCCGACGCGTCGGCAAAGGTAATAACATCGGGTCGATGAAGTGTATACATCGACAAATATATCATCGATTCTCACCGAATAGAAGGATCCGTCGGGCAAAGGTACAATCTATACATATATAGTAAAACTTATTCAGCTTTTAAAAAACATAGGTCTCCGTTCTTGTTTTTGGAGGAATAGAAAAGAAAAAAAATCAGCAGATTTCCCATGTAAATTAAGCAATTGTAGATTGGTCTATTCAATTCATTATGATTGGATAAACTGGACAAAAGATTAAATTTATTCATTTAGAATTAGAATAAATCAAAAGACATTAGTTTTGACTGATTATTGACATTATTTGACAATCACCAGATGGTGCAACTGTAAATTGTAGGATATGTAAGAGGACAAACCTTTTGTGAGGCCCAGAAGGCGGTGGAGAGAAGCACGTCAAAGTGCGTCCCGTTCATGTCGATGAACCAGCGGATACCACTGACACGTGGTCGTGACGTCACGGTGCATGTCAACGACACGTTACGCTGTCCCAGCCGTGCTACGACGTCATGACAACGTATGATGGGCGGGTCTGAGGGAGATAACATATTTCAAACATGAATAAAACATCTGATGCGTATAACTCGAAAATACATATTGTTTCTATGAAATACACATAAAGTATTCATATCTGTTAACATTCTCTATTATGATTAATCATTTATTCAATATGTACATGTATACTTTCCATGCAGACACCACTAGTGGTGGAGCTTTCCTATATTCCATCGGTGGGATATTTAGTAAATATCACCATGTATATATACATTTGTTTTCATGTAATCAGTCTTGCCATAGAAGATAGTACAGCTGAATCCAATCACCTGTGTCTATTGCAATGCTGAGTAACGTGTGGTGCACTAGAGGAGCTATGCACAGGGAGGGACGTGCCTATAACGACATAAATCTGGAGGGGTGGGGGGTAGGAGGAACCACAGCAACCACCATTGCCCTTTCTCACAGTAGGGATAGGAAGACAATGTCTCTGGGTTCTATGCAATGAATAACAGTTCATATCCCTCTCCTATCAACGTTTCGTTTCTGCAGTTTCAAATAATTGTAATATGTACACGTACACAAGTATTATATATCCCGTCGTCCATAGGGCGATGGGGAATCTTTTGGGCGTGAAGGATTTTGGGAAGGTTCCTGACGTCGGTGCACTTGTGTGCGACTGTTATACATGTGTTTCATGCGATGGGAATTGTCACACCATAGCAACGCTCTCCATGGTGTCATAAGTACAAGAATTGATACAAGACATATGAATAATGTTCCACTTTTACATATATATTTTTGGGTTTATAGATGAGTTATATATATGATTGATACGGTATATGATGCGGCCATCAGAAAGGGGTTGAAATATATGGATCAGTATATGCAGTGTAAATGCAGCGTGACATTGGTAATGATTATGTTCATACCATGGGGCAGGCAAATAAACATACTCATTTAGTATGGGGTGGCATAGTAGAGGAGCATTGGGCATAACGTGTCTGATAATTAACTGACAAAATACCACAAACAATCGAGAAATTAGTAACACTGTTCATTAATCCAAATTGCTCTGCATCATAAAGTAAACAGAAATAAATATGTTTGAAATAAAGGTATTGCATGAGAGGAATAAACAAGCAAAAATGGGAAAGAGAAGCAAGTTCGATATAGTCCGTCATTCAGTCAAATGATCATAATGCAAGTTATTTGTGATTCATACATTTGTTGGAGAATACAGGGCTTATGGCGCAGCTCGTGGCTGCCGCTGTCTCATAGTTTCCTTCTGCTATCTATCTGGTTTTCTAGAGACACTCATATGACATAAGAATATAATTCTTTGTGTAAATCACAAAACTAATAGAAAGGCCCTTGATGCACGGACAATTGGATTCAGTGCCTATAATAAAGTGTCCATTCCTTCTCTAGCGTGTTTGGATTATTTCAATTTACCTCGTCATTTCATATCTCCTAATTCCTCGACCATACCCCGGCTATGTCTTCTCAAACTTGGCGTAGGTTGGAGGTAGTGTCAGGGATAGCGATAGGTCCCACAGGGAGGGGTAGAAGGTTTAGAGAAAGTGTAGGACTACAGCTATGATTATTTGAAAGGCTAAACTTACAGGCACGGTTATAATTAGGTGTAAAGGGAAGTAGTATTATGTAGGGTTAAGCGGATATTAAAAATTACAATTTATCAGATGGATTCTTGGAGTTTCGGAGAATTTCGTACAATTTTGTTCCCGATATTTCTGATAAAATAAGCCTGCTTTCAGGCGTCCACCGACCTGACTCACCAATCTAAGCCTAAACGCAGTGAAATAAATCGTGTTACATCTTCCTATAAGTTCAAAATGCGTCTGGGCCCACATTCAATGCGAGGCTGAAAGTGTGACGTCATTCAGGGGATAACAATCGCGAGGCGTTTCCCATTTTCCCAAAACCGCGTTATTTGACGAAGCAGATTACGGGTTAATTATTGGTTAGAAGTGAGAATAAATACCAGATACTCCAGTATCAAATTAGTGACACAAATCATTTGAATATTCAGCTTTTATATTTTCCTTTCGGAGGGTTGAACTGGAGCTATCAGAACAGACCAGATAGGTGAAATTCGTTAGATTTGGGCGGCTTTCCGAGACAAAATTGTAGTGTATCGGAAGTCTCACGATTTATCAAGATATTTCACAATGTATTTCGTAGTGTTTCTTAAAGTATTATGAGCCTTTTGAGTGTGGGGGAAGAAGTGTTTTCAACATATGAAACTCGCCGAAATGTATCGGCAACTTGAACAGCTCCCCGACAAAATGCGCGTGAGCGCCCGAAAATCGCCGAAAGTTTTAAGTGCCTTTTCCACAGCGAAAGTCTGTTTGTATGATTCTGACAGAAACATTCATTACAACCCGAGATGAATTACAGGGATTTTCTGGTTCGATCGGTGGTTCGGTGAAATTCCCACTTTTAAGAGGGATGTGATAAGGATAAGGTATAGGTTTTACTTCGGCAGAACTTGACCAGATTTAGTAGGCGTTTCCTGAGGAAAGATTCCCTGGGAATGAGGTTTGGAAGAATCAGTTACTCTCACTTGGGGATAAAGTTCAACATGAACCCTGTTATATGCTATTTCGGTAGGAAATGCTAGGATCGATATGTTAATTGGAAATTGTCAAACATGTAATTGTAGAAGAAGCCCACATTAGCCTATGATTAGGTACACCCCTTGTAAAGAGGGATAGGCCTTCCAGAGGTGGAACCTTTACTATTGTAAATCTCACTTTTCATTAAATGGACTCACCCATTAAGGACAGCTAAAAGGTAACAACATCACCAGAAACACTGTTTTGTAGGGAAATACAAGTTGATTATACTTCCACCACCATACCTTATTGGTACACATCGTATTTTTCTGTTGAAACCAAAGACTGTCATCTAAGCAGAGACTTGACACAAAGCGTAGTAATCAGTTTAATCCTCGCCCAAAGAGGGTTGACCCTTTTTGTAAATACCATGTATAATATCTCTACAACTGAAATGTATATATTTGCTGTGGGGTTAAGTCAAACCAGTCTCACATCGATATCCTCGAAGGATAAATAAAGAATATAAAAAAGGATACACCCTGTGAGGGTAATTGTTTCAATTTAATTTCACCCCACGTTTGGCGACACCCCTTCGTGAAGGGAGAGGGACAGCATTTCCGGAACAGGCAGGCTGTTTTACCCCACTGAAGATACACTTTATCAGGTGAGAGTGGCCATTATCCCAGAATATCTTAAGTTTATGTATAGGTGTGTATGTTGTGGGCAGACCTATGTATAAACAATCAAACAATGCATTCCAACCTGCGTCGGCAAGTGTTGGTCTTTGTGTGGTATCAACAACTGGCACCTGCCTTGCACACTGAGTGTGGCAACCTCTACAGGCCGGCATTGAGCAGTGGTGGTTGGACCAGGTGTGAAAAACGTGAACAGTCAATGTAGGGACGTGCCCCCTGTGAAATTTTCCCGGTGATGGTCTGTTTGGGCTTAAAATTCTGTAATGACAGTTTTTTAAATTTTATAGTTAAAAAGTTGCTATTATAAATATACCTCCAACGGGCTACTTTCGCCACAATAAAGCATATTCCGGGGAAAGCATACTTAGAAAAATACAAGTAAGCATGTATAGTACGATGAAGTATCAAAGCTAGTCCCAGGTGTAACCAACCCCCACCCCCACCCCCGACAGAGGCACTTTGCCTCTGGACCCCTAAACTGGTTCCCTGTCCCAATGAAATATGACCCAGCTAGTGAGCAGCTTTGAACTCTCCCACTATCTCAGCAGATCTTTCGGTGATCACTGTCCCGATGTACCTCACGATGCAACCAGTGCTCCAATGCATATCTTGGGGTAGCATTTAATTTTAGATATATAACACACTATAATTCAGGAAACCCTGTAAGGTTATGGATAATCTTTTACCAATATACACAGAACAACATTACAAATATATTTTGTAGACACTAAAAACGTACACCAAAAAACAATGATTTGAGACCCTTAAACCTAATTGAAAATCACATGTACAATGCATAATGGCCTTCATATCTGCTATCGCATTCCAAAATGCCATAATTTTCTGTTCCGTATCTTATACATGAGAGTGATTTTCCCGGCAGAATTGTGAGAATACTTTACGATGTGGACGATTAGACACGCTGCGAAGCAGTTTTTTTTCATCGGGATCAAATCGTAGACAGGTGGTGTACATCATAAAGTGATCGTAGGCACGAGATCAACTGCACCGATATTAACTTACTTTCCGACGCGATTTGGATTTTTTATCGGAGGTGCATGGTAAGGCCGTTCGTAGACGCTCTTTACTTCCGTTGACGCAGGCCCGAACACAGACAAATGGGCGCACTGGCAAAATGCTATCTGCCTCCATCTGAAAACCACAGTAAGGCTACCAAAGGGATTGTCCTTCTGGATACCCTCTATTACCCAGACCACCAGAAAGGTAATAACAGTAACCGAGTGCTCACATTATATATACAGGTTAAGTTATGTAACCCAGTGCTGTTGCCATGGGTTCACCTCGATTAAGGATACTCTTCTAGCTCCACTGGCCACATGTACATACAAATGAGGTAAACCGTACCCTCTAGACCTGACCTCTACACCTGTGAAAAAAGGTTCGCCCCATCGAGAGAGGGATATTAAGTCATAAGGGGATCAAGAAATTTAAGGGCATGCAGGAAGTGCGACAAGGCAATAAACCCCTGCGGCTCATCTTACTAAACGTGCTAGAAACCGTCCACATGACCATTTATCTGTGATAGCAGTGCACTGCTTCCCAGTGGCTATCTACTCAAGATGAAGCAGCAATATCACAGGGCTATCACTGCAAAAACTATTGCAGCACTATCACAGGCTGATTGCCAGCAGGCATTTATTTATGTAATATTAACATAAAACCATCAGAGTCCAAGCAATGATATCGTAAATTGCTAATCTACATCACTAGCAGAAGACCCTCACAGCACCAAGTGTGAGAAGGAAGCTGCTATCAGAGTGTATCAGTCACCTAAAATGTCAAAATACCAATCATAGGCCCGTTTCCATTGGCCGACAAAAACGGTGTAGATTTTCTGTGTTCTCGTAAATAGTGGGAAAGGTTCGTCGGTGGTTGCTGACTGTAAATTGGTGATGGCCAGCAATCTTTCAGATCTCACACTGTTGCTAGGCATGTTATCAGGGTACATGCCATAGAACAAAATACTCTAGTGAGACAACCATTGCTTTTTGTTATTACGCACAGAAATGACTGAAAGGGGCCTATAGTGAGGTAAATTCAGCTGTTATCTGGACCAGTGATCACCTATGCAATACCTATAAAACATTCGAGAGGTTCTGAGACAATTGTGGGTAATTTTGATTGGCTAGGGATTAAGAGAAGCCCTGCGATAGCCTCTACAGTTTAAGCAAGATGGGCACCTGATCCCATAAACAAGGAAAGTCTAAAAAGTTAATATATGACTCTCAGATTACAAACAAAAATAAACTAAATATCCTTCTGTAAAACCTCTATAGCCTATTGTTTTCAAATCTCGGAGAGATATGTCTGGAAGCAATCTCCCGTATCTCCCACTGTTGCTAGGCATATGCATGTTATAAGGGCACATGCCATAGGTCCCATGGAAATATCAGAAAAATGTTTCAAAGATAAGATACTGTGACCCTCCACAGCCGCAAGTGGTGAATGCTATATAATTATCAAAATAATAAATTTGTTAATGTACACGTCATTCCAAATAATCAGGCTAAAGCCACATCAATTCATACAGGTATCGGAGCGAGTCTATTAGAAATGCATTAGGCGGGTCTGTGTTGAATGTACGCCTCACTCGAAATAGGAAAACTGAAACCGGATAATTCCAATTTCAAAAAAGGTTGGTGCTGGTATATTACAAATGTAGCATTGTGTTAGGTTTTCAGGGTGTTTCGAGAAAGGAAATAGTGTTTATCACACCCCAAACTCCCGGAAAATTCACCAAAGCAACACGTTTGCGCTTGATATGAATAAAGGATAACTGCATTGACCATCACGTACTCAGCCACATTACAGAAAACCTCTTCACTTCCTCCAAGGACAACCGCTCCTCCCAAAACTTCCGAGAGCTTTCCCATTTTTTTTCACAGGTTCACCACTTTCTAAAACGCCTGTGAATTCCCAGCTGTTGAACATGAATTTTTGCTCTTGAAACACTTCCCGTGTAAAACTTTGTAGCTTCATATTTTTGCCAGAGCTGTTTCAGTGAAAAATGAGAAGAAACGGATGCGCCATGATGAACCTGGATGTGTTCTTGCTGGAGCCTGGAGAGCTTATACATAGTGCGCCTGGAGGTATGGCCGAGGAATCCTGATATCACCCTCTCTAAAGTCTGATATCTACCCTCTGTAACGTCAACTCCCGCGGGCCTTCTCCAAGATATGGTCGACAGAAGACAGATAGCTGATCTAATCAGGAGGATCTAGACGAGTTGGGCAAGGGGTGGACGATGTGAGGCTGGCATAGGAGGCCTTCTCAGCTAGGTTTTGCACGCCGAGCAGCTCGCGAGCTTCTCAGATAAACCAAGCCTAGGACAAGCCGCATCCAGTAATATCAGAACAGACGGCGTATTAGATAAACACTAATTATTTACAATCTTCTCTTCGTGGTAAACCCAGTGTTGCTCTTTTACCGAGAAATCTCAGAACTCAGAACACTGTGATTGTGAATGCACAACTATTACTTGTTTGGGAATTACATTTGTAACGATGCCATGATTTGTAGGTATCATCCTGACTTTGTTTGTTTGATAATGTAAGATTCAAATGGATTAGGGATGCTATTATATATTATAGGGAATTATCAATGCTCCAATTAATCAACGTAAATGCGATGTGATTTCCTATACAGGACAACCTATGGTTCGCACACAGAGAGTAACAAATACAATGGAAGTCACAAAGGACCTTTCGCAAAAAGGCGAGTCAAAATACTTTTCTTTTAAAAACACTATTTCAAATCTTATCTCCAAGCAAATATGTCAGTCTTCATCTGCCCTCTAGAACACAAATTCAATTTGAAGAGAAGAAGAGGTGCCTACAACTTACCTCAGTCAACATTGAAAGGAAAGTATTCTCTCTAAGCTTGTACAGTAAGTAGGGCACATCTTAGATCCGATATACAGCATCCAGAATGAGTAATGTACGGTGAATCAAACAGCATCGTATGTCAAATGTGTTAGTAAATGGAATAAAGAACCATATTTGGACGTAATAGCGGCAGAGACCCATTCGTCATATTTTTTTATATTTTGGATCTGTTTTGCTGTCTACCACCAACAATCCAGATATTCCCCGCAATATATTGGTTGTCAAACGAATGTTGCCCTATTGAATCATAGCATGGCTATTTTACTGCTCTTCGGGGGCTCAGTGACTATTGAACAATAACTTTAGTGAATGTAAAACCTATGTTTATACTGTATTTTATCGGGTGAAGGATCTAAGTGTCCATCAAAAATAAGCAGCAATAATTTCATCATTGTATTACTCTTTATTGTTTGAACTGATATGTGGTAAATGTTATTAACTTTTCATCCTTTCATATCTTGCTGAAATGTTATCATGATATCTCATTGTACTTGGATTCTCTTGATGTCAATAAATGCTGCTATTTGATGAAAAAAATTTAGTGAGGGACAGGAGGTTGTGAAATATGTTCATTCTCTTTTGTACAGTATGTGCTATTATTGCGTTTTAGGCTGAATCCTGTCGACTTGTGAGGTTATTAAATGGCTGGCCTTCATAATCCGTTTCGGGTTTATCCTTTGTAATATATAGATATACACTGATACTATTCTGGAGGAAGTGCGCTGTCATATATATCAGAATTGCCATAGTTTTCATACCTAACCTTTTTTTACAGGACCATTTGGATCAGTTCACTTTGATTGATAAAGGGAATCCCTTCCAAACACGTTGTTGCACTTACAACCATCTGTTGTGTATTTTATTCAATAATAATTTGTGATTCATGCTAAACATAGGTAGCCCTGTGTATTCTCCAATCGCATAAAGTCGTATTGGAACTGTTAATGGAAGGAGTTCAAACTGGGCACACAGTGGAGGCAGGCACTGGTCTGGACATACTAACGGTTTCCTGTGAGCCATGGGTTATCCGCCTCCGTATCTATTGGTATATCCTCAGCTATGATAAGAGAGATACATAAGTTACGTTATTGAGATTGCTAAAAGACATGGTTTTCATTCCAATATCAATGATTCAGCAAAAGGTGTACGGTTTCCCAGCAAATGATATAAAAGACATATTTTGTAATAGAACATGAAATGGGGGCACAATCTCTGAGTAGGTACATTTTCAGGAAAAGAAAAAATTAAAAAAAGGTACACATACCACACACACCAATTGTAATTCATTTCACACAATCATATATCCCTGTGTTCCCGACTCTTCCTTCTGTGTTTCCGCTATACAACACATACATTCAACTTTGTACAGTATCTGTACTCGAACTCCTAAGATTTTATTTGCTTGCCCTCATCCATTACCCAATCTATCTTAATCATTTATTATAATTCATACCTGTAACCCATCATCGTATCGATGTATGATATATCATGATCTGTTCTATCAAATATAGCATGTATAGGTTTCTCAGATCTATATGATGAATGAATAATGTTTTGTACAAAGCACATCCCAATCAATGTTCGCACGATCACCTCAGTCAGTCTCTATTCATGCATATATGATTTTAATGTTGAAAAACTGGCTGATTACAATATCGTCTAACTTAAACTTATTTTTCCTAAAATAAATTAATATTGATGAGTTCAAGGGAGTGGATTTGTTGGCACGTGAGACTACACCTCAGGTCACCATCTGTCCAGTGAATATACGAGCGAGCCAAGAGTAGGCGATGACAGCGTCCATGTTGTTATCCTCCAGTTTTCTCCTAAAGTTAACCACTAAGTAACGGTCATGACATGAAATGTATGGTGGCGTTTCCCCAGGAGCCTCTATATCGTGACCGCAGCGGTTCCAAAATGCAGATCTAGCGGCTGGGCAAAGAAGAGGCTGCCCGGTTATCCATCGAGTTATTGTTTCCCAATAGCATTCAACCTTTCAGTGTGCCCCCGTGTCGGATCTGCCGCCCTGCACTCTGGAGCAGCCCTTGCACGACCTGCTTTCCTGTCAGTGGTTATGATGCGACACATGTAAACACGATCCGGGGACTCTATGGAAAGCCTATAAAATGTACAATGAATCAAGCCGACGAGCTACTTAGTGACATTTAAAGTCTCCCTTAATGGTACTATCATATGCCATTGCAGTAACGATATGAATATATGTAAATATGTTGCTTTGAAATGTGTTGGAATAACGGAAGATGAGCAGGTCTTAATTGAATGTGTTCAGTGATTAGATGTCAGGACATATTATAATCTGACCATTCCTTTTCCCATTAGAGTAGACTGATTGAGCCAAAGACATTCCATTAGCGTAGTCAAAGGAAAATACTGATGTCTTTGTGTTGTGCAGTTGAACACCATCAGTTACGCAAAAAAATGAGTCCATTGGTGAAAAATGTTAACTAGAAGGTGACCAGGGCCGAAGACAAAAAAAAGATAATTGAATTAGAACATGTCGCGTTTTTATTCATCTGGTGATACATAACCAGACAGGTCCCATTCTATTTCCGTATAAAGTTCTAGAGTATGGCTGAATAAGGCAGTCAGCTTGTACAAATCAGGCGTTCCAAAGGACCGGCGCCCAGTTCACGCACCTCCCTTGACACACTGCTCATCCAGTGAAAACCTGTCTAGCGAAAACAACCATAAGCTTGCCTTCAATCAAGTCCCTTGATCCCGGCCAACAATTGCATAGCTCTATAGATGTAAAGCTGCGTTGTCCCATGGGTATCAAACCACGGCTACTTGATACGCGGAAATGCTCTCCTTTACCTAACAATACCCATGGGTGCGGAGCTATTTCTATACGGCATACTTTGCTTGTTGATGACTCACAACAGCAACTGACCAGCTTAGCACAGCAGCAGTCGCCTTTTACAGCCTCCCTCCCCAAGCTCCTATTGAGCTGCTCCGTGTACACTGAAGACCTTTAGTTATATGGCGGTTATAGGGTGGCGCATATATTTTGAAAGCCGGTCGCGGAGTTGAACGCAAAGGTCGCCAAGGAATGGAATCGGAGGTCATATTTTACCATGCCGACATCTACAATACATTCATCCATTGACCGTTTGAGTGACGGCCTGCCAAGACTGCATCGCCTGGTCTCGCCAGGTCTCACACGGGTCACGTGACCCCGCCTCCCAGGCGGCACGTGACCTGAGAAAGGGGCAGAGGCCAACCGATGGGGAACCGACGCCAATGAAGTTGGGCCGACAACGTCAGAGGCTGCAGTCTTCATCAGGAGCAAAAATCACCAGACTAAGTGTCTTTAAAAGCTGTTAAAAGGCGGGGCTTCAGTCTACCTGCTAATTATCATATCATGTTAGGCATTGGCAGTTTGCAGCTCAAGATTATTCAACCTACCTTTCCTGTTTTGCAGCAATATTATGGAAGAAAGTAGGCGAACTCATTCTTAGTGATTTCTGGATGCAAACAATAAATAAAGGATTTATCACAAAAGAGGAGTACTGAACAAATGAGATCTTAGTCACTTTAGATATGTCATGACCTCACCATGTTACTGTGTTTTTATTCGCTTTCGTGTAGATGTGCGTGTTAGCGTTCTAATCAAATAATGTAATATTAATGCACCGACTAACACAACGGCATTCAACATTATAAGCCACGCGAGTAGCATGCTCAGGAAAATATACTTTGCCATTCCTATCGATGTTCGGAAAAAGTTGTGTTTTTCCCCTTTTCTATGAGTAAAGCAATATCAATGTTCGTGCTTTCAGTATTTAAAAGATACTAACGTAAACATTATAAACTGAACCTATATAGGCCCTTAATGTCAAAAATATGCAATGTTTCGAACTGAGTAAATTAATGTGGATATAGAAACTATAAGCCTATATATAACTGTACCCCTTATATATATAAAGCGGGATTCACATGATGGGATTCATGTATCTCAAAGGTTGTTTCCTGAGACAAATCCTGCTGAGATTCTGTACCGGGAACACAATTTCTTCGTCTAAATTGTGGGATTGCATTTCCCTGAGGCGTGTGTTTTTCTCATGCGACATTTACCCATAAAAAGGAACAGAATCTCATGAGATTTTGAACCCTGTGAGATACATGAATCCCACCGTGTAAATTTCACTCTACCACCCTCCGCAGAGACTGCCGCTCATGCGGGGTGCGAGATCCACCGTGAAAAACCTCCGGACTATAGCGGGTCGGGGGTATTCCGTGCGTCAACTCTCAGTTATCGCCACAACCTATATATGCAGGTCCATCTCTGTTCCACTGTCCTAATCTCAAGGATTCTAGCTCCTTGTAATGTTAGCCTGGTTGATACTACACCGCAAGACTCCCACAATGATCTGTCCCTTCACTATAATTTCTTCAATGATATCTCATTTCGTATTGCGTTGAGTGGCGGTTACTACATGAGCAACCCCGGGAGGCAAATTACATCCTCCCCTCCGCCGTAAGAAATACAAATTCAGGGCATGTCAGCTATTGGGAAACCTCCGTTCAGCCTACATAGGAAGATCAGGTAAACTCTCATTTCAGAGATGGTATACATGCATCGTGAATTTTCAAATTTCAAAAATAAAATCTTTTATTTTTCAAGGTTCCATTCAGTTTTGTACAATGTAAATCATAGGTGTAATTGTAGTTTAACATCGAAGGTCACCCAGCAAAACCTTCGCGCGCATACGCTGGCTATAACTACAGAAAATAGGCTTCGATTCTGCGCTTGTCCGTTACTAATATGATTACAAGATTACGGGTGACAGGAGATATAAACCAGAGACTGCTCTGCAGGCCCAGGCGAATACCTAAAAACTTAGTTCAGGATGCTATGGCAGGTTACCTATATCCGGAGCAGGGGCCCTTTTTATTTTTAACTCTCGTTGGGGAAGTCAATCCCCACGAAGGACACCTCCGCAGACGACCTATCGGGGAGAGCTTGTCAATCGCGTTTTATCACCCCTATCGTCTATAGGGAGAGAAATCCTCGTTCACAGTCTCGTTCGAAGGGTCCCGAAGACAAAATAGGCATGAAAGACAGCTTGAAGGAGACTTGAACGAAGGTTTCTAAAGGCTGTCAGTGGTGCCACATACTGGTATTTATTCAAACTAATTTCTTCATTCATAAATATATATGAATCTGACTAAATATTTCAGATATCTTCCGTCTAACATTTCAAGTTTGTATTCAAGTCATAATGAATATATTTCCGCTAGTTGAAATCAATAAGCTTTTGTGTGTCATTAGGAATCATCCACGATAAGGTGAAGGAGACTGGACGAGGTATCCCGGCCCGACGATTAATAATAAAACCGCTGTAACTGTCCTTCCGCACGATACTTTGACTAATCAAACCAAACCCTCGTACGACCTCTCCTCGGGCATTATACTTTCGTTGGCGTAGAAGATAAAACCACGCCCTGTTTCATACATATTATCTCACGAAGTTTCTGAGACAATCTGCTAATCACGATACCATAGTGGACTTCCTAAACAGAAGGTTGAAGCAATCGTCATTTCCATTGGAATTCACATATTGAAAAGGTAGTACATATAAACAAGATTCAATTCGAGTAATTGAGCTGATTATTTTGCTAGAGATTGTTGAGAAATTGCAGAAAGAAAGAATGCTACCTGCCCTGACTGAGTATCCAGTCAGCAATGCTCTCAAATGTGACTGAAATATAACAAAATCTAATGCAATTCATCGATTCAGACATTTGAACTCTGTTAGGTTTAGCAGTTGTAGCGTTGACATCTTTTCCTCATGAGGATGCATCTATTTTGCACCTTCTTTTCATTTGTGTCCGTTTCCTATTCGCAAAGGGGCAACATTATGATATTGAATCATTCCGCGCCTAGGTGTGCGGATGTAGGAAGGTCGGTTTCGTTAATGACAGCTGGAAGCCATGAGGAAACAAAACCCTTTGCCATTACAAACGAACAGACAGGTCAACCATATCACATTAATCACCTTCATTACCATCACCGTCAGTGTTAATGCCATGCGCTATCTGAGCACTTGGCGTTTTTTCAGTGTCTCTATTTCCATATTAGGCGGTAATTTCTAAGAATATTGTAAAGTTGAAAGAAGGCACAACCCAAGACAAAGAAATAAAGTTGCATTACAGGATGGATATTTATTGCTGTTTTAGATTACGTCTCGGATGCTGTTTGATTCTTCATCAGGTATATATTTTCATGGATATTTGATCAGGTTATTTATTTTTGAGTCAGTAAGGAATGATTGTCGCTGGTTGGTTAGCAACCTATTGAGATTGATCTTTGGAGTAATTTTATAATGGTTACTACAGGATTATGAGTTGGTTTGGTTATTCTACATTATTTTAAAAAAAAAGAATCTAAGAATAGTTCATGTATGGCCTACGGGTGAACAGGCAGAAAGGAGTGAAGAATGATGAATAATCAGCTCTGAGAAAATATTTGCTCACACTGCTATATAGAATTAAGAATAGGCTTACAGGTTGTAAGAAATCTGTACCTTTAAAGGTTAAAAAGGAGGAGACAATTCCATGGAACTGAATTTAACAATCAATAGAAAAAAGCAGTGTGCGTGTTTAAAAAAGAGAGAAGACGTGACAGTACAACAATACTGTTGTTAGTGTATGAATACATGATCGCTAATTGAGAGGTATTTGGGACCCATGCGCCATTGACCAATGTAACTTCATTATTGTCACATACGCATTATTTGTAAGAAATATCTGGTATATCAATTCAACGATGATGGCTTGCCCAGTAATTTTTCTGGCCAGTGCAGATAGAAATTTTGTTATACTGAACGTTCTGAGAGGTATTCTACATATTTGTCCCTGGTTCAGTTCTATTACCGGGTCATTATCATTGATATCTTAGTGCATCTCGTCTGTGTTTAGAGTCTTGTCTGAAGACTCAACTCTTGTAGGCGCAGTTAATAGCATTAATAACATTAACAAATGTTTCATAAAGTAAACGTGTGTAGTCATCAATCAAACGTTCAAGGGTGATTGAGTTAACCCAAAGTATATTTCTTCTATGCATGAGAACATCATGAAATGTGCCTTTTATATTGTACACCTCACATAATCTGTCAATTGAAATGAACTTCTTGTCATTTTGTCAGCTTTTCGGTGTTAAACAGTTAGGGCATTTACTAATGATATTTATAAAGATGTTTCCCCAGGGACAATAACTTTACTTCTCATTAAAACCTTCGAGCTTTCTGTAAGCAACTCTTTTCAAAGATGAGAAAATGAATCAATATTCCGCGTGGTCTACGGGTCATCTTGAATTCATTGAATTATGTTTAGACGCCATTCCCACTGTCGCCTGGATCTCATTCTCTGTATTCCAGATATATGAAATTATCTTTGAGAAAAAAGCCACTCTAATCGGAAACAATGGCTGACTGCAAGGAGAGTTGGGCCTTTACTCATATATGTATACATGTACGTGTGTGAAAAGGAAGTCAATGCTGACTCAATGAGTAGGAAGTCACGTTCACACCTTCCCTTTGACAAAGTTTCTACGAAAGTACAGAGGGTCCTCAATGCGGAAAATTGATGAAATCAGATTTGGAAAAGAAATCCTGATCTGGAGAAAAATATTGTTTTAGATATCTCGGAGAACAGGACAGGAATGTTGTTCGCAATACAGTAAGGAGATAAGATCTGTGACCTGAGGCTCCTCTCCCTACGAAATATTGATATCACTCAGCTATTTCCATATGAGGCAAACTTTGAGAAACACACAGATAATGGGCTTTGTCACTCGTCTTGAATACAAAATGCTTTCAGCGACAGTAAAAGGAGAGTCTTTTAAACAATCTATTTGTTTTAATTCCGGGACAGTGCGTTTGAGCATTCCCGAGAGAAGAGCAACTATATAGTCCTTAAAGGTTCTGAAGGCTTAATATACCCTGACAGATTCAAACCTTATTTACAATTTTCATATATGATACAATTGTGTGACAGATATGACACTTACTTTCACATACGGTATCGGAGTGATCTACCATATCATTCCTTTATAACAAACTATAGTGATTATCATTCTGAAATATCTGAGAGACAAGAAATTGAATTATCGCGGAAGAACTATGAGTTATCCATATCATGGCTTTTTGCCTCGTATTAATGACTATATAGAACCGCATGGCGTTCCCAGAACGTGCCCATAGTGAGAAGATATAAGACATTGTTCTTTATGTCAATAACAGCACACCAGGAGAAGAAAAACCGGCACTGTTGGGCGCCGATAGGGAGTGGATTGTATTTACACTATTTCTAATCCCTTATTTGTTCATGCGGATAGAATATTCGCTCGGGAGTAACCATGAAGCGAAATCCACTGACGGAGTCGGCGAATTCTGTATGTACGTGACGTATAGTGTGAGAATATATGGAGAAGGATCATTCTAATAAGACTTCTACAAAACAAATATCTAAATAAAGAGAATTGACTAACACAATACTGATAATTTTTGCGGGGTTGAGGTTTCGGAATCCTTTGCCTTTTATACGTCCACAATCCGTACATTGTGAAACGTATGTGAATTTTGCCTCAAATTGAAACAGAACTTAGATGAATGTTGATAATGCACATGTTTGTATCTCATCTGGGTTTTTTTCATTGCATCTCATACAAATCAACTGATCAAACTTTTGAATAACTTTCCTTATCTCCTCTAATTTTTCAATATTCATTAGGATACATACTATATATGGACACTAAGCAGACTTGTGGTTCCATTTGCTGTATCAAAAAACGAGAGGTATATGATAGAGACAGTTTCCAAGGCTCCTGAAACTCTCCGAACTAGAAGGGGCAACTCAGAAGGTAAAGCTAAGCCGACGATTGGCAACATCGGAGCAGGATCATTTTCTTTTTCACCTTTTTTAATTCATTAATCGGGAATGTATAGACACAAGACCATGATTGATGCATACGCTTTTGCTCATCTCGGATGGACTGCTATCCATCTAGGCCGGAATCAAATTAAAACCTGCTGCGCAAGGTAATGGCCGAATGCAGAAAGTATGCCCCTTCCAGAAGTCGCTTTATCAGTTACAGCAGTACACCTCAGACGCGCAGCTCTTTAAACTACAACAGCTTAGATGTTCATCTCGTAAATATCCACCACTTAGAAGATCCGAAAATATATAAGTTTCAGAAGTACTTCAAGTCGAATTCTTCCTCTAAATGAATGAGCTTAGCTTTGTAGATATGTTTTTATATAATGCATATATCCAATTCCCATGTCTTGAAAAAGTAAGTTGCTGTTGAGAAGTTTAAGATTAGTAAATCGAGGCTGTTGGGGACTGAACGAAATCAAATGAATCTCGTACATAGATCTATGTTGAGGATCAATTTCTAAGGGGGATTACCATGAACAGTATATGCTTTATTGCATTTGGCATCCTGAGTATAACTCCAGCATTTCTAAGTTTGTGTGGGCGGCCTAATGCCTTTCTCATGGGCGCTAGGAAGTGTTCAGAGGGGCGTCTTCCATATAAACAAACACGCCCGGTGAAATATTTCTTGTCAATGCTTGTCGCGTTTGTATTTCGCAGTACGAAACATGTCTATTTGTTATCTTATTTTCCAGTGACTCTGGGAACGATGCGAGCTGGAAAATAACCAGATCAGCAACCGTAGGCAGACAGGGCAAGCTTGGATGGGATATTTGTCATTCTTACAATTCTTTTCAATCATATCATTTTTATACTATTTTTCTCTTTCATCAAGGTTCGCAAAATGATGTTGAATATTGGAAAATCGCGTCTTTTTTCAGTTTTCTACCCAGTCTTATATCATGAACTACTGCATGATAAGCAAGGTAGGTTCTTGTTATTTATATGTCCATCGACTTATTATTTATATATCCACCGACTTGTGGTACAGAGATCTTGTGATTGTAGGTGAAAAACGCCTCTGATATCAGGTAATTTGACCTTTAGCGTCTTCCTTGCCTGGACATGGACCCTAGACGGTGAAGAATCGTTGAGGCTATTACTGGGGATGTGCCGGGCTACGAGGGCGTTGATTTGTTTTCGACCCGTAGGCACGCTAGCTAACAAGAGAAAACATCCCTCTAGCTATTCCAAAGACTGTTTATTTGTATTGGTCTTGTTTCACGAGTTCATGCAGACTTATCTTGTATCGTTGTTGCCTTGCTACACTTCCCTAACATTAAGGCCGGTTATTCTTGAGAAACTTATCAAAATGATACTTAGACGTGTTGTAATTTTGTCGCCCTGGAATGCGCTTTTTGGCTATGATAACTGGAGAATACATATATTCCGGAAAGGGAGACCATAGAAGTGCAGACCAAAGTCTCACAATGTGAAGATTTATCACGATCTGTCAGCTAGAACTATTGGGGTCCACATAGGTAATCAGGAAACAGAGACAGGCCGTTTGTCTCAGTTATTGATCTGCAAATCACATTTGGACGCTTTACATCATAGCTGGCCGATTGAGCCTTATTGGGTTTCAGGAATAGAGGCCAGCACACTATCATGTTGATAAATGCCTTCCTTTGGGTTCTGTCGGGAGTTCATTTGTCACACTGAGAGGTCAGTCTCAGGGCGGTGACGGCCACAACCGTCCAGTGTTATATGCATTCAGGGGACATACCGGTGCTGTCACAGAGCAGACACAAAGACTACAAATGTGCCCTTCTTCCCCGTATCCAGGCTGGAATAGCTGACGGTACATCCAACCTCCCCCTATGTGGCAAATACTCTCACTTTGGATAGAAAAACAGACTGTAAACTTCAGGGACCAACTGTATTGTTTAGATAACCGGAAACGCCCTGATCTGTCCACAGGAGTAGTGGAATTCAGAGCATGCAAGCGAATAATATTCATGGACCTATCGGACCTTTTGAAGGCTCTGGTTCCCTATTCCTATATTTAATCTTTAGCATATAATATGAATTTAGGGATCATTGAGCGTTCTACAAAAAAGGAACCTGCTGTAGCTTTATCTTCACAGCTTGCTCACTATATATATATATTGATATAAGCTTTTATGATTTGTTAGTGTGGAAGCACAAAGTGTAAAAGGGTAGCTTTCATGTACCTTCACATATGAAGCCAATGTTTTCATATTCGCTGTGGCGAACAAATGAAAACCATTAATGTACCCAACGATTCCAACAAGAAAATACATCCCCCACATGGATATATGCGTCCCTTCAAAGTGGCCAAACCATATGTTTAAACACGATTGAGCCAAGACATATATCATTATAAATGATAAGCTTTAATGCCCTCTCTGACATATAATTCAGCAGAAAAAAAGAAGCTCCCTACATTTAAGCTTTGGCAAACAAGAATCAGTTAAACCAATGAGTAAGTTGATCTACTGCATTAGCTGGACAACTATCTCTACAGTTAATGAGGATAATCTCAGGTCTTGAGGCATCAAGATAGGGCCTAGATGAATGATAATAGATGGTATACTCACAAAGAACCCTGATCCTCACTGTTGTGGTGTGGACGGTAAGACCAGGCACTAGGGCAGCACACAGGAGGTCTTTACCATCGTACTCCGGCCGCGCGTAGAACTGGTGGCTCCACCTCTCCACTGTGTACGACATCCGTCGCAATCCCTTAGGTCCGTGAAATAATGGCCTGGCAGTAAACCAAGATAAGACTATTGTTAATACCTTTATTCATATGTAGTTATCTACTGAAGATTTGTTTCGTTACTCTTACAATCCGTACAGCATATATAGCAATAATGTGACATCAGATTCTTAAGATTGTTGATATTGCGTGAGCTTATGTCATTTTCGAAGGTGGACGGGGATTTAAATTGTTAAAAGCAATAACGCCTGTACCGTACACTAGCAACTTACTTGACCCACTTCATGAAAGGTTTATTAGCGATAACAAAAAAATTAATGGACGACTACATTACAGTAAAATGTGGAAATATTGTCGAAAGATAATGTTGCGTCCTTATTCAAGAATGAAACTATGGTTCATGGCATTGACAATGGCAATAACTACAAAACAGAGAATCTGTCTCAGTCCCCAGTCACAATTTCTGATTTCTTCTGCTCAAAGCTCAAACGTCTGCATCGATCTTCAAGATATTTCCACTAGAGGGCACATGTGATGAGAGCCGGTTTTACTACTTCAGATTTTAGTTAATCAATTCAGTGTTCAGTATTTCCCAAGCAGATGATTGCTGCCTGAGCAGGGTGAAGCTAGGTCCAGCTTTGTTAACAATAAACATGAAGATTTTCAAAAGAATAACATTGTTTTGAAGCCCATGACACCTTTAGTGATACTTTAACACCTGGTCAAAAACCTTGAATTTTCCACATATTGGTTTTTCAGAACTTCATTTCCTAGTTTGATATTGTTTCATCATAGGGTGCTGATTTCTGTAAATGATTAGAATGCAAAGGCATAGCTTGACAGTTCTCATATGTCTTATTTTTATAAATGATATATCTATTTTTCCTTCATATATATAGAATTACAATTCAATTTCAAGGTGCTCTCATGATAGTGAGATATTTGTCTGGTGTGAATTATGTAAGGTTTTTGTATTGTTATGTCAATTATCTATTTCTGTATATTTTTCCCATGTCAATGTGGCTTGGTGTAACTAGAGAACTATTGATTGTAGATCAGCTATTTGCTATTGATTCATAATCTAGGTTTCATACATTCAGCATGAAATTGGTGTAGGAGAAGGAAGGGACACTAATGTCATTGTAATTCCTGTGCATCAAGAACGTAAAAGAAAGCAATAAGACAAAAAATTCCCTTTAATGAACATCTCCAATTAAATGCACATTACGAATAATGTATTGACAATAATCCATAGCTTCATATTCAACCTTTTCATCAACATTTTAATGTTCTCACTAATCGTAGGCATTCATAAAACCTTTCGCACCCTGCACATTAACCTACACCGAGTCACCAACGTAATTAGGATGATGTTGGAAGTTTCTCTTTATCATCATTTAAATGAATTGCAATTGTGGGGCTGAGTGAATGTTTTTTCGTCTGAAATATGTGTTTCCCTAATAAGAAAGGGCTTGCAATTGTGAAAGCAGATGAAAAAATACAAAAGACGTGAACTTGTTTTTTTGTTGGATTTAGCACTGTCTTATTGCCCGAGGAGGAGATATACCAGCTTGAATTTACTCAATTGGACAAGGTTTATCCGACTTAGGCCAATTAGCTAATTCAATAGTTCTCTAATTATAGGACATTGCTAGGAGATTGCAATTTTAAGCTATCTCGTAATTCCTAATCACACAAGCCTCGATTCATTCTTTATTCAAATTGCTGGGTTAAAATACTGGGGCAACACTTTATCTACAGAGAAATAGATAGAAAATAGAAATAAACTGTGCCTTTATTTTATTAGGTTCAGATTATAAACTAAATTTGAAAGAATTAAAAGTTGGGATCTGGGATTTTGTGCAATGCTAATGTAAATTCTCTTTTCAAATTTACAATCCACAGCATTTTACCTCATACACCTGTATGTAACTGAAGTGGTTCCCACTTCATCTTAATTGAGTTATTCATATTGACGTCACCACGGACATTATCCACTCAACCAGATCTATTCTACCAATCTTTAAATCTCTAAGTAATTCATTATAATATATACTTTGAACATAATAAATCTTGTTATTATTGGCATGTATTTAGAAAATTATTCTTTTTGAACATGAGTCGGTTGACTGAATGGATTGATCTACGTATGCCAATGAACTAATGAAATACTAAATTCCATCTTCCATGAATATTGTTTTCTCTATGCAAGTTATTTTCTAGGAAAAAGTTATATGGACAAGGAATTTGATATAACTTTGTTCGTCATTGTATTTAGGTTTATTGGAAAATATGTCAATCAGAAAATCATCAATTTCTCTTAACATCATTTAATATACGTATTTCTTCTTAAAACTGATAAAAAAAAAAGCACAGTCAGTGAGGAAAAGCAAATACCCTCGGAATCAATAAAATTGAAAGAATAAGATGGGAAATGAATATGACCTTTTGTCCGGGCATTGTATAACATTTTTAAACTCATTAAATTGAAACATATATATCAGATCCTGTTAAATTAGGAATACATCTGGTCTATAATTTTTTAGTCAACTTCCATTTCTTGCCATAATTTACATATTCATAAGTACACACGCTGAAATAATAGATTATAGCGAACATATATGGGTTTTAATGATACTCCAGAATCGGCCATGCCCACCTTCCAACATGCCATCTGAAGATTTCATGTGACCAGTTTTGGCCAAGCTCTAGGCAAAGACACTCTGACATTTATTTAGAGAACTTATGGGATGCATTCCCTTATTCTATACGCTTCAATATGCCAAGAAGGCGTTCGACGGTGGTGCTCAGACCATCTCCGTTCAGGAAAATGATGATGGCCGAACAGAAGGGATCTAAGGTGGAGAAGAGACTCAATAAACTCCTGTTACGAGTCATCACATCTTGGCACCTGACCACCCAATGATTCGCGAGGACTATATGTACATACAAGCTTTGGCCTCATCTCTGTCATAGCCAGGTGCCATTAGAATCTATATACCAGGAGCTAGGGCCTCCATTGCCGACCGCTGTGCCGTCCCTGAGGTGCTATCATCACCTCAAGTGCTTGCATTCCTGATAGGAAATGTGCAACCGTCTGAAAACTGGTTAAGGAAAAAAGAATCTGTTCCTTTCATCTCATACGCCAGGCCACAACAATAACGCCACTAGCTTGCCAATGTGATCTGTCACGCCACCTCAAGGTGGGTGTCCTCTTCAGGGCAGCCATTTTGATGTACTCCATATCGCACGTGCCTGCGACCTCTTCTCAACGTCTTAACGCCATTTTCAGAAGTCTGCTACACGATACCAAGATCGGACATTATTAAAGCAGAGAGTTTGTCTTCTTGTGAGGCCTTCAAAGAAATTCTGCCATCACAAACCTCCGATGGTCTTCACCATCTATGTATGGAGATTTAAGAGAGCCATTGCTCTCACAAGCGCGCTTGACTCAATGATTCAAATGATTCAAGTATGCCCCTGGATACATTGCTCAAGACTGGGCTTAAGGGGTTGACACGCCTAGCGATTCCTGTACCGTCAGGGCCAATAGTCGGCGACTCTGAACCGAGCGATTTTGTACCAGAACACGATAGGATTCATGTACCTCGTTGGGTGTTTGTCTGAGATAAATCCTGCTGAGATTCTGTTCTCGATTACAATTTCTTCATCTGAATTGTAGGGATCCATTTCCCTGACACATGTTTTCCCCCTATAATTGTTGATGACATTCACCCCTAAAAAGGAACAAGATCTCATGAGACTTTGAACCCTGTGAGGTATAAGGATCCCACCGTGTGAAATCCACTAAACTACTAGTTGTGGCACCCATTTCTTTCCACTCTCATGTGATTAAGTCCCATCCCCCACTTAGAGGTCCCATTGTTTGCGATGATTTCTCCATATCATGATCCAAGAATAACTGGCTAGGTGTGTTGCGGCTTTACGAAACCTTCTGCTACTTTTATCCTCTCATTTCACCAAGGGGCAATTATGCTACATTCAGGAATAGCCTTCCTTCCCAAAAGGAAGTCCATGCAGCCCTACCTACTCACATAATCACTTCAGGTTTAGCTTTATCACATTATGAATCTGATATGTTATATTTCTCATTGAATGCTATTTCAAAGGTCAAGATTTCAACATAAATCTATTTCTCTCCACGGTTTATCTTGAACTTCATCCTGCATGAAATTTGTAAACAAAATAAACTGTATCCCTCCAACGCAGTTTGGACTCCTGTTTGAGTTTTAATGCTAGGTTCACAATGGGCCACGTCGGCTATGTTTCACCCAAATATGGGGCACCAGTGCAGATGGTGACATAGACATAAATTTGTGTTAACACTGACCCCACATAGGCTCCGGCTTAGGGCCCATTACATTTATCATTAACACTGAGGCACCGGGGCAAATCTTTTGTCTTTTCAAAAATTCCTCCCCTGCGTCCATTGCAGCAGGGGGTATCATATATGGTAGTCACAGTCTGACATATTTGTCAATCCTGCCCCCTGAGTTGTGACACATCCCTCATGTTTGTGTTCATTGTGCTACATTGAGCTCCACAGAGCACCAAAACATGGCTGCCATTGTCACTGTAGCCTAGTATAAACCTAGCATTAAGAGGGAGCATGATCACCCACGGCACGTTCCACCATGGCACCTGTCGTTTTTAGATATCATTATCGCCTTCCCAACTAATGAAAGGGCTTCATCACATTATGAATATTATGTTTCATATCATTCTAAGGGTCAGGAAATATCATATATAAAGTTATTCCCGCATAAGTAATATAATGTACCCCTCCAACTCGCTTCAGACTCATATGTTGTGATTGTAAACATGACTGTCCACGTTATTGCAGGCAGACCTGACATTAGAAATCAGACTCAAACCGAAGTAAGACAAGACCGATTGTTAAACAAGTCCAAGTAAGACAAGACCAAATGTTAAACACGAAACCCATGTTCACCTTCATAGCTGAACGTTTTGTTTCGGGGTGATAAATGAAAATGTCGCTTCTCAATTTCAAGATTTCTCTGTCGAAATTGTTGGATTAATATCCACCGTTCCCATGTCAGGCAAAACTGTGAGTTTTAACACCCCTGTCGTGTTTGAATGGAATCATGATATTCCATCACATCCTTGGCTGATCTTTTTCAAGCTTATGTAGATATATCATAGCAATGTACCTCAACAGTCAGCAGTACACAACTGTGAAAACTGCAGTTACTGCAGCGAAATATACTGATTTGTTTATTTGTTTGTTTGATTTGATTTAGCGTTCAGTCAACCATTATAGGTCCTTACCAGACTTTCTCAAAGTTCTTTTACACCACGAGGGTGGTGACCGAATCTATGTGATGAATTCAGGTAGAAATCTCACCCCTGCACATATACCGAGGTGAGAGCTCTTGTACTTCCCACACCGCATAGACATGGTATGAAAAGGATTGGCCTTTGATATAGCAGTAAATCTACCACTGCTTGGGGTGGGACCCGAAGAAATACACTGAATTAAATATTTTCTACAGCTTACTTATATTTCCAGGCGAGTTTACTGCTGACGTCCATGTTGTCCACGGAGAGTTGTAGATCGGGTGCTGGATATGCCCCAGCCGCCAAGCAGCGTAACGTGGCCGGCTCTGTCGACGTGTACACCAGCTCTGAGGGACTTGTATCAGCTGTCTCGTTGTTATCCGACACGAACATACTCTCCACAGGAGCTGCAGGCAATGAAAAGGGAAGTATATAAGATTTAGATTGCCAACAGAGACATCATGGCATGGATAGGGCAATTATTCACCATCCGGTGATGTATAGTATACTTTGGAATTTGTCACCAGGGTGTATGGAATTTATATATTAAAGCCATATGTCTAATACTTGTGATAGTAGAGCCATATAGGAATAGATGGAATGATGATGTATTATTATTACACAAGTGTTGATCGGTAGGAACAATCCAATACATTTTGTTTATCCACATACAAATGTGTATTGCAGAAGGATGGCAAGCTTTGTCAGTATGTTAGTTCCAATAGTATATTTTGAATCTATGCTGCCTTGAAATAATTTTGCATTCGCTACCATTTCCTATGTCCTGCGTTATGAGAAACAGTTGGTCATAGAACAGTTCCTGAAAATAATATTTAATTTTTACTGTTTCTTCTTGAATTACAGTTTCCTATTCATCCTGAATTCTGATTGGAATGTTATTGAATGTCATTCACATAGCGGTTTTGCAGCGTTTGCACTTAAAGATTATGTTATTGCTAATTGCAATTAATGAACACATTTCTCAATACATATTCTTGAATAAAGAAAAGTAAGGTCCCTTACAGAAATGAATAATTTCCAGGAACTGGACGATTTTGATAAACAGCAATTGATTCTATTTCTGATTCATATCAGGATGATACTCTTTGCAGTTGCAAATTGCAACACGAACATCTTTTTTTCCTTTAATAGAATTGTTGATAGAATTCCATTCGAAAATATTTGAAGGTGTTGGCAAAACGCTGAATTGACGCAAATCATTTACATTAATTATTTTACCCCCTTTTAGTACCTGAAGTACCAGACGTGCTTTCCAAGAGCCTGGGACAATCCCTGTTTTAAGAGGGCAGATAAAAAGATGCAGAAGCTCTTTGATTAGGATGATCTCTCATTACTGTGCCATAAACGTTTAAAATCCCAATCCATTTTCCATTTCTAATATTCTTAATCAATTCAGTTTATTTTGCATCTGTTTCGTTTATAGGTGCATTTGTACTCATATGATTAGACTAAAATCCTATTCACCGCAGAACATCATCCCTATTGTAGTTAAGTATTAACAATTACAGCTGTCCTGAAAGAGGAAATGTAAAGTACCTCCAGAAGCTATAGATATCATGGCCAAGTTTTACTGCTTTGGCGAGATTTGAAAGAGGCATACATAAATTATAAAACAACAGAGTTGAAAGAAAATACATTTTTATCAACTATATCCATGTGACTAGAATGGTGTTACTGTATACTTACTGTTCATGCTTATTGTGGAGTGAACCGCAACCCCAACCCCAACGGTATGTACTTAAACCAACTACATACATGTATATCCACCACCATGGTGTCACTGGCACTATCTGTCCTTTACTAAAGGCGGGCGTCCACCAACCACGACAAGGCTATGACAATGGCTCTCCGGCAGCCTTGTTGTGGTTGGTGGACCCTAGTTCCCGACAAGAGTCTACGACAAGGCCACGACAGGCTGCGACTGGAAGCTTGTTGGGGGCCTGTCAGGGGCCTTCCGACAAGGTTACGACTAAATCGAACATGTTCAATTTTTGGCTTCTTCTAAATATGAATATTTACCTAGCTATTACTCCAATTCCAAGGGATGAAGAATGAAATATAGAATGAAATATAGAATGAAATATAGAATGAAATTTATATGTGGGTGGGTGTGTGGGTGTTATCCACAAGAATATCCCAAGGACCACTTAAGATGCAAGGTATGCGCGCTTGCTTCTTGTACCATATGTTATAAGCATAAGATTTGATGATCATCGAAACCATATCTAGAACAAAATATAGAAATATATGTAAATGCAAAAAATTATCGGCCTAATTTCAAGAATATTATGTGCAATACAACGTTCCGGTGATGGATTCCCAGTGAGGAAGTTGGGAAGTATTTTATATGCTTTTCCGGACAGGTTTACTCCACCTGTCTGTGGTCGCTGGTATGGGTCAATGCCAGGCACTACACCCTCTGCCCGCACCTCGCATCTCGGACCTACCGAAATTAGCTAATTCGGTTACAGATAAATAATGCATGAGATCAAGGTCGGCACGTCAGGTGAAACAACACCCGCGGCTGATGAGCCGGCTGGCCAATATATAGGTAATTTATTAGGGCGGCCTGCGGGGAAGCCGGCTCATGCCTCACTCCTACTCTGACTGCTTCCTCGCTCGGCGCTCCGGGTCGTTCCCAGTTGTCAAAGGTCTGCCATGATTTTCGTGCGGCAGCAAAAATTCGGTGACACCCCATTGGTTCACACTTTTATAGCACGTGGGAGGCGGGTGGTCTAGACGAGAGGATACAGGTCTAGGCAGTCTGGGGGCTGTTGAATAAAGCTCGTTCGTTTCTGGTACTGGTTTGAAGGGTACGATAAATCCAACGATAAAAGACATCCTGGGCGATTTTTTTTCATTCAGTATTGTATGAGAAGACAGAAGATATTTTCCAAATGAATGTATCTGTATCTAACATCTTAAGCTTATTACTCTTATCCTGAAAACATCCTATGCTAACTACACATATGTTAACAAAGACAATTCTAAGATATTTGTTCACGTCCCTGGTTTATTCAACGGTACCCTGGATCTGTCTGTGGGTTTTGGTATGATTTCGGGTGTGTGATGTTCTTCTGACTTGTGACAAGCATTTCAATCGAGTTTGTAATGATTGCTAAGTCTCATGACAAATCTGTATCATCCATAGCACCTGAGACGGGTCTAGACAGATTACCTTATTGTACAACACTCTCGCTTTCTGTCTGAAGTACCCCCATTACTTTGTGTATCATTAGTTTTCGACTCCAATCCTTGGATCCACACCATGGAAATGAACTAACATAACCATGCTGAAGTACTGCGATGTATTACAAATGTTACATAAGGAACAAATTAACGAGTTTGCTTTAAAAAAAAGTCTCGAAAACGTTCACTGCTCAAGGGGGATGTGCGTAGCATGCAGTCGTAGTAATTTAGTTTTGAGTTTTCCAGGACATATATTTGGACTTTCAAAATTTGGTATGACCATTCGCCAACCGTAGCCCATGGCGGTACAGACAGTCTATTCCTATATTTCCAGGTATAACAGTGACTAGTCCTGTGACGATCTCGTTATCAATTAATAAGTGGTTTCTAAATCATACTTCAGACGGTGATATATTGTAAATGAGTTTGAGATGGGATAGATGATACTGAGAGAAGGGAAGAACATCGGCCAGCATCCATTATCATTACTGCTATAGTCGGCTTTATCAAAACGCTTATTAGTACTTCTTACCTAAACGAAAATGGAAAAAAAATGGCCGAGTCAAGATATGATCTTCAAAAACTGTATCTAGGAAATCTAGAAGTAAGTCGTCATTTGGGACACATAATTGGATAGCCATAATGAACAACCCCGAGCAGGGGGCAACGAGTGGCACCACCGACAGACTTTCAGGGTAACTCAAAAGATCTACACCCATTTCGTCGGCCAATGGAAATAGGCCTTTAAGGCCCGTTTCCATTGGCCGATCCCCCATCAGAGATCCAGTCAGGAACCACTGACGGACTTTTGGGACTGCTGACCCCAAATTGGTGAATGGAAATGATCCAGCTCGTGAAATGACCCAGAACTTTTTTTGCATAGATTATGCAATGTGGCACCACACTCTCCCAGCATAGATCCTGCGCTTTACTTCCTGTGGCCGCTTATATCTCTGCCCCAACCTGCCTGTTTGGGCTCAAATCTGGCCCATACGCCAGTTTCTAAAATATCCTAAATTCTTAGCGCTTTGGGGAGTATTTTGTGGTTTACTTGTAAATATAGATGTACATATTTATATGGTAAATAGTATACTCTCATTTCTGTTATTTGTTATGTCAAATCAGACACAGTCATAGGGATTACTTTCTTCAGTGGAAAGCACCTCATGTGTTGCAGGGTTTTGTTATGTCAACAATGCCCATGTGCTCCTATGAAGGGGCAGTCTAATCAACTGTGGATTCCAATTATAAGATAGTTTAAGTCTGAAATAGAAACAGCTTGATTTTCTGTGAAGCTCCTTTAACAATTCCTATATTTCCATACTCATAATATGTGAGTTGTTTGACTTGTATAACCTTTGACAGTTGCCTTGTTTTGAATCTGAAAAGTTCGCTGGTCTCCTCTGTATTATAGTGGATACCCAGGGAACAGGCTTTGGGTTGGGGCAGAGACTAAGCCAGCGGTGGCACCACTCACCACTGTGTGAAAGGTTGGTTGCTGAATGAAATCTACTACCCTTCTATATAGACGCACAACGAGTGGCACCACCGACAGACTTTCTGGGTAACTCAAAATATCTACACCCGTTTCGTCGGCCAATGGAAATAAGCCTTATGTCTGATTAACTACAGACCTTAGACCTTAGCTTATTATAAGCCACATTATTTCTCTCGTATTACTAATTTATTCATCCTTGGAAATACAGACTAAACAAGGAAGTCAGAACTACTGAACAATTCCGGCAAGCTTAGAGAATGAATTAGATATGCTGTAAACCATAATCTCTATAGGATGTATCTAGAAGATAATACTTAACTAGCATCATATTCTACCGAATCAAAATGCACACCAAACAGAAAAAAATAACCTCAGAATTTAGATTCAACAAATTCAGGAGATATAAATCTGGTAATTTGCAACATCAATCTTTAAGTTAGAGGAGTGAATCATTCAGTCGCGCCAACCTTTACAGGTGATTTGACAAACTCTCGTTATAAAAAAGTCAGAAAGACAAGCTTTTTTCAATTTCTCGATACTTGCTGTGCACGTCGCACCGCTGTGATTTTCAATCCGTCAGGACACATTCCCCACTGTTCATTTTGCAGCCCTGTACCTTTGATACCTCTTGGACTTTTTAACCCTAGTATATATCTCATGCATATTGGAGTCCAAACTCCAAACTCACACTGCAAAATATAGCCTCAACAAACTAATACTAGTTCTATTGAGGAGGGGGGGGGGTGTATTACTGATGACCAAAGGTGCCATGGGGTACGGTAAAGTTACACCAAAGTAGACGATTCAAAATAGAATGCGCCCTAACACCATATTAGTTATTTGTAATAAAATCGGTATTACCCATAGTCAGCGTTAAGGGCTGCGTTATGGAGACCCGGTACACACCACTAATAAGGTGCAGCACACTATGTATATACCCTTGGGGTTGCAATAGAACGGTGTGCATCCGCTCTAACGGCACCATACTTCTACATACAAACACTTAGACCAGTGCACATGGCCGGCATCCCTGCTTGCTGGATCTCACGAATGTTCAATTCGCCAGGGGCTGCACAGAGAAATGTAATCATTGGAGGGGATCTTGCAAACAGCTGCGAGAAGGTAAGTTTGCTGATCAGAAACAGCTAGTAAGAAGTCTACCTCTATTTCCCCCCGAGATCCGAGTTATGCGTTACAGATTCATCAACCTCAAAAAGTAGTTACAGGTTTTGTCAGATAGAGGGGAACCACATGTGCAGGATTTGGGGATTATTGAGTCAGCAGTTTCTTCAGTTCTCCCAAATACCAGGTCTATATAGCCTGAGATAGCGTGAAGCTCCATTAGATACCATAGTATGAAACTCTATAGAATAGAATGATGTTAGGCCTTGTAGAACATCATGCCATGAAACTCAATAATTTACCATGGTGTGAAACTCATTCGTGATGAAATGTTCTTTAGGATATCACAATACTATGTTCTATAGTATTTATCATTGTGTGAATGTTATAACGTTATGCTCTGCAGGATACTATGGGATACGCTTTATTATCATTCGTGTACAAATGTATGGGTACTCAGTAAAACACTACGGTCCATTGTTTAAAAACTGACAGATATGGATTCAAATCCATTGTTTACGACCTCAAACGCAGTATATATGGGAAAATAGCCCAGTTCTGCTATAGGGCAAATATATAGTCCCTATTGATATACCATTTAATTTGTCAATTCCTGGGTTTAGTTTACTCGAGGAGATGGATGATAAAAACAACAAGCAATAAATACTGCAAACGCTCTGTAAACCACTTGAGGTTGACGTCGTTATACACTGGCTACGCTCGCGTATTACCATGCATCATCCTCTCCTGGGTTACGGCCGCCTGTCCACAGATCCATCGAGTTTTCTCTATTTATATGATACCATGATATGAAGCTCCATCGTAAGCCATGGCGTGGAATGTTGTTTAGGATGCCAAGGTGTGAGACTGCAAATGGTATCATGATGCAAAGCTCTATGATATATCATCATAGGATACTATGGTGTAAAGCTCTAAGGGACAAAGGGTCATCGTTTTGATCTCGATAGAATCGTAGAACAAATACATGCTAAAGAACAGTCTGTCGGACATTCTAAAGTTGTAATATAGAGTCAATAGCGAGTCTAGTCTTTTGTCCCTGGGAAACCGGTACCTTTGTCTTCACATTGCAGTTGCTCTTGGCATTTATTGATGGCCTGGTAGTGTAGTGCCTATAGACTCGATCTAAGCGCCTATAGACCTAATCTATTGTACTGGGCATTTAGACTCTAGAGAGTAATTGGGTTCCATCCTTTAATTCTGTTTTCCTAAGTAGTTACACCAGCCATTAAATTACTGCAAGTGCAGAATGTAGACTGTCGGAGGCGGTAGAAAAATAGATACCACAGTCTACTGTGTTGTCCAACCCACCCAAAGTGGAAGAAAATCAGACGAAATGCAAGCATAGCATCGGTGGAACTCTGTCAATACTATAAAAACATAGGAGAGACCACTATCTATGAATAGATCGGGAAAGGAATAAGCACTCAATACCTCTGTGGTAAACACTACACGATCTGACATGGACAGCATTGGGACTGGATCTTCTATAGTGAGCTGACAACTATAACGACTGTTCACTATGACTGTATTGAAACTTAAATACATCCCATACCTTACCTCACATAGCTTCCCAGCAAACTAGACGGTGGCCACACCTGGATACTTTGTCCATAGTTACAGATTGTATGATACAACAAAACACACAAGACTACGATGTAGAACTGACCTCTGACTATGACCAGATGTGTGACGTTCGCAAGGACTTTTGAATTCTCTTCACGAATCTCACACGTGTAGTTTCCATTGTCCGCCCGCTCCAGCTCTGAAAAATAAAAATATTTCGGAACCGGTCAGCATAATATGTAATAACATTGACAAACAAGCTTCCGTTTCATATAAAATGCGACGACGTCATGTATCATGAGAAAACATACTTCCTGTGATCAACTATATGACTTTCAAGGTCTTTCATCCCATCAGTCTGGATTTATGAGATGAACAGAACCGAAAACGTGATCTAATCCACAACAGGAAGTATATTTCCTCATTATTGTATATACCTCATAAACCTTTTTCTTTCAAAATCTGTTGTATTTACTTACGGAGTCGTTAATTCGAAGCCAGTCACCCCTCCATCAATAGTTTCACGTCCGCTCACATCTGCCCGCTATCTCGTTATGCATAGAGATAGAGAACCGACACAGCATAAATGCTGGGCGAGTGTATGCGGCATATGTAGCATATGTCCGAATATCCATTAAGGATCTTTGTGTAGCACACGGCGAGGTGCGTACCGTCCATATTTTCATTGATCTATCTTAGTTCACAATTGTCTTCATTGTGTACACATTTACAGTGATATGTTTGTTTTACGGTAATTTCCGACAGGTTTCATAAAGTGTATTACTAATCGTTGAATTGAGGACCACCACCACCTTTGCTTTGGGGCACACACGTCTCTCGCAATATGTACCTTTTTGCGTTACTGAGACAAACTTCAGTCACACTGGACTTGAATACATGTGTATTTTTATTCAACATGGCTAGTAGCAGGTAGCATCAAATAGAAATACCACAGGTATAAGATGATTTTTTTCATCTGTTTCCAGACGGTCTTTCACTCTGGCAATAATGATAACAATATTGATACTAACAATGGTAATAGTAACAATAAAGATAATATCAATAATAGTAATAATAATGATAATAATGAAAATTGAAATTTCGAAATCCAAGGTACAGAATATTTTTTCCCAAATGTCCTGCAGTCCTACTAAGAAAACATAACTACGTTTTTAGTGTCCCTGATTCTGTCTTCGTTAGTATACTTATTCAATGGCGGTTGCCTCCTGTTGTCAGGATACAAAAGTACCAGAAAAAATGGCCAGAGTTGCCATCCTTGTCGAGACATGTGTTAAAGAAGGCTTTGTCTCCAAATTGGAGCTGGTTAAGAAGCGCTCACTCAGAACTGGAATCTGTCAGAAGAACTGCCAGAAGTGGATGGAGCTGCGGGAAAGATGGTGTTCCTTGCAGGGCATTCCCAAACGTATCCAGGAATCAGTGTAATAGAAAATTTAGTTCACTGAAGTGTGGGATTGCCACTATATCTAAAAAAGAGTTTCTTTACCTATGCCCCAGATATTTTACCGTTTACACAGCGTTTCTAAGATCATTACTAAATTATTTCGTGGAATCTGTATGTCTTGAGTTAGATCAGCTGGCCCACTCGTTCAAATATAATGGATTCGCCGGGACAAAAACCTATCCTTCATTTTGGCGAGAACAGGTGATTCTCTACACAGATCTTCTAAAGCCGTCTGGCTTCTACTCTGTGGACATGTAAGCTCTTGATACCAGATAGGCGCAAAGTATGCCTCCCCGAGCTCATCATTCCTTGTTTAAATCTTGTACCAAAGAAAACAAAGCCGCCCTCTAGATCATCTCCTTTTACTTCATCCAATGGTGTTCGTATTTGCACCTTCAAGGCTAAGGTGGCAGCTAGGCCTACGCATATACATATGCTGTCTTCTATCGGATGCAATCCTACTTTTAATAGTCAGCAAGTATTTACTTCTCATCAGACTCATCTGGTATTATCTGGTATTAAAGATGATCGTGCAGCCAACAAGTACCACATATTGACTAAAGCGGTACTCCTAGTGTGTGCTTGGCTTCTATAAAGGAATGCTGATAAATAGAACATAGCAAAATCTAGGCATATCAGCTCTCCCACGACCTTGTATATTCTGTAATAGTGAACCAGCGAAATAGCACTGGCAGCCAGTAAACAGCTTCCTAACGTAGGCAACATAGCTAAGCCAGAGCGCACGGTAGGTCGACTCTGTCTAGATACCTTCGTCAGCAGGAGGTATTCGACCTATTTATTGAGATACGGCCACAGTAGGAGCTTGGTGCAGACATCAGGTGCCATGGCAGTGACATGCGCACCCCGGCCGCGTACTAACGATGTACAAGCTGGGTTGAGGGGTGTGAGTGGCAGAGTGCGTGCTGCCAAGCTTTGTATCATTGCCTAGAGCTATCGCAGCGCATGCCCGGCCCAGCACCCAGTCGCGGGCCTGTCAGTCTACGGGGAAAAGCATCCCCTGTAATATGACGTATCGCTATCTCAGATTTCTCTTTAATGCTCCCAGAGCGATACACCAAAATTCACAGCAGATGTATGTTTAAATAAATGGGTAGTTTGTACATACATGTATGTATATGGATCTCATCCCAAACTATTTCAAATGTATACAATGATAAATAATCAACTTTATAGTTACTATATGGATCGCATCCCGAATTATTTTAAATGCAATGATGAATGAGCAACTTTATAGTAACTATCATTCGTCCATGCCTGTTTGTGATTGGGAATCTAGTCGGACGATCTTCCTAGCCTGTGCTATCTTCCAGTGCGAAGTTAAGCGATTTTTTATCTCGCGGATAACAAGGACACTATAGTGAGGTTTCACCTGTATAAAATATATCATGTCTTATAATAAGCCTAATAGTTAAAGATTTGTCAATGATCGTACAGCAATGAAAACCTTTACCATCTAACAACTAGGAGCAAATAGAATGTTCATCATTGATGGATGAGCGTGTAACTATTATGAATAACAATTAACAGGTTTGAGTTAAACCCAGCCTATGGATAGTTTTCTGTTACCCACTTTCACCCAGTCAACTTGCCATTTCGGCAACTGCCTATCTAGGATCCAAACACATCAAGCATCAGTGGGTCTTGAGGTATTTTGGTCTTGAGTGATTGGTCATGGTCAGTTGGGCACGCCTCAAAGACACTGAGACACTGGCTCCCTGCTCTGTTCTCAATATCACAGTGAATAGCACACAGATAGTAAAGGGAAAAATGTGTGCAGTACCCTGAAAGTCTATATGGATCCCTATAATCTCTAGATGATGTATTTAGCGCGTGCAAGCACGCTCTAAAAACCATATTAGTCTATATAGAGCTACTACCCGCCAGGAAGCATAGGCACTAGGAGATTGAGAATAGGAGAGCAGATCTATAGATCCATGCGGAGGTATCTGTACGTGGGAGCGCTGGAATTAGTGACGGAGATGAAAGTGCATACACAAAATGGAAGCGAGATGTAGATACATTACTGTGAAATTTTATCATTTCGAATAGCCTTGGTACGTAATGTAATATATGATGTGCGTTATCTGCACAATCTTTTCCCGTATCTTACGGCATGGCAAATCCGCATCCATGTATGATACTCTTATTGGGTAGATTTTACAACAGCTACCTTGTGAGGAGAGGCTCCATTTGCTTGTCCGTTAATAAACTTACCAGCATGTGAATGTCGGTCCACCTGCTTCATCTTCTGTGTCCCGTGTGGCGAACAGATATTTATTCCCTCATTTGACATTTAATCAAGATTAAGCGGTTGGACAAGGTATGGCTAGGTTCTACGTATTCTTATCGAGAATCAGATTTATTCCCAGTAGCGAGGCATCCTGTTAAGATGACCATACAACAACCCAGAATAACGTCTTGGCATCCTACACCGTACACTGCCCCGATTATAGGACAGCTTTATTGACCAAATGACTATTTGAACTGGCTAAGTGGACAACCTGGGGCATCGAGGTGAAGTAGTATCCAAACACCATGCACTCGGTATTGCCCTGTGTCCAGGGGCCCGTTTAATAATCTAGGATCGTATATGAAGACCCTATTCTGTACCTCCTACAAGGGTTATCGTTTAATGATATCTAAGACAGTTCGCTGAGACAGTATTAGCCATCCATAAAGTTGTCCATAAGTGTTAGATATAGTTGATCAAAATCGTCCCTGGGTCTCTATGTCATACAGAAACGGTCTACTTGTAAGATCCTAGATTATAACATAGGCCCTAGGGAGATGCTTTAAAAAGTAAGAACGATACCGTCCAAACGATCACGATTTGGACTAACCTCAGGCAATAGTGACCACGATCGGAGTGTTACAGGAAATCGTTTGCAGTCTTTATCGTATGCTGTTTTCCTATCTTAGTGGAAGACGTACTGCTATAAAGGATCAAACCCACTTAGTGACCTTAAAAAAAGGTAGAACTTGTGACCTTTTAAAATACTGAAAATAAAGATATTTTCTGATTGTCTGGTAATGCCGTCCGCCATTAAGACGGATCATATTAGATAACGAAAATAGATCAAAGACCATGGTAAGATCGATTATTTTATCGTTCCTGGCTTTAAAAACACCTCACAGGGGGCCGCTCAATATCTGGAAGGATTCTCCAGATAAACGTCAGATGGTAGTCCAAGGACTGTCACTGGTGTCCGTTCTGATGCTAGTAGCCTAAAGACTAATTTTTTTCATCAAAACGTTTACTTCATTCTTTAATTGATTTATATATATATATTAGATCAATCAACAATTTACTGTACGTATGGTGCAACTTATTACTTAACATCAAAGCGGAAGACCTGCTTAATGCAGAATTGTTATGCAAATAAAAAAAAGAAAATTTTATGTTTCCTGTATATATTTTATGACCTGTGACACATTTCCAGGTAGGTTGATTGATACAGAATGTTCATGAAAATTTGAGTACAGATCCTTGTGCTATAAGTATATTAGATAATGTATAATGCGAAATCAGGGTGGATATCAGATCGGCATTGATCTGAATTTCTTTTTAGATAAACTGAATCTGGATAAATCCGTTGACAGCATTTAGAAATTTTTGAAATAATTAACCTACCACAAACTCTCGTATCATTATACTTATCCTTCTTACTGCCCTCAAGTATCAAACGGCTCCCTGACAACAGTTCTGTAGGGAACCGTGGGATAGGTCGACAGCAGTTCGTGAAGAGTCTTAAATATGTCCAAATACGGGAGGTCTGCGGATTGATAGAAGCAGTGCCATGGCGGCCTGGGTATTCCATTGAAGGTGTTTACATCCAAATCTTGAAAAGTACAGACATTCACCGATATATGTGGGAAATCAGTTATGGGCAGATTAAAAGGGGATCTACAAAATATAGAAAAACCTGATATTTTCAAAATGAAAATTAAGGAAATTTTACATACACTATTTGAAGATGAGTAAAAATATTGGTTTGGAGAATGGAAAACTAGCACAGGGCCCAGTATGAAAGGTGAGTGAATGCATTATGACTGTTGTGTCCTGTTATTGTCCTGTATTTGTAAGTACGTTATGATGTTGTGTTACTTTATGTGACAACTACATGGAAGATCGCTTGGTAACAAGTGAATGTATTGTTTTGTCGGAAAATAAACTTGATTAAAAACAAAAATCAAAAAGATCCAGTCAAGTACGGCACCCCACGCTAGATCCACATTGCTTTGGAGGGTGTTCCTTTGTTAAGGGATTCTGTATGTCAAGTGCCCATTAAGAAGGAGGACCAAGTTGATTTGGGGCTGTTTGGATTTTCAATATAACGTAAAAATACTGTATGGACCACTGGCCCGTACATTATTATACGGACTACCTACCCATACTCGTTTATTAAAATATTGATTGTTAAGCCAAATGAAATTAATTTTTTCTTTTAATTTCGTGTATATAGTAAATATAGAACGACCTACCATGATTGTATAAGCCACAAAATTCATGGTTTGTACGGAACTCGGCGTAAATGCCTCGTTCCGTACAAACCGTGAATTATCATCTCGTTTTGTAGCTTGTACAGCATGGTCAGGACGTTCTATATAAGTACTGATTTAGATTATTAACATTCAGTATACAAATAAAAATACCCCCATTATAACATAAGTTGAAATAATTAGCTTCCTGAGGTCCCTTAATAATATTTTGCTCAATAAATAAAGTATCATAGATCTTTTATTAGAAAGGTTGATTGAACATGGCCAAAGTAGATTATTGGATTGGATGTTCCTAGGCATGGTAGTCTAGCAATTATTTTGTGCCTGACTAGAAGGTAAACAAAGAATTCTCTCTCAAGATGGTTATGTTTACCTGTATTTTTCTGTCAGTCTATGATGGCAGTCGTGGCGTGATTGGTGGGACTCGGGAAGGGGTCTAAAAACCAGAGGATAAATACTCACACATCTATTTTTGTTTTTGTTTATACTTTTGGGATTGGAGGATTTATCATTTGTGTATACATACACACATGCTGTCCATGCGTCATGTTTGTGTTGCATATCTAACTGTACCACCAACCCTGTGATATCAATTGGTAACCATGTGTCGAGGTTGTGTACTGCACATGGAGTCAGGTATTTTTTAGGGGGTGAGAATAAGCGGTTCTAGGAAATGGGCCACGTGGAGAAAACAGGCGTTCCGTGATTTCGCGCCTGCGCGGGTTTACAGGCCAGCCTAGTGTTCCCGTCATGCACCCAATCTTGTACCCTATTTCCGATCCATTTACTAATACCATTCCCGTCAGCCATAACAGGCATTTTGTAGCTTGCTCACTGGGAAACCTCGGACCTACACTTCATTTGCAAAGTAGATATTGCTTTGAGCGCTTACGTAATTTCACTTGTATTTCCTTTCTCCTTGCTCCAGTGAAAGGGAAACCGACCCATCTGCATCTTTTGTTGACTTTGCTGATAGAAACAAGCATTTCGTTATATTGAAGTAGTTGGTACCTGAACAATGAATGGTTACCTACTGAAAGAAATCGTCTGTATAAACTGGAGTGCTTTTGTTTCTTAAAAAGAAATTTCAATCAGGATCAACAGAATGCTACGTCTCCGAATACGTTCATAACTTTTCCATTACCGTCACACATCTACGTCTCTCCAAGTGAAAGTTTACGATCATCGTGTTACTTATTAAATGGCAATGAAAGTGTGACGACTCCATAATTACGTCACAGTTGCGCCTCGGCCTTCTTCTACTAAAGAGGGTGGGATAAGTATATGTGGAATAGATGCACTAACAGTGTGGAGACAAGTGATTGGCGTTTTAATTCGCCTGTCTCATCTAGTCATTGATTCAAAGTCACGCAATGCTGAGCCACAAAGTCTACAAAAAGGGGCAGGAAACATCGCATCAATCACTATGGAGTAGCGTTCTTTCAATACACCGGAGAGTTCAATAAAGAGAGGTTAATCTCACCACTCAATGAATGGGCTAAGGTTATTTCCGCCTTTGTCAGCGAAAGATTCACCTTTTAAGCGAAATCATGTATTGAAGAAGTTCATATGAGATACCTCAGATGTCGACAGCTCTGAGTATTAATTGTGGTTAGTTCTATGTTCATTGCCATATATTTAGATAATCCCCGATTTGTTAGGGATTACATACTGAAGCACAGTAGACATCACATATAGCATAAGATGTCACCAAGCAATAGCCATACAATGCAATCATGTGATGACTAAATTGGTAGAGGGGAAATAAAACGATTTACGAAACATTGCATACAAATAGGAAAACAGTTTCCTTTAGCCGTAGCACCGTCTATATGATGATATTAATCATTACAGAACATTCAAGCATTTTTGACATAATTCCTTTACAGTCTAAAAGTTAGCATTATTAAGGTAATACGAACAGGTCATCAGACAAAGGATAGACGAGATGCAAGCTCAAGATTAATTAACTGGAGTCATTATAGAATTAAGGAGATTTAGTTTGAGATTGAAGAAATGTATTTGAGACTGACACATTATTAAACGACATAAAATGTCTTCTGGCGTCGTTCATTGCCAGTTTCCCCAAGCGTTTTACGAAGAAATGGGATATAGACATGCCTGAAACCGAGGAAGATTGCTAATCACCCTCCTACTGGGGCGTTCGAGGCAAGCGCGGTAAAACGTGAAGTGAGGGACAGTTGCTTCACTCCCCCATGACATGATCTCTCTCGGCAAGTCTCACCTCTATTGGCCATGCTGCATCGTGTGCCATGGAAGTCACGTTTACAAATTTCCTCTCGGCAATTCCCATCACTGCCTGGCGAGTGCGATCTGACTGTAGGCTAGTGCAATGCGCGCTGAGTTAGAGGGACATGTGAGGGATCTCGAAGGATGGGGTGCGCTGCTTCGGAATATTGTCATGACTCGCTGTCATAATGAGAAGAGCAAATGACGAAGGCTTATCATCTCAACAGCATTAGCTTGTTTTTGTTATTGTCACAGGGTTAATTAGCTTCAGATTTCATTGCCCTCCACGCGTGTAGACATATTAGCTGCGTGTCCCATCGTAGGCGCTAGCAAGCTGCTTACCTAGATTGTCACGAACGAGGTCTTGATGAAGATATGCATATGGTATTTAGAATTTGAAATAAAAAGAAGAGCAATATTACAATGAAGGGATATTACAACTGGATGAGCCACCAGATTCTCAGTATGCATGGTGGATACTGACAATAACCTGAAGGTCGGTGGGTTTTTTTTGTTTTTATTAAATCTCGAGTGTGAAATTTAAACCGGTCACGATGAAATTCCCTGTCTAACTTTCATAGAATACTTGTTTGTTAGTAGTAACTCCCGCAGGTGCTGTTTTGTCGCCTGCAGCACACACTGCTCGTGAGTCAAGTGTTCAGATCGAACATTAAGGAGTCTCAAGGCCATATTGTCCAATTATGCTTAGCTGTACCTTGTAGCTTGCTTAGTATTTACATGGAATTATATTTGAGGTATCGCCTGTATTTGAATCTCTATACAGTTGAAACCTGGCTTGTTGAACAATTCAATCTAGTTCACAGTTACACTCGTTCCTAATGATGTGCATTATTCGGGGATCCACTGTATACAGAGTAGTCGTCATAACAGAAGCATTGATTATCATTGTGCTGGTCTATCCATTGATGTAGGCCTACCTGCAGGTCTCCACTTGATATGTTGACTCTCTCTTCACCATTGCTTCTTTTGCAGCCAAAGCTAAACCTCATTGCTCACAATACCTGCCTCAGGCTCATTACCCTTCTCTATCCGATGAATGTTCCCTTTGATCACATATGATATTGAAATCTATACTATGGGTACCTTGTTATGGAGCTACAAAAAGGTATAGATTATGTGTGTTTTATTAGCAATAGGCTTTATTTCATGCATAGTCTTATCACAAATTGTATGCCCCTTTAACAAGACTTGTTTATAGATGTCAAAATCTCCTTGTCGATGGTGAATTAAGAATCTTTGTTCTGTCAGGTAACACTGAGCTTGTCTATATTTCAAGACTGGTATATTCTGAAAGGAGATTCCAAAGTTCACATTCTGCCTAAAGAGGCTAAGCAGACATTGGATATACTAATCTTCACACAGTCCTATGACAGCTGGACACAAACTTTCAGAATAGCCTCAGGGTGACGTATACATATCAGCAGAGATGACCAATAATGGAATGATGTTATCCTAGGTTTGTAAGGTAAATAGCCATAATGCAGTGTGCAAAATCATTACCGATGATAAATTGGAGCTTTTACATATCTAGCCAAAGGTATCAAGTTAATGATATGTTACAAAGTAGCTAGACCGATTCTATTTGTCTAGACAAACAAGAATAGATCGATAGGTGGCACACGTGTACATAGAGCTGCGGGGTCTTAAACACGAACAAACTTTTCTAACTGCCTTCCCTAGATTATTCTATTCCTCACGTAATACGGAGTCTCTATACTAAACATATCGAGTCTAGTCAGTACTTATCGGGCAGTATAGGAACTATTTTGTATAAACAATAGACGGTGCTTGCGTAGAGTTTCTAATCATTTATATGATTTTCTTTCAAATTATTAGTCGAAAGGTGGGTAATAGATACAACAGTATCATGAATTTGATCTGTGTGGCCGTATTTTTCTTGTAGTTGACACTACACAATCTCCTCGCTGTCGCTCAGAGCTTTTACTATGTGTTAACTACGCGGAGAATACGACCAGGCAGATCAGAATCATGGCAATATTGTGTATCTATCCAGATAAAGCCCCGTAAAAAGATATTCTCCTGTAATACAATATGATTTAAGGTCTGAAGACAATATACCAAGATGTACTAAACCTAGGACATAAACCTTTAATCCTCATCGGCTATGAAAATTGATTTAGCTGGCAATATTCTGTAGGGAATGATACGCTGAATGTATAACGTGATAACAGGATATGGAAATCCCAGACCTGAATCCTTGTTGAAAGGGCTCGTTGAAACCAATATCATTCATATCAAAGTGATACTTTATTTTATATTGATCCATTATACGTTAACAATCGAAAGTTCCGAGTAATTTTATTCAAGAATAATGTCAAGGATTCAAATTCTCTAAACTGACCCAATATTGATTAAGCCCAACCTAAGGTTTCCGCAATACATGACCACATGATATAACTTATAATAGAACCAGGCTAACCAAGGAATCAACATCATTAGTATAGTGAATTGCCAAGTCCACATACTCAAAGAACTAACTACCTGACCGTGCTTCGCCCATTAGTGTCTTGAAAGAGGACGGTAGAGCATCGTACATACTCACCAGCCCAACCCTGCAGTCTGAAATAGATCATTAATTAGCGGAGCACAGCTTGAAGTCTCCTATTCTGTGTTTGAACCGGTTCCTTTTTAGAATCCAATCCTCTTGTTACATCTTTGAAAAGATGATATATAAAATCATATAGTTCTATATGGTGGATTAATTAGATCTCAAGGAAAGATCTAATGTGTTACATTTGATATATGTATATATGTGATGCAATGGGGTTCCAAAATATTAGTAATGATATTGCAGGATGCCCTGGTAATATTGCATTTGATATCAATGTCTCAAATCAGACACCGACGTCACTGATTATCAATGATTAAATTTTCCCATTTCATTAGAGCATCCTCAATCAGATTGACAGGTAATCTCCTTTATCATATATCCGTGCACCTAATTTTTATAGTCATGTTCCTTTGCTCCCTATGCTTTATATTGACATTCTGTGATGTACACTAATACGGTTCAACTTGCTTCTGCGCCTACAATCTTATGATTTCGGGTATATGATAGAGACAACAACTATAGGGTACCCGTACATGTTACGCCATCCCGGCCTGATGGCCTCATGCTGTAAGAAAACATCAACCTCATCTTGTCAGGTATTTGTCTAGATATAAAAAAAAACATGCACTATATATCGAATTGAAAGGGACATGAAGTGGGGAATCAATGTAAAAATCATTTCCTTCTATAGACCTTTTCAGGCGTGACAAACAAAGTGTAAGAATATCACCAGTATATCAACGGGATGTAAGAATGCATTTTGGCACTGCTGACAATTCAGGAATATTGCAACGAATGCGGGATGAAATATGGAAAGAAATGTGTGGAAGCAAATATACTGTTTCAGGATACATTATTTATGAAAAACAATGAGATCGTTTCGTCCACAGACATCCTAACAATCTGCTCGCCAAAAAAATGCTAACTGTAAAAAGAATAAATTGGCTTTGCATATCTTTCTCCTGCGAATTAGAATAGGTAGACTCCAAGCGGGCCCAGGTGTGTAGCCGAGCCCAGACCGGTCTCCGGCGCCGCCCACAGATGGCCGTCTGGTGGCTGGGTCAGGGTATCGTCCATCAGCAGTTCCTTTACAACAGTCAGAATTTTACTCTTTTTGTCATTCTTTTATTTTATCCTGTTTTCATCTTAGGCTCTTATGGCCTGTCTTCCTTATGGGCAGTGGAATACATGGTTATTTCTTATCTCTTAATAACTATCAGAAAAAGATAACAGCTCTCCCTGATTTTGGTTTTAAGTACCAGTATTTAGGATATACATTCTTAAAGCAATTTACTCTGGGTAATTGATGATGATTTTATATGTGACTGTTTTTGTCGTGTTTTTTTACTGCTTTGTGTTGGTCTTGGGGAGCAGTATGATGCTCGACCAAATCATCATGTTGTGTTTATGTAGCTGTTTTGGGGTTGTTTCTTTTTCGAAAATGGAGAAATCTTTCGAGGTTTTAAAGGCTATAAGGATCCTGGTGTATCTATATTTCATTATATGAAATCTGTTTGGTTTGTGAAATCATCCAAAAGTTCAAATCTAAACTGCACATCTAAATTCAATAATATCCCACGTATGAATCAAAACTAAGCTCGGGCATTTATCTATCCACAACAAGAACCTAGACCGATGCTATGTGGTATTTAGTACTCATGAAAATATTCTTAACCAGATTAGAAACCGATATTCGTAGCTAATTCCAATTCCGCATATATACTTGTGTAAGGTTCCATTTACAAACCTACTATCTCTAATCTACCCTCGATCTACTGTGGTCACTAATTTTGGGTCCGAAAGTGCTTTGTGACGATTCATCCAAAATTGATGAAGGCCTAAGCGTATATACGATAGGGGTCCAACCCAATCCATTCACAGAGGCTTCTGTCATGGTCTTCCGAATCCAACTCCGACTAACCCTTCGAAATTCAGACCACAATAGCGAAAAAATAAGGAATATCGCTATGCAAATTAGGTACATGTATAACAGAGTCTATCAGAGATTCCATATACTCAAGGCATAGACTGATTCACCAACATATTCAGGATACTATTGCCATACAAACAATCTGGCACCTTCATCTATGATCTAATTCCAGAGTCGATATAATGGTAAAACTGATTTCCTTTTCAACTAAATACGTATGATAGAGCATCACATTTCTATCTTCAGCTATCGAAAAATGCATTTTACTTGTCACAATTAATCTTGCTTTTAACTCAGGAGATTGTAAGGTGTAGATATCTCGGCAACAAGTCCCCACTCGAACGATAGCACTCACTGTACCCTATTTTACGAGGAAAGGTCTCTGTTACCACACCTGGATGGTTCGAGGGGTCTCAAGCACCATCTGCCCACCTCACGTGTGTGTTGTGATAGACACCCTGCACCCCGCTATAGTGTTTCCTTTCACCTAATTGGCTCAAGCTGCGCCCCATAATCCTAATCTCCAGGCCACACAGTAGCAAATAGGTTCGTTCTTGAGAAATGGGAACTGACAAACGTGTGACAAGGAGAGACCGCCATGTATATAACACCCAATCACACTGACATCCGTTTCCTACCCAGGCAACTATCAAGTAACGGATAACGGAGGATTAGCTAGAGACCGAGTTGCTGCATCTAATTAAGAAAGAAAAAACCTATGTGGATTTCTGGTGGGTAGAAGCATTTAAGTTTTTACCACATGACACCGAACAGTGAGCAGGGAATCAGTGAGCCTATCTGTGTCATGATTCTTATTACCTGGACAGTTTCTACAAGGCCTAGTAAAACACGCTACGTATACCGGCTGTGGTGGGGTGTGCGGGCACATTCTGCGAGGTGGAGTGCAGTATTTGTCGACGTATGGAGAGCAGTGAAGGTCGGCGCGTGGCACGCTCACACCGAGCAGATACGTTGCTTCCATCTGGGTCAGGTTCCTAAATCCCACTTGCCGAAGACCGGACTGAGTTAAGCTATTCTCCATCTCAAATGTTCACTTCACAATTTGACTATATCCAATCAATCCCGTATTTACTTATTAGAATCCAGCAGTCTACCATGCACATATAGAAATATCTGGAATTATATATTGGATATTTATAACACCCATGATAGGAAGTGGCACGTGGTGTACTGGTAGGATCGAGGTAACCAGACCTATGTATTCACTATGGAATGCTGAAATGGTTTCTCTGTCTGGGTTTTATCATATCCAAGAAAGAGGTAGACATATACCATTGGGAAAGTAGTGTGGTGAGGTTGTAGACAATTGAAATCAGAATTATCTGTATCATATGGAATATTTGATTCCCCTCTTTGTCTTTCCATGGCACAACACTGTATTCTTGCCATCTTGAAGGAATAAGTCCTTTATCACCTTGTTTTTCACCTTGTTTTTGACTACGGCGTAAAATACAAACTCTTGTATACAGATTAACCGCTAATAGCTTAAAGGGTCGGTCAACAATTTGGAAAATAGAATATTAATCAAGGTATTCCTGATACAAACTTGACAGGTTTCACTTATTTGTACGTGCGCCTGTGGGATTTAGGTACCCACAACAAACCACTTTTTTGGGGGAAATACAGAGTAGTACCCATTATCTTCTAAACAACCATACGTATTGGTGTGACTCAATTGATACCTAGGGAAAAGATTCAACAACTGAAAAGCAGGTTACGACAAACAAGCTTTTCAATCAGGCAGAAGTCGGCGCCACTACAACTGCATACGAGGATTTCAATCATCACTGCGGAATTGCTTTGTCCACAGGACGTCCAAACAGGGCGTGAAGGCCATACGTATGTAGTCAAAACAAATTGGGTTTCAATTGTTATGACACTGCTGAGATGGTGTTTACCATACTTTCTCCTCCGCTTCAGATGTAAGGCACAGGCACGCGATGTGTGCCTACAAATAAGACGAGTGGTAGCTTGGAAAAGGCAATATACTCGGGAATATATGTAAATCGTCCAATCTCCATCCCAAGTAACTGCTTCAAATTGTCTTGGTTTAAAATACCGATGATTGTACCAATACCAATTCAATAATGATATTTCTGTCAAATGAAGTATGGAACTTAACGTATTTTTTCAGCGTGGGACACACAGTCATATATACTTCTTCCAAATGGTTAGAGCGGTCACATAGACTTTGAGCTTGCTGCACAACCTTCCAATCGTTATTTATTAGAGTGTGCTTGCACGCGATCTATACATCACCTAGAGGTTAGAGTGGTCACACATAAACTTCCAGCATACTGCATAAAAACTATCCCTTCACTATCTGCATTTTATTCACGGTGATATTGTGAACAGAGCAGGGAGGCAGTGTCTCAGGGTTTTAGTGGCATGCCCCGCTGACCATGACCAATCACACAAGATCGGAATACCTCATTGACCCACTGGCGCTTGATGTATTTGGATTCTAGACTCGGGCAGTAGCAGAAATGGCAAGTTGGCCGGCTGCAAGTGGGTCAAAGCTAACTATGCACAGCCTGAATGTAACCCAAACCTTTTAATTGTTACTCATTTATAATCGCATGCTCATTCATCTATGATAAACATACTATTTGCTCCTAGTTTTTAATTCCACGCTCATTCACCAACGATGAACATACCATTTGCCCTTCCATTTGCTCCTAGTTTATATTCTATATATGTTACCGTTTGCAGGTTTTGCACAACGTTGAACTAGACATCCCACAATCTCTGCCTGCATATACAGCACTATGAGGATAGAAGAAAGAATATCCAGGAAAGGCACTACACGTTATCCTATGAATAACCATCCCACAAATCACACGCAAAGAGAACTTTTTTTTGGTAGAACGCCCCAGGAGACTGAAGTATAAGAAGTGGATCACGGTCAACTATAAAGGGGTGGGGGTGGGTGGGTGGGTGCTTCTTGTATGGTGGACAGCATTGAATCGTGCGTGTGGAGGAGGCATCTTCCAGCAAACCGCCTTGCTCTGCACTAAACCCCATCACAAGTCCACGCCCAGAACGTCACCACTCCTGACCTGGCGACACCCCCACACCTCACACACTATTCCCAGCCCCAGCCCAATGTGCGGGGCGCGTGTGAGCGCTGCGTACCGGGACCGTCGGGGTGGAGACCCGGCCAGCTGATCGCGGGGACCGATAGGCACCTTGGTCAGCCTTCCCGAAAAGAATGCCCACATCTTGGGGATCGATGTGGCACCATCGGCGCGCCGATAGGACGCCACCGCGTCGCGCGGGCGCCGGCCGTTTAGCGACCCCGGGCATAACTCGGTATGCCTTCGATTTCAGGTGGACGCCGCAGGGTCTATGTCGGGGTACTTCTACTTGAAGACACCCCCTGGTGGGCTAGTTGATGTGCATACATATGTGCCGAGACGCTCCTAAGACCCACCAGCTAACTGAGTTGCCGTCAATTAACGTCCTACATGGGCCTCGGGGGATGGACACATTAGTAATATATTCCTGTTAGGGTAGTTGTCGGGGTCTGAGATTTAAGACACACTCTACGATGGCACAGGCAGGCAGGCCTGACCCAGCGCCCATAAATTATGGACATGACTTCAGATTTTATATTAAATTTGCAATATCCATGGACAATTTATAGTGAGATCAGAGCGGTTTGATCACTACAACACTCCCTGAAGGGACATAGCCTTGGTCCTTGTGCTCCCGTCCATGGAGAGAAAAATATAATAATGTCCTGTTGTGTCTATAACTTAAGCCTGAGATATACCAACACCGACTATTGAAAGGGCTGATATTCTATCATTTATTCACCACATTTATAAAGTCCCGTGGCACAATGTTGGATACGATTCTCAGTAATGACATCTACCAACTTAACAGGCTGATATTTGAGGCATTCGGAGATGCTCACAAAATGCCATTTCAGGTGCTGGTATATATATCGATATATATAAAAGTGGTGATGACAACACCCAAACTCAGAATGGCGGCTTTATTTATATACATGAAGTATGTTATATATGTATAATCTTAACTAGGATGAAGGATGAATATATAAAAACTTTGCCTAACTCTAAAATATGAATTTTCGAAATATGACTGTATTGGCGCGGCCGGATAAGTAACCTTGAAGGTTACACGCTGTGTAAGGTCAGAAGTAGTGACCAATGTGGTCAGGGCTGGTATCATGCGGGCTGTGTGATTGAAGATATTTTGCAATTATAATTGATGGGCTATTAGATGTAGCATATGTGTTCTACATGTATAATGTATGATACGCTATATGTCCACACTTTCTACCTGATATTTACCCGGCGTTTAAACTAGTCGACTAAAAACGTGATGACTGTAGATTGTCTTGCCAATGGTCGTCAGATGGTGCTCGATTACGCAATATCAGCCGCACTTGTCGTCGAACCGAGAATTCCCTCAAGCATTTACACTAGACGATCTATCATCTCTTCAATAAGGAACGTATTACATTCTGCTGTCCGCCTTAGCAGGCACCCTAGACTGTTGGTTATAGGCGACGATCCTTGGAGGTTAACCCTGTTTAAGGAATTTTAGGAATATACTCATTTCCCTTTATAAAATCCAAGTTGAAAAGGGGTTAAGTAAAATATTTTGGTCATTGATGCAGAACACACACATTTGACCAGAATGAGAGGTTGTCGACGACATAGAATTTATAGAATCACCAGTTGTAAGTAGTTGCTGTCGAAACGAGTAATTCAAGTTTGTTTGAAATAGTTGTCAGCTGCAAAGTGGTTTATATTTATAATCGTCAGGTTGCATAATCTGAAGAGCTGTAGTTGCCACGCACTTGGCATTTACACTAGACGATTTCTAGCCTTTTATAACGTAAAGTCATCAGGTGGTGCTAAATTCAAGAATCGCCGCCCATAATCATTTAATGTAAACACCGGGTAAGATGTGGTATCTCAAGAACAAAGACTCAGACCAGAAGGATTATCTAACGTGGAATACGGAATTATCAATTGAATGTTCTCATCAGGCCAATGAAAGCCCCCCCCCCCCCCCCATTAGGAAGTAAGATAGAAAATGTTATTAGTGACCTTTTGGTGTCTGTAACGATACTCCCTTTGATACATAGATAAGTATTGTTGTGCACTACACGTATATGTATTGCTAAATATATCTCCCTGTGACTTAACAGAGTATTCGTCATACACCACAGAGTAGAGTACGTGTAACTCAAAATGTGAACTAACCAAAATATTGTTTAGTTTTTGTTATCAATGAAATTTATTTCTCATATATATATATATATAGTTATTTATTGGGCCTCTTTGATTGTTCTACCTTGGTACAGAAGCTGTTACAGTGACTGGAGATATTAGTTATTTAGATATGAGTATGGTAACTTTGAACTCTGTTTCATCAGAACTGTCTAGTCCTGTCAAGATGGCATGATGTGGTAAGGCATGCATGTCTGATAAAATCCGCAAGGTGCGGTCGAGGATTAATTTCGGGTAGACTATTGCTCTTCATGACTATGTTCTGTTCAGTCTTATTGTGTTCGGGGACATACACGCCTAAATAATGTCCCGGACATGATATCATGGTCATTTTTTACCGGAAACTAGTAACGAGGGAGACGTATGTGTATTTGACCTCACGCTATATCGAATACAAATACATATTATTAGAGCATGCTCGTAGGATCTATATACATTGCCCAAACGTTAGCGGGTCCGTATATGGACTTCCAGCGAGTTGCAAAAAAAGCTATACCTTCACTAGCTGCGTGCTATTCACTTTGATAGTGGGAAAGGAACAGGGAGCCAGTGTTTCGGGGTCATAGAGGCATGCCCAGCTGACCATGACCAATCACTCTAGACCGAAATACCTCAAGACCAATTGTGCTTGATATGTTTTGATCTTAGACTCAGGCAGTTGCATAAATGGCAAGGTGAGCGGGTGCAAGTGGCCGTGGGTCACAGAAAACGAGCCATAGACTGAATCTCACCCAAACTTTTTAATTGTAATTAATTTATGATTGCACGCTCATTCATCAAGGACGAACATACCATTTGCAAAATTATTAGTTCGGGCACTCCATACCACGTGATTTGTTGTGAAATGAAGTTTTTAATTATTTCCAGGTATATAACAATAGTACTGATAATAATAATAATGATAATAATAAAAATGATAATAACAATAATAATAATAATAATAATAATAATAATAATAATAATAATAATAATAATAATAATAATAATAAGAGACATAGTGTGTGTGTGTGTCTGAATTACATCTGTTCCTTATTGTTTTGTTCGGAAAGATCCACCTCGTTCATCGAACTTGTTGAATATTTCTGACACGAAAAAACACAGAACAGATTCCATTAAGCCTATGTCTCCCTATCGTAATACACTTGTGTATGAGGCGATCGTGTCTGTCCCATACCTGCATGTCTAAACAAGATACTAGTTCTAAACAACATTGCATTCTCATTGTCAGTCAGGTAATGTAATGTCTCTTAGTGTATATCTACCATGCGTCCCCCCTCCCCCTTTGCGGCACGTGACACTGTCATTGTCACGCAAGGAGAAGTGAACGGGCGTCCTTGTCGTGACGCCAGTTCCGGTCGAACTACTCTCACGTGACTCCCCACCGGGAGGCGGGCGGGTCGGAAATCGTGATCTTATGTTCGGTTCAGTTATCGACCTCGCCTTCTCTGTCGTTCAAACAAGCCTCTGAATCAATTCAACTGTTATCTTCAAACGAGGCGGTCCCGGGGGTAGGCAGGGTTGATGGAAATGCATGCTTTCTATCCGCGCGTCCTGGCATCCACTGAGCTCTAGATAGCCTACGATAGATTTTACGAAGCGCGCATCGGGATGCATCCTCGGATGTATCGGCTACGGATTAAAGCTGACTTTCTAACGTGATATCGATTTTGTGTCTGGATATGCATCATCATGCTTATCGTAGTGTATCGGAAGCTCAGTGAACGCCGGTCCTTAGTTTCGCTTTTCCTGATTCTATGTTAGGAGTGTTATCAAAAGTGGATGGCTTGATTCATCCTAGGCTTGGAACGCACTGAGCTCGAGACACACTACAACACAGCTTCGTTCAACCTTCCGACATAGTGACAATGTGGTAACTCTGACATTCTATGAAACCAAATTTTTCATCATTCTGAAACGACTATGATTTGGGAATTTTGATCCATAGCCATTACGGAGCCATGTGGCAAGCATTGGGTGCCCGGCTTAATTCCAACTTCAAGGTCAATATCTTAGGGACGATTTAATTTGGATCAATCAAAATATAAAGTAGTCAAAGTAGATTATGAGAGGTGAAAGGTCCCCACTGGCGCAAGTATCGCGATAATTGTCTAAAATAGTATCTTACCCTTTCGAGCTATCTTCGTGTACCATGTCATTCTTTTCGGACTGATATTAGCAGCCTTAACAGAATTCAATTCCATTGTAAATTAGTCAGTTCAACAGATTGTATTCTGAATCTCACAGATGTCCAGGCACTATCCAGGTTCTACATGGATAATGGGCAGGTATCAAATTAAAGAGTATCGGATTGAAGACTGAAGAGACACAAAGGACAAATATTGCTCACCCACAACTTTGTACTTGTGTTAATGAAAACATTTTTTAAATGTCAATGCAGGTCGAGGCCACATCGTTAAGACGAAAGCGGAGTATCAGAATGTCATAAGACTATTTCTATAAGACTTCTTGCTCTGGAAACCACAGCGTTACTTTTTCTTCGTGAGTAATAGAATTTGTCCTAATCTCAAACCAACTCTGTCTAAAGAACCATGAGTGTAAACAGAAAGTTGTACATGCAGGTTTGTAGATAATTGGCAGGGACTATGAGTGGTATTGATGTTATCCCCACCATCTGTGTCGGCTAACATCGATATCACCACGAGGGCTTGTGAATCTGTTTACTCATGACGTTCTGGGTTGTGTCCCGTCGCTTCTTTTTAGCCCTAATTGTATTTTTTGTCCGCCTACAAGGACCCTTCTTTCGATAATCCTGACAGAGAACACTTGTGATAGATTTTGAAAGCATCTATATGATTAACAGTGCTTTTGAGAGCACACACACCCTTACAATACGTAATACGATATTTTTTTTTAAACCCAAAAACGTTACTACTTAACGTGGGCATGTTTACTTACCGGCTATGGTTAACTCGAAGCGGTAGATCGGCGCCATGGGGACGTACTTGACTCTGAAGCGATTAGTGGTGCGGAAGGGCTGATTGATGTTGCTCTGGATGTTGACCTGTGTGTCCTCGCCCTTCTGGGTCTTGATCCACAGTAGTGGGTTGTTAAACAGGTCGAAATGAGCTGCTCGGAACTCGCAGGAGAGTCGCACCGTCTCACCAACGGCCGCGTTGTACAACTGGGGTCCCGTGAGCATATTCAGGCCCCAACCTGCGCAAACAGAAAACAATACTGTGTAGTACGCCACAACATCATGATATATGCACAAACTGATTGAACAGACACACCGCTGAAACATGCAGACTACAAATTGTTTTAGCTGAAAACCATTGTATTGAATTTGAAAATTCATTCAATTATTTCACGAATGGAAGCATATTGTTTGAACAATGAGGAGAATTCTCTATTTGGGACAGCAGAATTCTTGTAAAGGCGAGACTAGTCATGTATAGATAGATCCGATGGTTTTGGACTTTTACCCTCGATATTTTCTTTAATCTAGAGTAGGCCCACTTAAAGACTATTTTACGTCTGGCTCCATAGAATCGCACACGTGAAGGGCAATACTAGTGATGAACTAAAGAACAAGTATTGCATGTACTGTAATGTGCCTGCCTTGTCATGAGAATATCTAAATCAAGCGTGACGATTGGAGTAGGAAGTATCGGAATAAACTGTTATTGTAAAGCCTAGGGTGACCGTAAATATATCAACCCCTTGATGAGCTTATGATTATATCCTGAATACACCCTTCTATACAATATAGAAACTCCACTTTATGCCAGAGAACATTTCACATACATAATTGCATAATACTGAGGGAGCAAAGGGTCCTGTACAATGTCTGAAGAGGATAGAAAACAGAACATGGTGCTCTCTAGATAAAATGTTCAACGACAGATTTCATTTCAATATTCATAACACGCTTAACGAGAAACTCATTTAGACAAATAACCAGCGACTACAACCGGATACAACGAGTGCAGATATCAGTAAAGGACTATTTCGCATAGATATATGACATGGCTGTGTTGAGAGGTTCATCACAAAGAGTAGATGTTAAACTATTGTCAACGATAAACTATTTTCATGGCGCAAGTTTGGTATCGTGAACCTCCTGTTTCGATTAAATCAGCAGTTTTGATCGAAGTTGGCAATTACTTCCAAACCTATCATTGCCACATGACGTCCCTTTATATTACAATCGTTTGAAATGCCAGTTAGATTATAGTCCTAAATTCTTTGGTTCGTGAGTGGAAAGGAAACCAGTGGCTGGAACGATTGATTTTGCGATGTCCCTGTGTTCTGAAGTATCAATCTCATTTAAGGCAATCGTTCTATTTGTTTATGCGCATCCTCACTGCGCAGGTGGCATCGGTAGGTCCCGGAGGGTTTCTCACAATATTTTAGCTGTAATGTTTACACCTTTTACCGTTGCCGCTTGTTTTTTGGAAGTGACGGATTGTTTGAACAACTTGAGTTTGCTATCACAGCACAAGAAATCGTGAAGATTCATCGCTTCATAGCGATCTCTATTTTTTAAAAGCAGCCAGAAGAGAGAGAAAGAGACAGCTGCAACGAAACTGGCTTAACGGCATGACAAATGATATGAATGTTTGTTCAGTTACAACAGCTAACGACTGTCTGGGAGGCAAACCCTCTCTCCGATCGCTGTAGGGGGACAACACATAATGGCTCATACCCTACCCTGTTATAAAACGCGTATAAATCTTAATTTCAAGAGCCTGTGACATTCTTTATCCATAGTAAAGTGTATTAAAGCTATTAAATTTGTAAAATGACGCTCCTAGGATAGAAAACTGCTCGGGAAATATTGACAGTAACTGTTAAAAACGACGCCATCAGCACTACCATTGTTTCTAAGACTAATCTAGCTCAAACCACCAAGGAATGTGTTTTATAATACCTTTTGTATAACCTTTGCATCTGAAGGCTGTTTGTCTTTAATCTTAAGAAACATCCAATAAATGAAATGATCTCATCTAGTTCTTCTTAAGAGGCCATTAGGATATAAGGCAGCATTAAAAGAGCGAATGATCAACAGCTTAAGGCGTCAACATAGACAGATGCGGATGGCTTTGTGTGAAGTGAATGGAGCTGTTAATTTAAGAATATATTTAGACAATACACAAAAGCTTACTAATGAGACTTGTGGTCTTACTAAAAGTTGCCATTTCCTCAAGATTACCGATATGGAGTAGGGACACTGCCAGAAGGAGGTATTAACACAAAACATGGAGTTTCGAAGGTATTTGATGAAATACTATGGAAGGCTCGATTAAATTACTCTTCTATGCCTAAGGCAGTATGGAGGTAATTCGACTCAAGTTGGCCAATTATTTAAGTTAGTATTTCCCAAGGTACTGGTATCTTGTCTCATTACATACTGTGGTGTAGTTATTTTTCTCCATATATCATATTTATCATCTTTTTTGGTTGCGTGCTCAGGGGATCTTGAATAGGGTTGAGAGGTGTAACTCGACGCTTCGTGGTGACACACTTGGAAGCCTTTGTCTCACTTTGTTCCTGCATCAATGAAAAACAAAAATAACCATTTTGGATTGTGTTTCCAACCCTGAGGCGTAACCTTCCAGAGCATGCAACCTAAAGTGGGATTCACATACCTCACAGGCCGTTTGTCTGGGACAAATCCTGTTGAGATTCGGTACTGGAACACAATCTCCTCGTGTGAATGACAGGGCTCCATTTTGCTGAGACAACTTTTTCCCCTTGTAATTGTCAGTGATAATCACCCCTAACAAGGAACAGTATCTCATGAGATTTTGACTTTAAACAGGTTTAAAATTTAGAGTGGCATTTTAGTAAGACAAATGTATTTCAGATGTTCTCCCCAGTGGTCCCAAATAACACCTATTCACACTGGGAAGTACCCGGAGTCAGCGACTCTGTACCCTCTATACGTACCCTCTGTAGGGGTGTAGGGGTGAGACTATGTACCTGATAAGTCTTCCCATGTGAACTGAATTCACCATGTTACCCTGAGACTGTAGAATACCCTAATCTGTGAAACTTTGTACCCACATGGAAGTAGTAGCCGACTGATGCAAATGTGTGAAGTACACCATTCTGAGGTCCATTTGTCCCATCCAGCGAATCCCATTTTAAACCTCGCTGCTCTATTTTCTAAAATATGAGGCGACTTACTACTACTTTAACATATCCTTGAAAAGCGTTGGATAATCGTCGCTTATTCAGGAAGACAGTTCAGGAAATAGCAGGAAAGAATACAGTGAAAGTGAGGGTTGGGATGCACGATAAGGAGATCCAATAGACCTGAGATCATATCTTCCAAATGGCAAATAGGCAGCTTGGATGTCTGTTACCCTATAAACCACATGACTCCTCCCCTACATGATCCACTCATAATGATAGAAGTGGGAGTATTGAATCAAATGCCTACTTGAATATAACGAATATGATTATAGAAATGACTAACTGTGAGGAAGATACTAGTTTGGGAGACTAAAAGCTGACGTCATGTGAAAACAAGGTTTTCTGCGATATGTATAGAGACTAGATATATGAATTCATATTGTGGTAGTTCACTTGGGAGTTGCAAAATGTAGCAGGATGTACACATGTAATTGGGTTACAGTCAATCAGGGAACTGCCGTTGGAAGGTCGAGTTCACACATTCAAGTAGAATGCACTCTGCAGCCCTGATGTGATGCAGGGTCGTCATTCCTGTGACATTATACTTGTAATTAACCTTGTCCATAAATCCCCGATACTATTGTAGAGTCTATTGGTCCAAAAGCTTATAATGTGTCCTTATCAAATCAAACTAGGGGTGTGGGGTAGAGGTTTTAGGGATATATATCATTAGATTCTCCCATATGTGTAACGTTTACCTTTCCCGCTGTCCCCATAGGGGTGTGGAGGATAATGCACTTTTCGGGAAGCATTTCTAATCATACATGACCGTGGCAGTACGTAGGAGGTTGACCCAAAATTATCGCCATGTAATCTAATGTCCAATTTCCAGACAACACTACAAACCTTTACTGTCGGTGGGTCGAGCAGAAAAAATAATCAAACGCGCGTCAAACAGAAATAAATTTTGTATTAACTCAAACAAAGCCTCCACACTATTGAGTGTCATTTTCTTATAACTTTGGCTCCTCCAATGACTCAATACGTAAAGGCTTCTCCAGACTTCTGTCGCTCTGTTCCAGGTGTGTTGGGTGGACGGAGCCAGTGAATAGCCAGCTTTATCATTACTGCGTGCGCCTATGTGCTGGCAAATGCATCATTATAGAAGGACTTTGCGTGGTGGGAGGGGGCACATCTCCTGGGTGGAAGCGGGAAATGATTTATGAATACTAACGTACACGGAGTGGGGCCTGGGGATCAACGACGCCACGTTACCTGTCACGTTCCCATCGACCAAATCTCGCCCGGAAATCTCTCCGGAGGTCTCGTACACGAGACACTGCCTCATCTCCGCCATAACCCAGCAAGATGTGGGGGGCGGTGGGTCAGAAGGGTGCGGCAGGCGGCACGCGATGCGGGAGGAGGTCGGCTTCAGGGACGGGTGATTATACATCAGGTGTCAATACGGGATGTCTCGCATTATGACTGAGCAGAGAAGGGTGTGTGTTCTGGGAGGTGGCGGGGCTCATCCGTGCGAAATTCTGAATTACATCCCCAACCGGCCCACGTCTTCTCTTGGCCTCAGCCACTCCTTGCTCGCTGACTATGTGAACCCCAGCCTGCTAGCACCACTCCCGATAGAATGCGGGAGTAAAAATAATGCTTACCCCTACGCCACAGAAGGAGCCTCTCCCATTGGGGAACATGTCTGCATGCCAAAAGTAACATGTTTTGACAAGGAGGAGGCCGGATTCTTCCTCCAGAGGGACCTTTCTCGCCCCTGCCCGACCCATCGTGGACTTCCAGGCCCATTGCATATTTATCCAGAGCGCTTGGCACCCAGAGCGGTGGGAGTTGTCGGGCGCGGGGGAGGTATATATGGGGTGGAGCCGGACGGGCGGCGAGGCGGCTCGATGGTTATCTTTAATACAAAGTAGCTCCATCTTGCGTAGCCCTCAATATTCGGGCGTGGCTGTGAATACCGGGCCGGGGCCGGAGTCGATGCAGGCGGGCATAAAGTGGAAGTGTGACCGGTCTGTGCAGTGAGGCGATGGGAGGTGGCACCCGTCAGGATACTCGGTGTCGGTATTTATCATATTCCTGTACGGACCCGTCATATCAGCGTAGAACATAGAACATATGGCAGGACGAGAAATAGGTATTGAGATCACACTATAGAAGGCCAGCAGGGAATAATTGGACTAGAATATGTTTGTTGATTGATACGATGCAGTTTATCAATTCTATTCAATTGTAACATTAAATAATGTACTTGATGGTAACATTGAACTATATTACTAAAGACACAATTAAGGTTTGAATTGAAAGTTTTATCCTTACACAATCATTCTATCTTCACTATGGACATGTGCGGAGAAGCAGTCCTATTAAAACAGTAGCAGAGAGCCTATAGAGAACGGTAACCAAATGTTATTGTTGCTGTGACTTTAAATCTTTAGCAAATAGAGTCTAAGCTGGCATGGTTTGTACCGAGGCGGACGGTTTCGATGTCAGAACATGCACATAGAAGAGCCCCTTGGTTCCATCGTGATTAATACTTCAACAACTTGGTGCCAATCACAGAATAGAAATAATTTAGGCAGACAAGATTATCTAGGTCACATTTACGGGCTCTTGCATGTACAACACTATGCACTCTAATCCCTACGCAATACCTATGTTGTATGCAGTGGAATTTCATTGGTTTGGGCATTGCTTCAGGTCCCCCCCCCCCCACCTTTAACACACAATTGTCAGCCACTCGTCACCTTATAAGCAGTTGTTCTAGATACTAAAGGCTCATCCTGCCTGATCCCCTGGCTCCTTGATGGGGGGGGGGGGGTGACGTCAGTGCATATTGGCAGTTGATAATTAGACTGAAAGTGGAAGGAGGCCACTTCATTCGAGTTCAGGGGCACTAATCTGAAAAAATAACAGCCATGGTCGGTGCAAGGTATACATTTGTAATTATGTAGCAAAGGTAGGGATTAGATCTAGTTCGTGAACAGGGCAAGGAAAAACTGCCTCGTGAATTAGGAGGTTTTCCTGTGATAAGGCAGAGGTCCGCTGGATTGGACTGCAGATATATTACTTTAGTCTATATATTTGAGCCGGCTGTCTTATGACCATGGCTGTTTCCCTAAGGGAGGAAACGGGGTGGCGACCGATTAGTTAACCCACCAGACGAAGGACATGCACGTTGTCAATAGGCCGGTGTAGGGCCGTTACCCATTGGCCGACGAAAAGGGTGTAGATCTTTTTACTTCTCCTAATAGCCCATTTCCATTTTCCCTCAGCAGTGCTAACGGTCCGTCAGTGGTGCCTGACTGTAGATCGGTGAGGGCCAGTCTTAATAGGATGTTAGGAGAACTAAAGAAATCTACACCCTTTTCGTCAGCCAATGGAAATAGGCCTTATACAGACACACAAACACACAAACACACACACACACACACACACACACACACACACACACATCTGTAACTGAATAGAGAGGCGTTCGTCATGTCTGCCTTGGTCAACTAGGTGTGTGTAAACAGTCTCCTGACTGGCCTAACCACAGTCAGCGATAATTGGCCCATATTTTCATTCACAGACCACGCCAGGAATCAGACCTGTCGAGTGATGAGAGTCGGTGTGTGTATTTCCCTCAATGGTAGTTCACCGTGGTCGTAAAGCCAAACAGCACTCTGGTCTAGGCTAGCTGACCGATTAATGAAAAGTATAGTTGAGCTTTGGTTAACTATACCACCAGATCTTTACTTTTGATGCGGCTGTGGTTTACATATATTGCAAAATATGTTAGGATGATTGAATTAATCATAGGAATGTGGCTTTAGTGGAATCTAGTTAGGCGTTTTACTTTACTACTGTTTTATGAAATACCTTGCTTCGTAATCTAAGATGTTCCTTCATGTTATGATATGAGCCTAGCAGGCGCTGTCGTGTAAAACCCCATCGATCCAACCCTTCTAACTTCGTGGTGGGTAATTAAAACCGGGACCTGACACTAATCACCATTTCTTACACTTCTTGAGTATATACCACCACCGCAGTGAAGATGGAAACCCACTGCAGGGCACAGATACTGCATGCGATAAAATATCATTATGGCTAACCTATCATCGCGGCTATCCGCTATCGCAGCAGTAGGCCTAGGTCTTCAAAGGTAATATATAGTAATAAGTTCAAATACGAATATACAGGGCCAGAATCACTGGTGAAGCTATGTGGAACTAACTGAAGAAGTTATAGCAATACATTCTTATGTGGCCCACAAATTTGTCTGCCGTATTAATCGCCATGTTTATCACTGACTAAATAGCTTGCTAGATTGTAAGTTATCATAGGATTGTAACCTTTATATCACATGTGCCTTTATGTAAGCCATTATCGCCTTCCCTTTCTTCCTTGGAATACAAAAGCGCTGTGTGAAGCAGGAGATTTGAAAAGTAAAACTTATAACATTTCACGCTTCTCAAATATGTCCCGCCATTGAACGCACGGGAATCACTATTTATTATCCACCTGATATAAAGTCTCCGTATTGTAGTAGTGCATGAGACAACTGGTGGCAATTTTATCTTCCTTTGATGATTTATATTTGGAATATGATACGGTTTCAGATAAAAACGGTCTTATGTTTCTTTCAGTTGACACAACGCAATATCCTCGCATTCTCTCGGATAATAGTACGCGTCAATTACGCAGAGAAGAAGACCATTAGAAAAATTATAGTAATATTGTGTATATATTGTAATTGTTCAATTGACTGCTTCCTGTTCTAAAAGCTCTATTAACAAGTCCACCCTATTTTCTTGAACTACTGTAACAACTAAGTGTTGACAGAACCCCTTGATTCACAAACGTTATTTGTCGAGACAATACTTTAGAGCTTCATATTGCTTGAATGGACAAAGAGTCGTGTGTGTGTGGGGGGGGGGGGGGGGGGTCAAAGCATTTACAGCAATATTTACTAGACCCCTGCCACTATAAGAGGCCAGTAATAGTCATAGGTAAATGAATCCCAACAGACACCACGAGGAAGCTCTGAATACCCACCTCTAGTTTATTTCCTTTGGAACGTACCATCAACATCCTGTCACCATCTATGAAATCAATCTTGATTATCCTCTCAAACAAAGTATCGTTCTTAACTATTCACAGAAGTATATTTTATAGAAGGAATATATTGATATCGATAACTATAATATCTCTTGTATGTCATCATACATAATCTCCTCAGTGTCACGGAAAGTATTACTGTCGAAACCAGACATCTACTGCCAAATAAGAGTCTGTCTTAGAGCGGAATCCTAAGACCAACTTCAGGACCAGGCCCACAGCGACAGGCTGCCAGCACTCCGGATTTATTAGATAGAATCGGAGGCAATCTCACTGAAAGGCAGTTTTCTTTGTGAGTTTTCTGCGTAGGTAATGCCCTCATCTATCCATCCAAAATAAATCTGCTTATTTTGGAGGAGTCGTTGACATCCGATAGATGGCATCGAAGGACAAACAAACTGTAATTCTGTATTAGTTTTGTCACGGATATCTAATCCTTTTAGTTAATACTACAGGAGAGTACACATTAGCTACCGAGTAAATAAAGTGTCCTTACTTCTAGACTGCGAGGGGATCGTCTTAATTTCAATGAACAACTAAGATTGATAAACACATTTCAATGAACAAGTAAGATTGATAAAGAACACTATGGGAAACAGTATGGATAATTCCGGAAAGGATGCAATTGTGAAGATGGAACCAATAGGAAAGTGGATGACACCTTAAAATTCAGATCCAACGAATTTAGGAAGTTGTGTTTTTTTTTTCAATAAAACGAGAAGGTTATCATTTAACACAGCAACGTATTATGGAATGATCAGATGCGTTGTACGAGTGTTTCAATAGAAAACGATAAGCCATTGTCTTCACAACTAAAGGGCTTGGGACGACATATGATTGGGCCCACTCACAGGGAGAAAAACCAAGTGGAACTCATTTGAATAATGCATCACATTTCTAATGAAGGGAAGTTAAAACCTCTGAAGATCGGGTCATGTTGCCATTGAGAGGAAAGGTTATGAAGTTAAGGTTCTATGCACGATATAGGATGCATACTGCAGACCTTGTTTTCGGAGGACAATATGCGTCGTAATGCCTAAACAGAAAAAAAGATGCAATTGTCGGAACTAATGCAGTCTGTCACATAGCAATTTGAGCTGAGTATGGATTAACGTTTGTGCTTTGTAGGATGGTCCACAGTGTCAACAAGGATTAAGGGTAAAATACTTCACAGTAAGATCATCTATCAGACAAGTGCAAAGGAGGGGATCATCATACCCATTATGAACGAATTCAGTAAGCTTTGTAATATCACTCTGACTTAATGTACCGACATGCACCAATCACTATTTAAGGTACTGGCTTGGATTAGAGTAATGGTGTTCATTTAGTTTCATCTCTTGTAATATAAGGTATAAAATATATGCAGCAATGATTATAAAGACTCGCATAACTAAATATCTAATGATATGCACTGCCTGCCAGTGGTGACTATGTGGGTAGAACCCAGCTCTAAAGCCACGGTCCGTAAAGTGCCTATGTCATGATATGGATACAATGATAGGTCTATTTATATAAATGTATTATTCGTGGATCTGGATTTTTATGCACCACAGTTAAGTGCGTTTTTGAACCTACTGTACATCTACCCCTGATGGATCTACACTACTGAAACTCACCATGAATGCAGTCACAACATTTCTGTTTCACAAGCACAGTGCGCGCTGTCAGTAAATGCTCATGCATCATTCTTATCAGTGTATTGCCACTCGCAGCAGTAATCAAGCCCAGGCCTAGATATGCCGACTCTCAGAAAGTGTTCTTATTCCCTTTGCTATCATCAGCATTTGTCTTCATAAGTAGCCACCCTTCAGCCAACTTCATGGCCTCATGATGAGGTTACCATATTGCAGTCGTCCTTGTCGGTTTCGTGGCATTTGTGGATAAAGCCCTACTAATCTATTGAACTGGTATTTTCTTTTTTATACCAAGTAAGGTTAATGTTTATAGTTTGTATTTGCTTCTATTCAGTGACTGCTCAGTGGGCCAATAAGTAGGACGTTACAGCAATATGCCCTACAGGTGGTCTCTGGCTCAACAAATCATACTATCCCCACTTTATTTTTTCAGTTGACTATCAGTGTATTCCTCCTGGACGTATGTATTTAATATGCCCTGAATTATGTCTCCATAGCACATGCCTGTAAGCGCATTATTTTAGTAGATACATCAAATTAGTTTACATTTTACAACCACAGACCTCGGTGAAGCAACACAAAAGAATGGGCCTTCCCACCTGCACAATCTCATCCCATCTGCTCTAACCATAAAGATCTGAATGCATTAAGGCTTTGTGAAGTGGACGTGTCATATCAATTATCAGCTCATTGTATGGCATCATTGGAGTCATGAATTATTACTAAACAACGACGTTCAGTCTTTATTTATCGTATTTTCGTGTTGCCTAACCTACCAAATTCAATGTCTATTTTCATTTAGAATTCAGCCCATTTAAAGATACCACAAATTCTATTTCTGTTTTCTAGCCATTGCCATATATATATACTACTACCAGGACCTTGAAGGCGAAAGAGCGTTTTTTCTCACTAGGTACTTATACCGACCCATTTGTATTTTCTGACCTTGTACATTTCGATAGCAGCAACTGAAGACTGCAATATCACTGAGAGCTTGTCTGTGCCGTTAATGTCCCCTACTATACTCTAAATTTCGAATTTACTTTCCATAAAGCTCTGTGCTTTCTTCACTTCACCCTGAGGTGGTAATTCAGAGGCATGAATGATGAGGTTGAAAGGCGGGGTAGCAGCTCCTTCTTTATCCACTATGGCACTGAATGTCGCCCTCCCCTAATTCCCGTAGGCCTAATTACAGACAGGCCAGCCTAATTTAGGACAGGAAACAAAAAAAAACACGCAGGCGTGGTTTTGCCCGCTTAATTCAAAGTGGCAGACTCTATCATACCTAAATAGCACCAACGTAGCCCAGACAGTGCCGCTATGAAATTGACCTAATTAATGGAAGCCCACGCTGAGACCATACATAAGCCTCGGGGTCTTTCTACAAGATTTCTGCGCTGTCAATTAATTCCCGGTGTCAGTTGTATGACTCGTAATAAACCTCCCACTAGGTCCCTGCAGGCGCATTCTGTCAAAAGAACAAATAATCATATACTGAGTAAATCAAGTCCTAATGAATTCGGGTATATTGGTTCACAGGCTTAGTAAACAAATTTCCTTTTGAATAATAGAGAATTGAGCATTTAAGGGCAGGAAAACCAATCAGTATCTGTAATAGATCAATAAACTACTGTCATGATAATTGCTGCTGCTGTTCGATCTATTAAACCCCCAAGAGGCTAATTGTGTCGGCTCATTCATTACTGACAACAGCACTGAGACCCGGCTCCTAGATTATGTGTGATGTTGCTCGCATTGAATCGGGGTTGTGAGAAAAGCATGGGGTATTTCACTAGGGAATACATTTTGGGGTATTTTTGGTCAAGTCGATGATTAATTATTGTGTTTAAAAAAATGAATTCCCCCTCCACTACCTACGCATATTAGTGAGCAGAGTGGAAAATAAATGCTCTTTGTCGCTAGTGTTGATGAACTCTATAATTTCCAGATAATTAACAGTTGTTTTTCTTTTTCTAAACTAGATAGATTTTTACAAATTGCGATTTCTTTTGTCTTTTTTTTTAATAATGTTGATTACTTATATCCCTTCTCACAAAAGGGGCTACTCTAGAGATACATTACAATGAGGAGCAGTGCTCAAGCCCTGAAGACAAGGGGTTTAGTGGACCTGCGTCGTTTCAGCCATGATGTTGTCTTATCTATGTCAGGATTGAAAATGCTTGGGGTTTGTACAAGATGCTAATTATCAAACATTTCTGATATATATATATACTTTCCTTGCAGATATTAACCACAGCCATACTTTCAAGCGACATTATGTTCACCATTGGAGCTCCTTGGAATAGGGATGCTCGTACTCGACCATTCGCCTAAGACCCTTGTTGTAAGAGAAAGCAGAGTTTTACCCAGCGGGCATGTTGACCTTGCAGCAACTGTTGATGGATACCTCTCCAAACTCCAGGACTAATCTGGATCACTTCATTTGTGATCTTCATCATTAATTACTGGGCGGCTTCAGGCAAACCGGGCGAGGTTTTCCCCTCCTGGCCGATATGCTAGTTCCTACTCGGTGTGCCTAATGAGGTGGATAACCATTGTGTTGTTACTGGCCATCATTTTGTTGCTTAGCCACTTCAGTTAGTGCCGCGTTAAGGATGAGTAGTTTTAGCCGTGTTCATGGCGCGAGCTAACTAATGAGACAAAACAGATGAGACCCCAATACTAGAGTGAGTGCTCCTAATGAGAGGGGTGATGAAATATTCATGACCATTCTCCCCGCCCACTGCTTCCCATAGAATTACTAGTTACAGTTACCTCAGTTCTCTTAAATTCTCCCTCCTTATTAGGGAATCACAAATCCATTGCTGTTTGTTAAAGAGACAATTCTGAAGGATTTATAGATCCTTGCCCTTGAGAAATGTCCATCTGCCTGCTAACCTTTATCGAGCCTTTACTGTACTATTAATAAATAGTTAACCATGGTTCATCCTCAAGGAGGGTCGCTTTAGACCCCTACCTACTCTTACAGAACTTATAGCTTATCTTTGCATTAAGTAATGACCCCTAAAGGCAAGAATACGACCAATCTCTTGCTTTTCCATAACTATTGAGCCACATCCGTATACTTAGCCCTTTGTCTGTAACACTATGTATTATTGTGGGTATTGTTTTATACCCTGATGTGAAACACCTAATAGTTCCTCGCAACCCTATAAAATCAAAATGATTTATTCGTTCATGGAAACTTCTGTTGGAAACTCTCATTTTGATATTCTGTATTGCTGGTTTTGATCAGTCTACAACATCACCTGCGGTACAGGAAAAACTCTAGGAAAAAGAAATAGGAATGAAAATGAAGTGTGAAATGTTTCTTCATGCAAGCAGTCCATTATGCCTCCTCTGGAGTCCCTCAACACCTATTATCAACCGCTACACTATTCTGTCAATTACTCTGTCCTATCTTAAATGACCTAGAAGACGAAACATTGTCGTCCCAACCATTGTTGCTTGCCCCATGAGCTGTATTTATAACTCTGTGACTGTGTCTCTCTGGTCACCGCCTACTTCTTTCCCACGAGGTTTCTTGCTTGCTTGTAATTCAGATAATGCCGATATTAACTCATGCCTCAGCCCTACACAGCGACCACACCTAAATATATCTCTGTGTGTATCTTAAGTAACCAATAATACATGAGGTCGATGACCATTATAACCCAGTACATACAAAAGCATCTTTATAAAAACGTCCACAATTAAATTTCCACTTGTATATTTATATCTTTTAGTATGAAAATGCACAAACTTAATGATTCTAAATCTAATTTTGGAGCCATATTTGATATCATCGATATACATAGCTATTCACATCCAGTCAATTTATTTAATTGAGTATTAATCAATCCTCTCCTCGCAACCTAAAAAGACATCCAAATATGGGGTTCCATTCAAGGTTTTACCATTCACCGAGCAGTCATATTCACTGCTTGGCCGAACGCCTAATTGGATACTAGAGTACAATACAGAAAGGAAGAGGAATGATACCTCGGAATACATGCAGGCTGAAGAGCCATGGCCTTAGCCAGACCGGCTGCCTTATCATTAAGTTATTTATCGATACACTCGTTTGTTCCACGACAATCAGAGCTGTGCAATCTCATTGGTTTACGACTAGACGCAAGGGGCAATCTGATTGGTCGGCACATGATGCAGTGCAGGCCACGTGACCACAGGGGTCCCGTATGTAGATCAGAGGTGGCGTCTCTCGGGGCGGACGTCCATCTTAGTCCCATCTTGGATGGTAAGCAGATTCAGAGTGCTGGACTTGCCACCCTTCATAACCAGTACCCAATGCCCTGTCTACGTCGCCTACCCTCCACCACCACCCTTCCACCCCCACTCCCGGCCCAGTACCCGAACACACCCGTGTTCGTCCAGCTCTCGTGCCGTCCCGGGTTTCTCACCCCAGATGCAATTCACCATGCAACCTGCTTGGTTAGCTGTCGACCATGACATGGTGCATGGCCCTTGCTGCCCGCGGGGAGATGACCCTTGATTAGTTGGACTTCACTGGGCAACGGTGTGGATGAGAGGGAAGGGGAGGGGCAGAATCAAGAAAGATGTCAACCTGGTCAGGTCAAGGTATTAACATGGCTCTCCTAGATCACAGACGCCATAACCAGAGATCTTGTTCACTTGCGCAGAATGTGGAAGGATATCACAATATTAACAGAGTTATATATGTTTATGAATGTATGTCCAATCATATATTCGCAATTTATTCACCCCGCTGCTATTGTTGTGTACTCACGTAGCTACGTTATCTATAACTATTATAGCACTAACTGATGGAAGTAAACTGATATGAGTATCTAGTAAAATAGGTATATATTCCTAAATACTTATTGCTTTCATATATCGGATAAATAAAGCATATGTATATAACAGTCTATTCAATACCGTTTTGTAAGACTGTCTTCCATAAAGACTGGTCAATCTAAATGCGTAAGCATATTTAGGGGACTGGGCCACGGTCAAATCGCCCTTTCTTTTCAGTTTGCACTCATTAAACGCAGAATATCCAAAGATCAAAAGCTATTCTGCCTACCCCAGATTGTGAGACTGACGCGCTGCCGACAGCGCCGACGCAAGGGATTCTTTGAACAGTACTACCATATTCCCGGCTGCTACGGTTAAAGGCCTTCCCACTCATCCACAGGTGACAGTCCCAGACTTAACTAAAGGGCGTGATGCCAAGCACGATTCTCGCATAAAGGTCATAGATTGGTTTCCAGAATTAGTCACAGAGGCAGTTCAGGAGTTAGCCATTTCAAAGCAATAATTTGCATTGTCCAAAAAGAGTTCGCTGACACCAATCCCGATTTATTCATGAAACAAATAATTTGCAATGTGCACCTTTTAAAATAGTTATTATTGCCAGACTGTCAACTTTTGGTCTGAGGGGCAGACATAATTTGTTTTTGGAACACGTCCCAGACAGAGACCGACCACAGTGCATGTTGACTGCGCGGACACTCAGATCCTCCCCAGGTCTCTTTGTGTGGGCGTCTGACTGAAAACTGCTAAATCAAGAAATTCATTCTAAAATAGGTTGTTTTGGTTGCTGGTCTCCAGGATACTCTGAGACCAGGGAGCTGTTTCAAAAGTCGAGTGAAGTCTATGGTCTATTCCTGGCTGTTTTGGTGTCAGCAATGATGATTAAGGTTTGATATTTACATAATATAGCAGCAAGCATCTCACACGTCCGAGAAGTGGTATCATAATTGCTCAGATAATTACTGCGATGATCAACATGTGTTCGTTTTGTTTTCTTCGGTGTCATCTCTAGATCTCTTTATGAAACAGGGCCCCAGGTCCTCAGAAGGACGAGCTGCTTTAGTGTGAGCGACAAGTCGGGCAGACAATGACTGTAAAAACCTACCCAAGGGTGGCAGGTGGCGGATTAATTGTCTGTGAGTGAAGCATGTTCCCTGAAAGGTAGGCTGCCTAAAGTCTTCTTAGAGTATCTGGCCGGGAAGGTGAGGCGTCAACACAGGGTAGAGCAGATGGTAATCCTAGAGGCCTCATGTTGAAAGGTCCAGATACGCCAAAGCAACGAGACACCTTCTAACATGCATACTGACAGGCCCTTACCGTATTAGGTGCATCAGAAACTGCCTCTCCGAAAATGCCCTGGCTTCCAGAGTATAATGAGTTAGGCTGAGACAAGAGGTTTTGGTAATATTGTAACTATAGATTCCTTTTATCGAGGCCGTTTTATTCATCATTCTCTGTTTCATGAGGGTACCTAGGCTTATGAATAAAATAAAATGAAATTGAGAAGTATCTATTATGTCAAAAGTTGATGTTTTAAAGTAGTGTGCTACCCCATGGTATTCATTTCAGTTAGCTAGTGAGCTGTGGTATCAGTGTTTCCCAAACATCGATTAAATAACGGTTGTCAAAAGAATATTGTACACTCTAGTGATAGCCAAGGCTATTGTTAGCATATCATATGACATGGAGAATATCTGTCATATTATATGTATTGGTATATAGACAGTACTTGTGAAACCATACTGTGTGAAGTGTAGTGTAGTCCTGCCTCCTAACGTATCTAGGCCTTGAGCTGTCTTAAAGAACTCTTTTCAGTAGCAGTAGCCTGAGCATCAATTCCGCTTCATGTGGAGTACGACTAACCACTATGTGTACCATCCATGCGGCACATTTTATATAGGGGACAGAGCCATTGTTAGTTCATGAAGCAGTCACCAGGTGGTCGGGGGACAGGCCTGTATTCTGGCTCTTTGTTCTTACAAAATTCAACTGCCCCTCAATATTTTACTATCGTTCCCTTGACTCTCTACACCCATCCCAAAGCAGGATGACATAATGATTAAACCCGAGACATGATATTTTCCATATGGAACACTTTATATAAATATGTGAGCAAGGCTAAAGTTGTGACATTTCCCAATTATCACTCACTTCTTTTCCACCTCCTTTAGTGAAGAACTCCTACTTTTTCACCTCCAATAGTGAAGAACACCTAATCGGGGGGCGTCATGGCGGCGCCCATGGATCATAGGCTATATGCTGTATAGGATTACAACAATGTGTCGGGTGTAGGTGACATCTTTCGAAATCCATCTATCTACGAGGCACTCCATTTTAATCAGTGAGGGGTTGATGGTACCTTTGACATTGATCCGCATAAGATGCATAAAGATGACTTATCTGATAACGTGACATCATAGGACCCCATCACTCCCTCGCCGCAGACCACGTTACTTGGCATACAATAGCAGATCAAATGTATCTGTAATCTATTATGAAACATGGTCATAGGGCGGTGGGTCTGGCGCATTAACCATGTCAGTCGGGGATGAGGAAGAGGGTGATAGATGTCTGCAGATATTCCCATAGAGGGAACTGAAGATGTCGCCAGCCACTGTCAATTGTATAAATTATATCTAATTCTAAAACAAATAAAATGCCATAACAGTTTATAAAGGAGTCGTTTTTCTGAGACTTTTAAACTGGAGCGGTGAAGCGATTGAAAGGATTAAACGAAATACATCAGAATTTAGAAACAGACACTAACACGGGATAGTGAATAAGCTTCTTATGAATAATTCTCCTCGCGCTCCAATATTTGACTTCGAAATAGAGGCTATATTCTAGAGGTGGTTGGTTTTATGAGGAACCGTTAAAAGCGTTTTATGCAGTTGCCTGGATTCCATATGATGCATGTGAAATGCCAAGAGAACAATCTGCATGTCAGAACAAAAGACACAAGATAGATTCTGAGAACCGTAAACTCAAAATGGTACCTGCCGCCCCAACCACTTGCTGCAAGCTCCTACTAACTCATCAGTCGAAATCGCGTATAAGTGGAGATATAAAGGGACGCTCGCAGGATTTAGTGCTAGAACAACTTCTAGAATAATTGAAAAAAGAATTTGTTTAATAAAGCATTTTACCATGTTGCTCTCAGTACATGATTGGTTTGTGCTCAATGTTTGCTCAAAATGAATATAGTATCGGAATCAGACACCTACAAGGATTTTAAATCTTGTAGTAAATATTATGAAGGCCGTTTAATGGGAGAGGCCTATATCCGTTATCCTATCCAGGCAGCAACAGCAAACATTGAAAGGATGAGAGAGCTTATACAGAAAGAAGATCCGAGATTATTAATATTCTATTCAATATTCAACTGGATTCATACTTATAGGGATTGTGTGAAATGACCCGTTAGCCAGCTGTGGGATCCCACATCGCCGACGCCGGCAGAATACATGTACTTATACTCAGAAATCATTTATTTATGATAGGAAACAAGCACTTAAAGCAAGGCAATTGGCTTTGGGATAGTTGCCTGTGGGATATAGCTATACATAGCAACCCATCTAGCGCTGTGCATGTCAGTTGTGCTGGGTTTGATAGCTTCGCTGGAAAGATTTACTGACGATTTCTTCTCGTTTTAGCCTCATTTTTTCCGCGTCCCTGGTGGCTGCACTCCCATGGATTGGGACAATAAAGCCCCATATACATGTTACGCCGATGTGATTTGCTGTGCTGTGCTTGACAGTAACTATTTCTGGGCGGAAAATCAGACTATTGTATGATATGAATATGCAATTGCACGGATGGTAAACTGAGTAATTGATTTTACAACCTTATAAATACATGCAATTTACAATAAAACAAGATTTTCTATTAAGAATGTTCCTGTTACGGTACATTGAGGGAATATATGAGCAATTTCTTAAAGAACAAAATACTTGTTTGTTTGAGGCAATTTCAATCCCAATAAAGGAGAAAAAGAATGAAAGATAGATCATGATCTGGATACTGAATACAATGTATTGGATTGAGCCAGTCTTGGCCCCAGAAATTGATGAAACCATTATCATTTATGAATACAAGTCCTTGAATTCTTCTCGTCAAATCAAGATCAGAATCACGATATTCTGCAACGTCTTATTGATGTTTATTTATAATAATTGATATGTAGTGTAACTGAAACTATAGAATAAGATTGAAGAATCACAAGATGCACAGAAGAAAACAAGGTGCATGTTTAATGTGTTTTTGTCACTTGTCTGTCTTGTTTTGTCCCATATGTCTTGTATATAACTGGAACTTATATTATGTGTCATATATGACGTAGATGTCGTCGTGAACGAAACTCCACACGATGACTCCATCGACCATCAAATCATAATTGTGCTGAGAGTGGACAGCACAGATTAACGATTGAACATCCCTTTATCTTCCTCAGGTGATGAGACATGCACTATAGTGATTGAAATATGGTAACAAGTCATCTTTGTGATGGTTATTTAGATAAACGATGGCAAGATACCCAAACTAGGAACTTTCAGGAAAGTGATGTTGAGGTCTAACGAGTTCCTTCACAGTGGTAAATCAAATCTTGTTATGCCTAGCGCTCGCACTAAAATTGACGGTCTTTTCAAGGCTGATTTGAGCATCTCTCAAGTGGCTTGGGTTTTCCAGATGCAGTTTTCAAATACACCTATTCAAGATAATTCATCATGTCTGACTTCAGTTTAGCTCAAGATCAAGATTTAAGTCTATAGCCATTAGGCAGGAGTGTGGGTGATAATGATGATCATGAGTAGAAAAATAGTTGGATGTAGTTCCTTGTAGCTAACAAGACACCAGTGGGTATATGTTTAACGAGGTCTCAAATAAATTAGCAAAGAAGAATAGAAGGGACGTTGAAATGTCCGCAAGGAAAATACATGTATCATGGATATGACAATATCAATAAAAAGAGAAAACCTCGTTGATGATTTCTTCCCCATCATAACTCAGCGACGTAAATCTGCCTAGAATGTACTTTTTACGAGCGTTATTGCAATGTGCAATACTTCTCTTTCCCAACCTCATTAGGCTCCTTACATGCATGTCACTTCCTAAATTGAATTCGTCCTATGCTACATTGTTATTGTCTTGTACAGATAACTTCTTGTATATGTCTAGTAAACCATAGAATTGAGGTCAGGCGGAGATTAAAAAATAAACAATAACATCCTCCGAGAGGACTTCATCTACTGGTGTTGATTAAAAGTACGTGTGTTGTTGAAACATTGGCTGGAATCCGTTCCCACCACTCCTTGTCTCAATATGAAGCAATCAGATTGACCACAAGGGCACATGTGACCACTGACAGCCAGTGTGAGCCGAGTTAACAAAGTGGACAGACAAGGTTAACGCAGCCGCCACTGCACTGCACAGAGTCAACAGCCACACACCAGCAGTCGCTCAAGCGGATCGCTCGTCATTTATATTGAAATGCAGCTTCACATCAGTTTCGATGGAATCGGAACTTCGCATATGTCATGAGAAAGTTCTCGGTATAAATAATAGCAGAGGAGTTTGGTTTACCAGTACACGTATCCCTCCACTATCATCTATTTCCCTCTATAAAAATAACACCAGTAGTGGTAGTTTATTGTGAGGGTATTTCAACTAAAACAAGTATTTTCCTGACTCCAAGGCTCTGTTATAGATAATTGATTCACCAGAGTCCAAACGACTACAGCGCAGGGGCTCCCGAAATGTAGATATGGGACATGATACCACTCCGTAATCCATAGACAAACCACTCCCCTACCTCAGTATGGTCATGAAACAATGAACATAGGAGCATATACGATATCTATGGACATGAAGTGTCTGAAACTACGAACAGAGAAGTCGACACCTTACACTGAGAGAGGGAAGCTGAGGTGATATAATACGATGCGTGGCGTGACAGATACCAATGTGCTTAATTCGATAAAACTGCCATGGCAGATTTCTCTGACAGGTGGCAACAGGGGTGTCTCGCAGTGAATTATGTGTGGCCCGCTCGACATGGTCCTATGTATAGGAGAGTCGGTGCACGCGAAGAGTGAAAAGATGATTCTATTGAACATAGACTGCTCACAATATGATACTTGGCGATGTGGAATCTACCATTAGGAATCAGTGGCTTCGATTTAATTGAGTTGGCGACCATTCAGGAGTTTATTCATTTCGGACTTAATTGTTGGACTCCCAATGTTTTTGTATCGGGAATCGTGAGGTATGTACCGTGTGTGTAGGGGCAGAACTAGATTTAGCTATAATTATTTGTTCATTCATGTGAAATGCTTTTATGTACTAGGATGTTCTACCGAATATCAGACTACCTGAAAGGGGCATTTTCTAAAGCCAAACATAAAAGATTAACCACTTAAGACATTGAAAGTCAAACCAATGAACCCTTTATATTGCATCGTAAAGGTCTGTAATATCCTAGGTCAAAGCAACCAGCATCACTGTAGACGTTGGGCAGATGAAACGTGATATTTTTCTCGACGTATGGAAGGTATGATGTTGTAGAATCAGATGCAGAGGGAGCGACATGAGACTAAAACATCTGTCTCCTTAATGAAGTCGCGGTGATCCAACATGTCGGATATTTTACGTCCCGTCAAATCTCGTCTGCGTCGCGTGGGAGATGTTCGCGGGGGCCTTTAGCTGCACTACAGACTGGAGCTAATCTGGATTATATATCAAACACCAACCAGTTACCAATAGAAAGCATCAGAAGTGGAGGAGTGTTGAGTATATAGATGAATACTCCAGTGCTCGCCAGTAGAGTCCTGTATATGGGAGCCTGGATCAGGCGGGGGATCAGACAAGCTATAGGACAGGACGGACGGATTAATAAGTGGCTAAGTGCAAAACACGCGGCAAGCTATTAATCAGCCTTTCCCGCCAAGCCCTGATACAAGCCAACGAACAGAACATGAGTTTGCTCTTGTGTTTATTATATCCCACAAAGTCACAGAATCGATTTTTATTAAAGCCATCTCCCTTTGCAGCCAGACATGTTGCCAACAAGATATTGGTATAGAGATTATAATCCATTTCATGCGCAAGTATATGTTATATTTGAGTAGATCTATTCGTTTGACAGCATTCCCCAATCTATGTGTTGTACTCTGCTGTAGGCCTATCAACTACATGGTACCCCATTCAATGCTACTGGTGTGGAAAAAATACAAGATAAGGGTGAATAGCCACCAGCTTCACATCAGTTCCCCGTTGATTATATATATATATATATGTAAAACAGATCTATACAACAAGCAAAAAATCTATATGTTACTTGTAAATAACAAGAAACGCTAACAATCCAAAAGGATATTGGAGTAAAGTGAACAAAAGCAGGAGGTAATACTAAAAGGAAAAACAGGAAATGAGATAGAATTGGGCGTATGTGCAGAACACTTCGACAACAATTTCGGAACTATAGATGAAGACCTCAATAACTGATTGGACAAACAACTAGACTTTTATTCGTTATGAGAAATAATTGGGAAGGGATGAAAATAAAAAATGGTACCATGGACATCTTTGTTGAGATATTAAATAATAGAATGTATGAGAAATGCACCCCTTCCCGATGGAAAAAAGGTAGGATCTCACCAATCCCCAAACAAAGTGACCTTAGTCTCCTGTCTAACTGAAGACCGATTTGTGTAGTCCCAGTTTTATGAAAAGTACTGGAACAAATTATACATGAAATACCTTTCTAGAGATTAATACTTATTTTAACCTGGCCGAAAGCAACGAAACACAGGAGGAGCGATGCTTCTCCTAAGTAAATAGCCGAGTGAATCGGCAAATGACCATGAAACCTCAATAGCAGCGTATATTGACAAAAAACCCATTTGATTGCTGAAATTGCGAAATCTTGAATAATAGAATGTCCGGGGCTGGCCTAGGCCCAGAACTATTTAACGTGTATTCAAATTGTAGATGATTTTTGTTTTGTTATAGTTAGTTCCCATCAAGATGTAAGAATCACTGAAACCAAACGGCAGTCAGATCTGGACAAAATATCAGAATGGTATGTATCAAATAGACTCACTGTAAACGCAGCAAAGTCTGAATTTTTTTACCCCACAACTAGAAATATATTTACCAGAATTGTAAAGTCTGATATTTTAATGAATGGTGTTACTGGCTGTATGGATTATTTGGGGGCGCATGTAGATCAGGCACTTTCATATAAAAAAACATTCATTAGAGTGCTGTAAAAAGGTTAAAAACAAACCATAAGTTTCAGGAAAATACGATAGGAAGTTCTGCAAAAGTAAATGAGATTTTATACCAGGCAATGAGAACTGCCCTGGGTAGGAAAGAGTATGATAAAGATAATCGAACTGTGAATAATATTAGACTATTAAAAGACATAAATCTACAACCAAACAAGGACTGCAGAATGATGCTCCTTATGGGGATCGTCAGAAGTCTCATTAAGTCACACCATCTACTTCTGAAAACTCAAACCAACATGGAAAAACGACAAACTCGTTCATCGAAAAAGGACAACGTTATTCTGGAGTGTGAAAAATACAGAAGATCACTAATCTACCGGGCGGTGACAAGCAATTCGGACAGTAATATCAAAAATCAACCTTTAAGGAAACCTTTAAGAACAGTGTCAGAAAGACATTCTGAGACCCAATCCTAATATGAATATGTACTGGTAGAATCCAATACACATCAATTAATACCATACTAGTCATCTTCAGACCATCAACTCATCTGCCTATTTTTATCATGGTAGATATCATAGCAGAACTACGTAATCTCACATGTCGTAAGAAAGTAATGTGTACCGTATATATGTTCCAGGAAACCTGATCAATGTTTTTTTGGAAGAGCAATGTTACTGGAAGAACATTGATGCAAATTAAGATATTTCAAAAAGAAATCATGTATGATATTTATGTGCAGCTAACTGATATAATCTACTAAAACCTTTTATAGGGGTCATTTTCACATGCCTAAACTAAGACGCGTATGAGTTTTACAGTTTGCAGACACAAACATCGTATCAAAGGTAATCTGAATCTATCCAACGTCATGGACAAGAAATACAGATTTAACAAACAATGGGCAGTAAAGGTCATTGTGTAAGCATGCCAGTGGAAATTTGTACCATTACCGTAATTGCAAAGGTTAGTTTCTTGATCACATTTCGCTGCCCTTTTACTTTCCACACTGACTTGCAAAGTGACTGATACTGTATATGAGACCTCAGCCAATAATTGAGACGGTCCAAAGCAGGCCACTTTATCCAGGAAGTATCATGTTGGTTAGCTAATTGATTAGCTTGATCGGTCGGTCATTGACATTTTCGTTATTGTCATAGGATCTCATCAACTCCAACCGTATCTTGCCATTGCGATATATATATGAAAAATCATCATCACGGTGATCTTTTTTATTTCCTTTTATTATCATATTCGATTCTGCATCAACAGAATATATCGGTTGGACATGATGGATTCATTTTGCATCGATCTAGACAGTTCCAATCAATACCTTGCAAGAAAGGATATCGAGCCTACGTGTTTAATAATCTCCCACTCGTCACGGATACTAAGGTTATTTATTACCTGCTTGGATATTACATCTTACTACACATTTCCTCATATTACAGGCCACGTCCAATCACTGAGACATGTAGTGGATCATGGTTAATTAGCAGCTTGTCCCGTAATATCCTTTTCCACATCACATGTACAGTAAACGTGTGATACACATATTCCAATATTCATAGTGAGAAATTTTGGCATACTGAGCATGCAGCAGGTAAGATAGGATTTTTAACTGGTGCAGAATATCAAAAGAATATATATTTCATGAAAGCCACAAGCTACATTAGATTTCGAATTTCACGTATTATAAAAAGTAACATACTTCTAAAATGTATACTCTCCTTTAGTTAATATGGAGCATGTGAAAACTTTTATTACATGTGGAAATATTCCTAATGAATACTGGTAAGTGCTATTACGCAAGTGAGTCAGGCGTACTGGTTGATGTCTTGGGTGGAAATATTGTACAGAAATATACAATATTGATGGAATGTGAGTTGAAAAACTTCATCATATATATATATTGATAAATTACCAAATTTGTCGATCAATCTTTTGTTTGTTATCTAAACAGAAGAACCACAAATCCACCAATTCTACCGAGAAGATATAGTACAGTAAGTTGAACCAACGTTTCAGCAATAATTGTTTTTATCAGTGTTTCATTACCGTATTTCAATGTGAAACATCCGCCGTAGCGAGACTTTCAGGTACAATTTTTTCCAGCTTCACAGCGAGCAACTGGTATCAGGTAAGCAATAGTGTCAAATAAGTTTGAATTAAAAAAGAATGTAATGCATTACAAATACGCAGTAGAGATATGAGCGGATAAGGAGACCTAATTAATGGACTTAGGTTTTGTTAATCTTTGCTTTGAACTCTTTCAGACAATGTTGCAACTCCACTGGAGCTCCTCCCAAGTTTCTGGCCATCTCCAATACAGCGACTCCTTAACTGCTCTTGTTTTCAGAGAGGCCTATTTTCATACCTTATTGCTACTATGAGTTCTCCCCTCTCTGGTATCTAACTTACTAGGGTTCCCTGATGATTGTAACATGATCATTAAACGTTGCCTACGCTGATGGACACTGAGAAGGTCCAGTTGTCATCTTCCATATAGTTCCCTCATGGAGAGTCCTGAGACTACTCTATAGCCAAGTACTATTGTCGGTCCCCTACCTATCACCTTTCTAGGAATCGTAGGTCCTTTTTGCAAAATCTATCGTGGATGAAGGAGCAATACTCCACGGCAGCTTGAATATTGGCGGTGTAAATGGGCTTTGCTGCTTCTTATTTCAAACAGTTCCTAAGTTCCCTAATTTGAACAAACGACCACCGACGGTTTTGATCAAGCTTAAAGATCAGCGATAATGTCCATTCTTTGGATAGAGCACTAGAATACTGCAGCCTTTTTAAGGGTACACCCCAATACCGTGTATCCATACACTTTTGCCTGAACGAGAGGTATGAAATTCTACTAAAACTTTGATTCTCCATTCATCTCCATTGACTATGTTCTCCAGGTTACCAAACGACATTCTGCAGTTGGTCAGATCCAATCTCGTTGTGACATAGGGTGGTTATATTGTACAGTCATGCCAGGGAACAGAAGCAAAAGAAGGCCCCATCGCTCTGACGTCGCCTCAGTGAGCGAGCAGAATATCCACGCACAATGTAAACAAGGTTATGCATCCTACGGGAACGGCACTGCCATATCTCATGTAGGCGCATTCACGAATAATCGTATTTGTTCAGAGAACTGGAGTGAGGAACAGAGGCGACGTCTGCTGTTTGACAAGATGCTTTGATTTAAAAAAAAACGTCTTAAGATTAAGGGCCTACTTCTTAATCTGTGAAGTTTTGCGAACTGACTTATCAAATACATTTCCTTATTATTATAGTGAGACACTGCGATTTAGTACATCAACAATGGCAGCCGTGACGCAGGTTTTCGGTATATGAGGTTCATGTACATCTCCAGATGAAAGCATTTTATGATTTACAGGACATTTACAATCATACATCATATTTCCACTATATTAATTTACATTGGCTGTTGTGTACCAAGATGTTTGAATTGTATTCCTGTCATCATAAATCGTTTGGGGATTCGATGAGAAATCGGTTTAGAGATCACGACTATGACTACTGAAATACTACTGTTTCGTTTGTTCTGACTTGTTTGTTCTGCTTCTGGCTGGAATGCACCAGTAAATAAATGATCACTTATATGCTGCTTTACATTCGCTTTGTGGTATTGGCCTCTCCAGAGACCAAAAGGATTGCCGAATTCCCCATATGGTTGGTCCTTTTCATTCGCTATGGCTCGATTCCCAATGGCACACTCTGAGTGGCAGGCAAGGTTATCCCAGGTCTTTGTTGCATGTTTCAGTGGGCTTAATTCTGGGCAGGAGTCTCCAAAGACTTCCTCGTAGGCGACAGTGAATATGTGTCCATGCGGGGCGATTCTTGGCCAAATAGCGTGTGTCATACACGTTTTGTTACTACAAACATGTACTTTGGTCTACTGGGTTTCCTGGTCAAGGACACTTATGATCTTGGTCATTGCACCAGTATAGCCACCAAATTGTCTCCTGATCAGCATTTCATAAAGTGGGCTCAAGGAAGTGACTAAGCATTCAATGAATAGTTCTAGGTCTCTTGTAACGGCCGATCATAAATCAAGTAGACATATAACAAAGATCTAATAACCTCTGGTCTTTTGTCCACTCGGTCTTTTACACCCTTGGGCTTTTACCATATCGGTGTTATATGATTTAACACCTTCAATCCTTCACCCCATTTGTATGCTGTTTTAACCCACTACCTTTACATGATATTCCTGTCAATGGTAGTGGTACTACGTAAATGTAAAGGGGGAAATGTCCTTGCTAAATGTTGTTTTTGTATATGTCAACATATTGCAAATTCTTGTTTTAAGATGAGAAACCATTGTATATATATCAAATGTTACGTTTTGTTATACGACAATTATGTATTGCATGGAAGAGCAATTTTACATGAATTGAATGCAATAAAAGCATAAAAAAAATCTTTTTTAACAAAATAAAAAATTTAAAAACCTACCCTACAGGGCACGCTCCATATCATTTACACTTTTTCGACACAGAAAGTCGCCCCGCAGTCAAAATGTGTGGGCACGGTGAGTTTATCCCCCATTACAACCATGATGTGCTCACGAAGGCCATGCGTCTTGGTCGTGATGTATATTTTCTGGAAGTGGGCCGAAAATATTGCACCACAACCAGAGTACCCACACAGTGTGTCCATGGCGTAGAGTCTGTTGGAGTGTATTGGAAACATTCTCTCTGGTAGTTGTATCGCGGGGTATTATAAGCGTGTAGTGCTAGGTGGATTCGGCTCTGTAATAATATAGATCTCCCCACGTGAGTCTTACCCTCGACAGAATACACACCTCCCCATATGAACTTCATACTTTGGAGGTCGTGATCCATGGTCTACCTCCTCATTTATTAGCAGTTATAACAATTAATGGGAGCCCTTTTTAAGATTAGAGCAGCTGACGTAGTGTTCCCGCTCATGGACGCATCGGGCCGAATATCACTGTCGTGACTTCACCAGGATAAAGATGGTGGAATTATTCTGCTTATAATGTCATTCATGATATCCTTAAGTTCGTACGTTGAACTATCCTCTTTTCTAAGAAGGTTGAAATTTGTTCTATAAATGTCAATAAGATACATTGACATCTCCCTAAAGGGGAGAAAAGAAAGAAAGAAAAAGAGCACCCTCTTTTTATTGTTCTTGGAAGAATGTACTTTGTTGTGAAATGCATCTAAATCTTCAATTAATACGAAACAGGATAAGAAATTAGTATAAATGTGTTATTTTGTTCATTCAAATAGTTAGATAAGCTTTTTGGAGTTTCCTCTGTACAATCTTCGATTTCAGACATTGTTCTTCGATGGAGTGATCACTTGTAGCCCTTTGGATAGTCCATTATGCGCCAATGGAAAGTTCACACATATTTTCTACCCAAACTTACTGTAACTCTTTCGGTTCAATAAATAGAGCGAAGCTCGATATTTAAAAAAAAGATACATTGACTCCAGTTATGCTTGGTTATCGGCTCAGGATTGTCAGACTTGAGTATGTTGTATGTTAAGTGCATCAACATTGTATATCTTGGATAAGAATTGATAAGGAACTAATACAATGTCAATCTCACAAATTTCGTTGTTTAAAGGTTGTTATTAGGGTTGACCAGAACCATTAAAACGAAACAAGCTGATGCTCTGTAAATACAGGTGCTCTTTCTTTCTCGTTTATTTCTCATCAAGATATTATATTTGAGCATGATGCTATATATTAAAAGATTTTGGGTTTAAAACTGGCGGGTAAGAACCGGCGAAGAACCTGCAAAGAGCCTGTCACGGTATGGTTGTTGTATGATCTTCTACCAGTACACGCTTATGAAGGCCGCATGATATTCTATAGATCCGTTCATATACTTCCCATGTAGTGGATAAAATGGAATATCTAATGAATTTGCACACTCTTTTTAACAAGACACGAGCATCCAGTTTCCAAAGGTTGTAAGATATGAGCATAAACTTAATGAATACAGGAGCCTGTGAAATGATGTCTTAATATGCCAGAAGTTCCTCATTCCTGATGGTGGAACCGCCCCGTGTGCATGAAATTCTTCCATAAGTTTAGAGATAGAAGCTCGTCACCAAACTAGATAAAAGACTCCGTGGATTATATTCATCTAGATATCACCAGCTGATGCTTGTGTTTTCAAAATATGATTAGAATAACTGATAATTCCAGCCTTAAAATCCAACGTTTGCACATTTACAATACTTCGTGAGCTCCACAAATAACCACTACTAGTATTGTCTCCTTTGCGCCCGTCGCATCAACACAATGCTGACAAAAGATGATGAAAGGGTCAGAGCACCCTTAACTCAGGTGCGCTTTCCTTTGTAAAAGCCGCTCTGACTCAAGGCCATGAGAGCAGCTCCTAGAGCCGAGCAGGTCAACTGGAAGGCTAGCCCCGCTTTGACCATTGAGCAGTAAACGCGTGCTGCTGCAGTAAAAGGAGCGTAGGCCCTCTAGCGGCGAAAAGTGAGCAACAGGCAGACAGCCGCCACTGTCTCACAAATGTCACACGTACCTGATCACACGTAGAGGAAGGCGGTCCTCCTTGTCTGACAGCGACAAAACCCACACACATAACCCTGCCTTTATTCTCAATATAGTCTTTGCACCCGAGGATAACTATGCCACTGTGAGACTTGAATCTGGAACATTTTTAGTGTGCATTGTTTCTTAGGGGTGAAAGGGTGGATACACAAACGTATGTACTTAAAATGTAATGGTCCCCAATATACCCTCCTGGTCGCCTTGGATGATAGACAGCAAAGAAATGATCTTACAGTTCTGAATTTAGTGTATTATTAAAAATGTAGTGTACATTGCATTCAATATGTTTCAACGTAGACGATTATAAGATATAATCAAACATTTGCACCATAATTTTTGTATCACGCTGAAGACCATGAATATGTTTCCAAATAGTTGCTCGAATATGCTTCTGGGTAGGTGATATATAAAAGAGCCGCTTCTTCGCCACCGAAATATGTATCACGATTGATAGGTTTCGATCACAACAACTGATTACGAATTTCATATTAATATATTCATCCATGATTCAATACTTCGGAATGACTGTGCAACGTACCTCAATTGATGCACGATCGACATGCAAATTTGCCATGTATCACTCTGTGCAGAGCACTCATAATCGTAAACTCAATGAAGCTTCGTGGGCGGTAGTGTAGGACGGGATCAGGGGAAGTGTCGGTGGGTGCGGTAAACGAGTGGGCAGGGCCACGGCCATCATCCACACTGCACTAGTGCCACCCGGCCATGGTTCATATTCAGCCAAGTCATTGCGGATCAAAGTTACATTGATCCAAACATTTATGCCCTGCGGGGCCATTTTGGTTGATGGAAGACCGAAAGTGTCTGACCCCGTAGAAGACCACACCCGTCAGGTCGCCCCCGCCCCACCATTCACTGTGTCGTCCCGATGCCACCCTCCTTTTCCATTGTGTACGGCACTGCGTCAGTCACACATTTCACGGTTCGGTACATCATTAGTGAGTTCATTCTCGTACTTCAGTAGAGCTTTTAGTTTAATCAATTTTCGAATGGCTGAAGGAAAGTACAAATAAAATATGAGATTGTTCATCTATATTTTGTATAGATAACATTATTCTTCCAAAAGAGTAGAATTGAAGTTTTCAATAACCATTTTCACTCTAATTGGAATTCTGAGAAGCACAGGATAAGCTCCGTTGTCTTTCTCTGTGACATTGAAGACTAATCCATGGCTAGGCTTTTCACTACTAAAAATAAGTTCCTGATCCATTACTTTTGTGCTTCAGTTGTAGTGTTTTTGCCCAGAACTCGGCTCCACCCTTGTAACGTTGAGTCGCTTCCGCCCGCTTCTAAAGGATGGCGTGGTGCCTGTCTCTCTGTCCCCTCCAGGCAATGGCTAGAACAACATCACAATGAACCGTAACAAACCAAAGGCTTTTATGTTAACGTGCCTCGGACTAGTTGCCATTCAGCAAAAGGAGAGTCTGCAAACAGCAAGGTCATATATGTGGGACCAGAACTTTCATGCTGTGATTTAGGTTCGCTGAGGGTGACTTGTGATGCATTAATAATCGAGATCTATAAAAAAAAGGGAGACGTCTTTGATCGACGGGAACAGCTAGATGAATGTATTCATGGTGGAGATTTAAAACAGGAAACTTCGATGGCGGTTGGTCTTCGTTGAGAGGTGTATGGCAATGCTTTGAGATATGAAGGTTCGTAGAACGGCACAGAGGTTAATTGTATGTTCCCTTCTACAGTGCTAATAAAAGGTAGGTGGTGGGTGTTATGAGCCTAACACATATGAGTATATTTGAGGTTGGCGGGCTTTTAGTTTTGGCATAATACCGGTCGATATGTGCTAGCTACGGAGATAAAGATAATTGCTTGTCATGCAGGTGTCAACTTTACATTTTGTAATGAGATTTAATTTTCATGAAAGAATGAGAAATAACCTTTGACTTATTGGTCCATGTTTTAAGTTCCTGAGTCACACAGAAGTGCATGTAGTTGTCCAATTTCTGAGGAGGAGGGTATGCATTACAGTTATGCAGAAAATTCAATCTACAGTATCGCACAAAAACAGTCTTACGATACTAGGAACAAATGATATGTTCATCTCTGATGAATGAGAGTGGAATTCGAAAAAGTGAACAATTAAAATGTGTTGATGTTCTCCGGTCTTTTGCTGTAACCCATACCATCAAGATCTACACATATCTTTGTAGGGTTCAAATATGTCAAACACCAGAGCGTCAATGAGGTACTTGAGTCTGTATTGACTGGTCATGGTTATCTGGGCATTCTATGACAAACTGTCCCTCTGTACCGTTACCAATTCAACAGCGCTGGCCCGCAGACAATGACAGGGCTAGTGTGTACAGTGAGATGAAGACTTAATACATAACCTTTCCCTACAGTATCCACCCTATCTGGGCGTGTCCCATGCTAAAAAGACTGAGAGAAAAGAAAACATCAACCTTTTCACCTGCATTGACATATGCCACGGTTTGTTTCTCAATAGGTTGTTAACCTTGGTAGATTAACACAATCCTCAGATTATTAGCATATCTGGAATCTCAGCAAATCTACGTAGATGGAAGAAAGTCCAAGTGCGCGTCATTCGAACAGAACCAATAAACGTTGCCTGGCTCTAGCCTGGGGCTAGTTAGGACCTACTTCATTTGGGACCCCAGTGGCAGCAGCCATATGCAGGGCCTTGCTCTTGTTGTTTACACCAATGGCCGGTGGTTAATCTCAGGCACAGCGTCATCACAGCGCCTTGCCCCGTCATCGCGCCTGCGCAGAATGGATGTCGGGGTGAACGGCCCGTATAGGCTGGTGTATAGGGATGGGTGGGTGGGAAGGGCTAAAAGGGGTCACAGTGGTCAGCTCTGGGGACATGTCGATACAGAATGCCCTGCGTCGCCATCCATAAAATGTCAGCCTGACTGATAACGTCTTTTTACACCAGGCCCACTTTTATGTCCGTCCATATATGGCGCCTGACCCTGGACACTGGCGTCTGACGCTTGCCGTGGTACGCTGGGTAATTCAGGCGCCACCCTGTCCTAGTGTCTGGGCTCAGGCTTTGTGTTACACGGATGCATGGGTGCTCTATTGTGGCTGATTGGCTGCCGCACGTACGAAAGAGCACTGTCTCATGTATATCACAAGATGAGGTCGAACATCTCAACGAGTACCTATCCCTTACAAAAGACCGTCGGGTATCCATCATAATTAGCACATTAAAGCTACCTTACCTGAAATGTACTTTGCCACCTTGATCTTAGCTCCCTAGTTATGAATGAAATCTTTGAGTATGGATCCACCTTTAGTAGTGCAGAACACCGCTATTAAATTCTCCCAAGCTGCCATCTTCCTGATGCGAAAAATCCAATAGACATCTTCACCTCACTGTCGTAAGTACTTTAATAGAATTACTACCAGACCACCGAAATGGTATTGTTAAGGCATTAGTCAGGGGGCCAGCCCCTGAAAAAGTGCCTTTTCGTTCCATGGAAGTATAGCAGCAATTTTATTGCATCAAATGAAAGTTAAGACTTTGGCCATTCCAGATATGGTAGCCATTTTTCTGTAAATGTGTCCATTTGACCTTTTATTAGAGGTCAAAGGTCAAAGGTCATCAAATTTCAGAGGGTTTTGAAATTGAGACATATTTTGTCATTTCTCCAAGAGTATTGAGTTGATTTCTTAGATATTTGGTAAATATATTGAGACACCATAGAGTCATCAGCTTTTGTCACCATCTTGATTTTGATCAAGGTCAAGGTCACCAAATGGAATGTTTCCACCCAGAAATTCACCCAATTTCCTATAAGGACTTACAATAGTTTCTATAACTTGTTCTAATATGCCTGTATTTCAACTTAAATGATATATCTAGATACCTGATACCATACCCTAGTTAAGCCCTAAAGATAGAATTCCCATCATGCACCATTAAGCCACAGCGAGGTCAAAGGTCAACATATATGTTCATACAAAAGACCAACATAGGCCACTGAAATTGAGACATATTTTTTCATTTCTCAAAAAGTATTTGGTGGATTTCTTAGATATTTGGCAAAATTATTGGGACACCATAGAGCTATCAGCCTGTGTCACCATCTTGATTTTTTCTCAAGGTCAAGGTCACCAAATGGAATGTTTTCTTCCAAAATTTCCCAATATTTCCGATAAGGATTTACAATAGTTTCTATAACTTGTTCTAATATAGCTATATTTCAACTTGAATAACATATTTGGATACCCTGCACCATGCCCTAGCAATGTTCTAAAGCAAGCCTTCCCATCATGCACCAATAAGCCACAGTGAGGTCAAAGGTCACGGTATCTGTTCATACATAGGCCACTGATGTTGAAACATATTTCATCATATCTTTAGGAATATTTCACCAATCTCTTAGATATTTGACACAAAGATTTATATTCCATGGTACTCTAAGATTCTACAACAATCAAATATTTTTCCAAGGTCAAGGTCACTAAAAGGAATGTTTTCTCAAAATTTGACCAAATATTCAATTAGAAATTGTAGCAGTTTCTATATAAATTCACTTAAAATACCTGTAATTTAACTTGCATCACATAATTCTAAAACTGATATCAGTACCTCACAATGTTGTGAAATTGTCTTCCCATCATGCATCATTAAGTGACCATGAGGTCAAAGGTCAAGGTTCCATAGAAAATCACGAATACACCAAATCTGATAGGAAATTGAGAATGAAATTGAGAATGTCTCAAGATATCTTCAATAATATGATAATATTTGACCAAAAGGTGCATATTTTACAGTGCTATTAACCTTTTCCAAGGTCAAGGTCACTGAATGGAATGTTTTAGCTTGGAATTACCTGATTAATCAAATGCTTTAGAAGAGATGGGACCTGTTTTTAAAAGTATTCCTAAAAAAGTTTGTGTATAACCCCATTTACCGGAATTTGATAAGATACAGTTTGTAACTATGGTTTTCATAAGGTCTGTATCATGGATTAGCCTATTTCTGCCTTTATTTAGTCTTTAATGTCTTTGGCTTCCTGACCTTTATTATTGTATTGAATAAGCTACAACGGTGCTAAGATCAGGAATGAACCTTTGGCATATAATTTGTCATCAATAGAGATATTGGCAACCATATTTTACTAATTTTTTTAAGAAAAGATATAGTGTAGAATAGCTCAACAATGCCGTATGCGTTATTAGATCTGCTGTCAATATTAACTGTAAAACTGATGCCACCAAATGTAGTTAGGTACTTCACTCACCCTACTATTGTGGGGTCAAAGTATTGGACTCGCTAACTGCACCAGTTCAAATGGTACAGACTAAGCTAGATTTCAGCAAAACTATTCTTTCCTACTCATAGATGTTGCTCGATACCAACCAGTAGGTCAAAAACCAAACTCATTTCATCTTTCATATGCTTTGGTAATGATCTGCCTTAACCAACAGTTATGTGAAAAACTCAGTTTAATGAGATATGCTTTTTCCCTAAATGATAAATCACAAAAAAAACTGAATAGATATATGACCATATAGTTGATAAAAAAGATATCTGAAGTGTCTTAGTTCATACCTACCTGGAGAACTGTTATCAAATCTGGACAGCAAAAGGTGAATCAATCATTGACATATAAAGTCCTATTAGAGGAGAGGAAATTACATTGAATATTTTTTGTATTTCTCTTAACTCATGTAGGATTATTCTATGAACATCCATGAAATGACTTGAGATTTGCCGAGAGGGCCTTCAGGAATGAGTCTATAGGGTAAAATGAAACATATGCCCCAAGGCTTGACCTTGACTCCCAGGTAACATGCCATTAAAGGGCTTTTGGGAGACTTGGGTGGTATAAGCAGACTCAACCATATGAAAATATTTTTTTCATCAAATAGTCAAGGTCTCTTGTGAAAACAAATGGACTAAGATGAAAAACAAAAATCCTTTTAACACATATCAAACCATATGAATGCTTGCACAAGGACAGCAGTCCTCCTGTATGATACAGCAAGATGGTAGCTGAGTGTGTTGTAAGGCTCTGCTCCCTAGCATGGCTCCATACCTGCATGCTTTTAGACAACAACCAAATTATTACATGTCATGCCAAGGTACTGGTGGATATCAGAAGGAGATTGCTTTGGTTAGCTACATTAGTTGCTCCTAGAGTCACCTGCTTCACATATGTATTCTCAATAAAAGTGATGTCGCCACCATGGGCTGATATTACTGACCTCTTCCAAGATATAGTTGTACCTCAATGTTAGGCAAAGGAGTTGCCCATGAGCTATATGTAGAGTGTAGTCTTGTAGTAGGGTGAAAGTTGGGCAACATTGTAACAGAGATATGGATGTAGATGGAGGTTTGCTTGAAACGTTTTGGTGTAGTTAGAAATCAAGGTTCCTTTAACCTATGAGGCATCATCTATGTGCAGAGTGGCAATGGGTATGAAATTATCAAGCCATTGAAGATAAAGGTGAAGATACAATAGGGATTTTTAAAGTAATATTCAACTTGGAGGGTGGCTTTTGAAGAGTTCAGGCTCCTGAAATATACTTAGAGGTTAGGTCAGCCTGCCTTGCCTGAATGAGGTTGAGGCCAATGTCCCATCCTGCAAGAACCAGTCAGATTTCTCTCTTGACTATTGCCATCAATGGAACCATTTTTAGGCCAGTATTGATTTCTTCTCGAGTGATTTGAAGCTTGAGACAGACAGACAGGTATGCCCCTGGGTTACAGATGGGTCTATAGTATTTCAGATGATTGGGAGCTATTGCCTGAAGATGGCAGTCTTTCTTGCCAAAGCTTTGGACCTTGGGGTTGCTTATGCATATGACAAATAGCTGATCATCATGGGTTACCATGCGCCTTTTCTATTGGGTGGTGGAGACCTGCTATTTTTCCTAGAGTAAACAAAGTAAGGTCTGTATTTGCATCCTAATAGGTGACTATCATGCTTTTGTTCCTGAATGCCATAAGGGGTTGGACAAGACGGATAACAAATATTCCTTCTGGCCTGGACCATCCACTTACTTATTTTACTATTTTGCCGCTTATTTTACCATTTTGAGTCAATGTGTCTTGGCAAGTTTGCACATGGAAATTTTTACCACCTCCATTTCAACATCAATATTGTATCTGATCCATATGATAGACCTCTCTGGAAGAGCTGACATGGAGAAGTGTAACTTATGTTGCTAGAAAAAAAGCAGCTTTTCACCATAGAGGTTACTTAGATGTGCCAGGATGTGATATCTGAGGCCTGCCATCATGTAGGCTTCTTTGAAAGTCCTCTTTTCTTGGCCATAAAAGGAGACAGGAGTTAATGTATATCCTGTGAATATCTGCAATGGTGAGGAACAGATATGCAAGGGAGTATGCACACAGCTACAAGAAAGCATTGTGAGGTCAGCCTTTAACATGTAGGATTCAGTGATATGGGCCATCCCTAACAGCAGGGAGGGTATATTTGAAGGGGGTGCCCTAGAAACGTCTGGGGAAAGAAATTCCCTGGGAGAGCAGTAAAGTTTGGGTAGTGTCTCGAGGAATAGTGTGAGAGGTTATGCTTAGAGAGAAAATTGTGTCATGGTCCACCAAGTTGATGTGGTCATGTTGTGCTGGTACCCATTGTTTAATGGCTTTTGCAGGCATAAGCTTCAAAAGGCTAAAAGGCAGGTTGCTTCCAGACCTCAGGGACAGTTGGGCTCATGGGATGGGTGGCTAAATGTCTCTGTTTAATCCCAAACTCAGAGCAAGGTGTTGTGATATGAGGGAAGTTTAAAAGACATTCAAGACAGTCAAGCCCTGGTTTATGTGCCCTGAGGCCCAGTTTTATACACCTGCAGATGGGCCTCCTTCATGTCCTCCTTATGCAATTATACTTTGCTTGTGATCTTGAGTTTTGTTTTTATTAAAGGCTGAGGCTTGACATAGGGATGCCAACTGGCCAAGTGGGGAGTGAGAGAGTGATACTAAGAGCATTTTATATGGTGGACATCTGCCCAAGCAATAGACAGCTGATATTGTGATGAGGCTGTGACCCTCTTCAGACCAACCTTCAACCTATTTAAAATTATACTTCTGAGCATCCTTGAGGACTTCCTCAAAGTAAAGCACAATGAGAGGTATCCAGGCCAAGTGGTAGAAGTGTCTCCTCCACTGAAATCTGTCCCCAAAGAAACCCAGTTTGTAATGCTTAAGTCTTAGCTGGGCTCAGGATACAGAGTTGTATGAAAATGACCCCACTTATAGAAAATACAGTATAAGTCATAGTTTCTAGGATCCCCTGACTAGGCCTTTGCTGTCCTCATTGCACTCAGCTGCTCCTACAAGGGTGATAGGCAGGGGGCTAGTTGTTATTTGGGAAGTGCCTGAGCAATGGCAGGATGGCAGTTGATTCAAACTTCAGTGGCTTCTTCCTAATATATATGATCCTTTGAGTATAATAGAGATTCAATCTGGGTGAATTTGCCATTGAAATAGGACGGACTTCTCCTCCAGGTATTGAATTTTAGTCAGCCTGATAGTCTAAGTTGTGGGAGGACTGAGGCCAGTTTAGAACTAGAAGAAAAGGCCATTTATGTATGTGAATGTAGCTGCCAACATAGAACATGAAGGCATAACATCTGCAGTAGCTATACATAATAGACCAGATAAACAGGAGATTGCATTACTCTATCTTCTTAACCCTTTACAGGCAGTGCTCTGTGACAGAGCCACATTGGTCAGGGTGAGATATCACATGTCACTCTCAATTCTACTATTTTCTGGGATTAACAGTATTTGATAAGGTTCTATAAGTATATTTTCGGCAAGTTTCATATCTTTAATTAATTGGTTTTTTTTTTATAGAAATGATGCCATCAAAGATATCCATGAATATTATGTTGTAGATTATGGTCCTTGGGACCCTACAGGTAAATAAATATGTATTCATTAATCTCTGAATTTACAAAGTGACCAAACCAGTAGAATATGACACTATTGTCTAGTGTATTCAGACATTCAACAAAATTTTCAAGGATGGGTGCTGATCTCAGTGTATGCTTTTAGCAGATAGGCACATAGTTGTCTGAACTTATAATTCAAAGTTTATGACATGATACATGATGCATCTTACTTAACCCATTCCAGTGGGTGATGCCTTTAGGCGTCAACTGTTCCACCGTGGGAATGTCTGAAATATTGCCTTTAGACATCATCTGTCATAGTTTGGTTGTTGTCTAAAGGCATGATTAAAATATGTTTTTTGTAATAATATGAGATATGAGATTGATAAATATGAATTTACAAATTATTGTAAGTCTCCACATGCAATTTCAGGCTAAAACATTCCATTTAGTGACCTTCACCATGGTCAAGGTCAATAGCACTATAAAATATTGACCTGGTGGTCAAATATGGAAGGGTTCATGATCGTATTATTGAAGATATCTTGAGACATTCTCAATTTCATTCTCAATTTCCTATCAGATTTGGTGTATTCGTGATTTTCTATGGAACCTTGACCTTTGACCTCATGGTCACTTAATGATGCATGATGGGAAGACAATTTCACAACATTGTGAGGTACTGATATCAGTTTTAGAATTATGTGATGCAAGTTAAATTACAGGTATTTTAAGTGAATTTATATAGAAACTGCTACAATTTCTAATTGAATATTTGGTCAAATTTTGAGAAAACATTCCTTTTAGTGACCTTGACCTTGGAAAAATATTTGATTGTTGTAGAATCTTAGAGTACCATGGAATATAAATCTTTGTGTCAAATATCTAAGAGATTGGTGAAATATTCCTAAAGATATGATGAAATATGTTTCAACATCAGTGGCCTATGTATGAACAGATACCGTGACCTTTGACCTCACTGTGGCTTATTGGTGCATGATGGGAAGGCTTGCTTTAGAACATTGCTAGGGCATGGTGCAGGGTATCCAAATATGTTATTCAAGTTGAAATATAGCTATATTAGAACAAGTTATAGAAACTATTGTAAATCCTTATTGGAAATATTGGGAAATTTTGGAAGAAAACATTCCATTTGGTGACCTTGACCTTGAGAAAAAATCAAGATGGTGACACAGGCTGATAGCTCTATGGTGTCCCAATAATTTTGCCAAATATCTAAGAAATCCACCAAATACCTTTTGAGAAATGAAAAATATGTCTCAATTTCAGTGGCCTATGTTGGTCTTTTGTATGAACATATATGTTGACCTTTGACCTCGCTGTGGCTTAATGGTGCATGATGGGAATTCTATCTTTAGGGCTTAACTAGGGTATGGTATCAGGTATCTAGATATATCATTTAAGTTGAAATACAGGCATATTAGAACAAGTTATAGAAACTATTGTAAGTCCTTATAGGAAATTGGGTGAATTTCTGGGTGGAAACATTCCATTTGGTGACCTTGACCTTGATCAAAATCAAGATGGTGACAAAAGCTGATGACTCTATGGTGTCTCAATATATTTACCAAATATCTAAGAAATCAACTCAATACTCTTGGAGAAATGACAAAATATGTCTCAATTTCAAAACCCTCTGAAATTTGATGACCTTTGACCTTTGACCTCTAATAAAAGGTCAAATGGACACATTTACAGAAAAATGGCTACCATATCTGGAATGGCCAAAGTCTTAACTTTCATTTGATGCAATAAAATTGCTGCTATACTTCCATGGAACGAAACTCCTTAAATAACAGGATTTCAGGGAACTGGCCCCCTGACTACATAGGTCTACTCTACTTCTTTGGCTCTACTGGTTTCTTTGCTCTGTCGAAGAAGCACTATTGTAAAGTGGTCCCTATTCATCTTCAGCAACTAGCTTTAAGGTACTGCCTTATATTCGCTAGCGTTCTTTCTCCATTTCCCCATCTCTGGTTCTCTCTCTATCTCTATAAAAATCAATATGACCAATCTTAGTTTCCAGAGTAATATGTATTAAACGCGCACGGCACTGATGGTGTATGCTGATCGCTAATCGGTGACTATTGGTTAATGGTATACTTGCTATACTTTAAGATGTCCCAAACGCTGTTAATATCTCCTACAATTAGCACTTAATATATATTATAACCTATAAGACAGCGACCCGACCATAGTGCCCGATCACACCTTTGCCCAACGAATCCGTCTGGTTGGTCAGAATCATGTTGCTGTACGCACTTCACAGACCCGATTTTAATTGGGTTGGGCATTACTTGCCTTGGGGTAACGACCGACTTTGCCCGACCTTAATTGTGTCGCTGTATGCACTTCACAGACTGTTCCCGATTCTCAGAAGGCCACTTGAACAGCGATGCTACCTACCCCCCAGTCCGATTTAAAGGTGCCTTTTAATGATTTTTAGGGGAGACAGAGGCGATGATGAATCTGGAAACCGTTTCCGAATATCTTAATTGGATCCAAAGTTATCAAACTTTGAATTATTTTCTATGAATCCACACCAGTGACCCTCGGCTTGGCTCTCGGTGGTTCTCTTCGATCTCAATCCGGTCGCTGTACAAGGTCATAAATTGGAGAGGTATGATCGGCAAGTGTCGTTGAGGGTATAAGACAGCGACATTCTTGTTCCTGATTATAATCAGTGATCGGGTCGGTAAGAATCTGTGGAAAATGTCGCTGTCTTATGGGCTAAGGAACCAAACTTACCGGCACCCCACATACATGTAATGCTCAAATCACCATATGCCTCCAATGCTACCCTCTTAACGGGGTTTTCCCAATGAGATGGAACCAACATTTGGGGTCAATTTTATGTGTTATTTCAGTGATCGGAAATTCATAGCAAAACAACAGAGGACGGTACATGTTCAGCGTCAGGCAGACAAATGGCGGTATCCACAAAGAATGTCTATGTGCTGTATACTACACTTTGGTTATACCAACCGGCACGAGGGTTAGGGGGCCACGTCAGTATTATGCAGGGAATATACAAAGAATCCTCAAGATCTTTCTTTGGAGAAAAGAAATTCGTGAACATGGCCGCTTCGTACCTAATTGGCCAATCAAATGTTACGTCTTTGTTAAGTGGGATTCGCAGGATGGGACAAATGGACCTGATACTGGTGTACTTCACACCTTTGCACCAGTCGGATACTATTTCGAGCTGGGTGAAAAGTTTCACAGATTGGGGTGTACTACAGTCTCAGGGTAACATGGCGGTTTCAATTCACATGAGAAGACTTAACAGGTACATAATCTCACCCTTACACCCCTACACAGGGTACATAGTTGCCGACTCAGGGTACTTCCCTGTGTGAATAGATGTTATTTGGGACCACTGAGACTCACATATTGGGGGGAAATATATGAAATACATTTATCTCACCAAAGTGCCCCTTTAAATTTTAAATTTCAAAATCTCATGAGATTCTGTACCTTGTTAGGGGTGATTGTTGCCAACAATTGCAAGGGAAAAAAGTTGTCTCAGCAAAATGAAATCCTGTCATTCACACGAGGAGATTGTGTTCCAATACAGAATCTCAACAGGATTTGTCTCAGACAAAAGGCCTGTGAGGTACTTGAATCCCACCGTGTGAATCCCACTTGAAGTAGCTATTTTAAGGCAGGTGTCTTTTCCAATGTATGAGGAGAATATATATACATTTACTTGAGACTTGATGATTCAGTAAAGCAATCCAGCTGATTAGGTAGTGCACATACACAACCCTATGTATAGAGATGACAAACAAAATGTAGTACATGGAAACCCTATCAACGTGTATTATGCCAACTATGCCTTAGGGCACCTGCCTGGTAACCAAATTTGCTATTGGAAGGAATCACTTAAGTACTTGGTATCACAGCTTCGAGGTGAAGTGGATAATCAGCCGACTATAACTATAGATGTAGCTATACAGTGAGCTTAAACACAGAATGAAAATGTGGATTTATTGATATTCAAACAATGGCGTAGATGCTCGTATAGGCTTTTAATATCTGTTAATGTTTTCATATACGCCTATGTTGGACGCCGGCGTAGAAGGTGTAGAAGACATGTTTGTATTGGGCAGTGTTGGGCAACAATGGAACAATTCCAAAATAAAAAGATTTACCCACAGTCCCACATACACACGTTATCAAATCAGACTCTTAACATCAACACAGCCACCGCAACAAACACCGCATGTGCAGAGATCGGAATGATCGGGCAGTTTCTAAATAAGGGTAAATAAGCTTAGATGAGCGTTTATAGTCTATGTGTAGAGAGACTGGCGTAGATGAACGTCCAACATACTGGGTATATCTGCGCCCGCGATGTCTCATTTACGTCTGATTTAGGTTCGTCCTGTGTAAGCCCTGGCGTCCACCTACTACGATAGAAATTTAGACCTACCAATATGGCACAGATACAAAAAGCAAATATCGGAGACATATCGGAAAGGTGCAAAATCGTGGATATATGTCTAGACATGACAATCCACCACGCATTTTATCGGTGTCTAAGCGCAGAAACCTGGTAAACTGCCCCGATATAAGGTGAACTTCCGACGCGATTTTGATTTTTTATCGGAAGGTGCATCATAGACCATATCGGAGCCATATCGTAGTAGGTGGACGCCGGGCCTTAAAAGGCCAGTTGTATCTAAACTAGTCAAAGGGTGAGAAACATCGGAGGAACAGAGAGGCGGAACTTTATCCCAAGGATACCCATGATACAGGATCTACTCTAGACCTTGGTAGAGCCTGCACATAAAGGACCTCAGTGCACATCCGTAGATTGAGCCGCAGCTTCCTGAAAGAACATGCCTCAAGATAGGAGGAGGCTCCAAGGCTAAGGTCAAATACGAGACAGACACTGAACATTCTGTCGGGATTTGTTTGCCCTGTAGGTTTTAAGCAGTGAACCCACCATGCTTCCAATGCACACCGACGCGCCTTTTGCGACGCGCTCTACGAGGCACGATTACATTGAATTGAATGTGCGTCGGGATGCATCGGGAGGTCTGAATTTATGCATCGGCATTGGTGGGTCCCAGGCCTTAGTCTTCCTCATGTGAAATCTCTAAAAGGATGAGGATCTCTGCAAAATGTTGTATGAGAGGATTATCTGGCCTAAAATAAACCTACTCTGGTGGTCATTGTGTTTAGAAAGGTCATGGGAGTGTTCTCTCAGTATATACTCCCGAGTAAGGTAAAATGGACAAAGACCCTCAAGTAGAGGCCTTTTTCTGGAGGAAAATCTGTATCTGCCCCAAACTAATATAGAATCTGACGATATGAATGGACCAAATAAATAAGTCTGGGCGCAGTAAATTAATGGTTTTGCCTGTCCTTATAAGTTCAATCCGGGTTAGTTTTGGAATAAGATCAAATTGATGATTGTTCTTATTGCTTTATCCCTGAATGGTATTTTAGGGAAACTAGTTGGGGCGGGTCCTTGTACCGCGTTTCTTTCGCTAAATCTACCGCATGCGCAAGGTACGAGGACCTGTCCCAATTAAGTTAACAAGTTTCACTTGTACTATACACCTCTAAATATTCGTAATTATTTAATAACTTACCAAAATAAGTCGATGTCGAAGCCAAAATCAAACTGTACTGGTAGTGCGGATGTTGTTTTATGCTACGCACCACGCGCATGCGTCATCATAACTCTCCACGCAGAGGTATTTAGCGCAATGCGTACCACAACATCTGGGTGGAGACTATTGTATGTTCAAAGTGTGGTGGTATGGCTCCATACCGGCACAGAATGGTGGTACGTCTCAAATACCAATTGGACAGCTTAGGTTGGTATTTGGAGTATTTCAGTGCATAGGTGTATAGTACGATAAAGGTATGCATACTTTCAATAACAAAATTTGAATAAATTATCTGGATTATCATACGTGATTTAAAGATATATCCATATGTAGGAGTTTTATTTAATGCAGAATCCTCTACCACGAATTTATAACGTTACAATTTGCCGTCCGTAAATGTTGTACAGCCATTTTCATCTTTGGTAAGTTACCTTTTAAGCACAGGAGCCCTGGAAATTTAGGGCTACGTTGAATTATTTAATGTAATGCTTCTAGAATGCGTTGAAACTCAATATTTCACTGTCTAGATGTTGAAATACTATTTCTGTGAAGGAGATGGCTTCAGGCAATCTCGCGTGAAAGGCGTGATGAGGCTAATGCACATGGTATTGGAGATGTGTTGCTTCTATTCATGGACAATAGCTATAGTCTTTATTGGTATCTTAACTTTCTGCAACTAACGGATCCACGGGAGTATTGCAGTCACATATCGACAACCTCACCTGGTTTTTCACCTGTGGTTCTTTATCCACCAAGTGAATATTAGTGACTAAACCTTGAACTGGCAAAAGAGGCAAGTGAAAGCCCCCTACAATTCAAATGTCAGGCACATGACACCTTTATAGATGCACCCTCTTTGAAGTGACACATCAAGCTTTTCTTGAGTATTCTAATGAATACTTCGGGCAGGTGGCCTTGGAAACCCGAGTCTCTACTGTCCGTGTTTTAGGGGTTCATGTTTGCGCCTTGTTTGTTAATATTCCCGTGACATTACTACTCCGTTTCCTTTACTAGCCGATGGCCATTATTTCTAAAGGTTGCAAATGTGGAGCCTTTGTTAACTACCAGAGATACTAACTCAAGAGCATTAGTCGCCGATTGTACTTATTCTAACCACCACTATTCTGCGCTCTGCCGTTGAACTCTGCTTATCTCAAAATTGCAGCAAGGATTGGTGTGTGATAATAGCACATTCAAATGCGTAAAAAGCGTGAACACTGAATATGAGAGACTTGAGTCTCATTCCATACATTCGCGGGATGGTTTGGGTCGATGGAAATTCTGCCGTTTTAGCAGTCCTAAGAATCCTCGACATCAACTCCCGCAGGAAATGTGTGCTAGAAATTACCTAAAACATATGGAAATCGCAATTTGGTGTCGCATTGATCAGACTCTGTCAAAATGAAATGTCAATATCATATCCACTACCCATGCCCAGACAAGGGAGAGCATCAAAGCACAACCATTTTCTTGTTTCAGTTCTCCTTTTACTCTTAATAGCCAGCAGTATTGATTGATAATAGCAGTTCATAATTTGTTACAATTTTTCCTAAGTGCCTGCTGCTCTACTCTTTGACCAGAACGAGAACCATCGCATGCTCTTTTGTCTCCATTCAGAAAGGTGCTCATAGTAAAGTCATTGCATGTTTTTCTCCAGTCCTAATATTTATTTAGTCATCTCAGAGGTGCAAACCATAGCCACTAACTGTTTGGCATTCATTAGGATGTATTGGCCAATGTGACATATGGCTCTCAGCAATCAACATTATTCAGCCGTTTAAGACAAGCTACCTATTACCTCCCATCACCTACGCGCCTATCTTAGGAGAGCCATAACGCAACGGCAAAGGACTGTTCTACTGTAACTCCCAATGACTTAATCATTCCATCATGGCCCAGCCATGGTTATTTCCTCTTGATTCCAATTAAGAGCTTTTGACTTGCTTCGTTGGTTGCTATTGGGACTGGAGACAATGACTGGAGTATTATGACTACGCTAAAAAGTGGTTATGCACCAGCTGGTTTTAGGTCTGACAGCCCATCGCTCGTAAGTCCTTTCCTAGCGATGCTTTTTTACGACTTTAGCGTCCCCCTGGTGTCAGCTACACTGTGAAACGTCTTATTATCAACGCGGGCCAACTGTTGATTGAATGGGCCAAAGCAATACTTTCATCGCCGATAAGATCCGCTCTCTTCAATCATAATTAATGGCCACAATTGAAATACAAAGTTGGGCGTCGACTGGGTTGGTTTTGGGAGTGGGAAGGGGATGAGCCATAGCGGAGATGCATCGGAAGCAGCAGCTAGTTTTTAAATGTGCAAGTAAAGTGGAGAGAGGCATTGTTTACAACAACGTGCAAATTCAATTAGACCGGTCGTGGCTGGTCATATAAATCCTACCCGAATGAGGTTTTGGTTTGATGGTAAGCATTCTCTGGTATGAGCTAGATTTGCAAGTCTATAGTTGTCTTCTTTGCGCATCCTGTTCCAAGTACAATATAACGGCACATGCTATTTGGGGCCTCTTTCATAATAGAGTACTAATGGATTCTCCCCCCAAACATATATACGAAAGGTCTGAAAATAGAGAAAATATATTCAGAACGTCACACTAATGGTAATTCTGCACAGATATTCAATTTCAAAATCGGCATACTGTACGACCAAACACCTATCCCAACGAAATGTCTGGCAATGCTTTTCTTTTGGATGACCATGGTTAATTTTAGAATCCTATAATTTGATAGATGGGATCTCTCATTTGCATGCAAATGACCAAAAGGAGAGATCCTAACTGAACAATGTGCGTATGCGTTGACTGATACCGATCGATTCAAACCATATATAGAACTATTCCTAGGAATGTTTCACAATGGGAAACATGAGGTGGGTGAGTCATAGGGGTGACCGTAGTTCAGTGACAGGTGTAGGAGAGAGGCGCTCAAGCGATGAATGATTTGGGAGAGAAAGATGATGAGGTTTGCAACAGAGAAGTGTCAGTCTGCTCACGCAGCACGTGAAGGGTCACTCTGATAGTGCACTTTGAGTAGCGGATCTCCTTCGAGTATCTCTTTACGTCCACTGAACACTGCTCGTATTATGCCTCCAGGGTTCAGAGAGCATGTGTTAATTCTAAGCACAAGGATGATCTATCAGTTAATGTTAAGTGATGTATGCTAGGACGTGGGCATCGTCTCCTCATGCCTGAAAATCCTAGCCATATATTACTATTCATATTTGATTTTCAGAGTAGATATTTCCCGTTGTTACTGATGCTCACAATGGAGATGATTGTATCCCATACAAGAAATCAATAGCATCATGTTTGGCGGCTTATTGAAATGGAAAATTCGCTCGATAGAAAAAGAAACATTGTTTGGAATTGTATTTCGATTCATGATTGAGCAGTGTGGCTGGCTATAAAAGTTTATTTAAGCTACCTGTAACCTTCTGAATATGATTCGATATGATATGAGATTAGTTTTTGACGCCTGCAGACATCAGCAGGGGAATTTCACTTTGCTTTTTGCTGTTTTTCTGTTGTAAAAGTGGCTTACACTGCATATAGACTACAATACAGGTATAGAACATAAAGAAGTTACAAATAGATTATCTTTAACACAGAATTGGTAATTTAGAAAAACAAACAAAAATAACCAAAGTGTCTTTGCATAAGATGGTATGTGGTTTGAATCCCTTCATTACGTCCATATTCACAGACTTATCAATGAATTGTCTGTATCAAAGTATATTCGGCAAACTAGTACGCTATGTTATATATCTAGATAACCTCTGTTTTATCTTCTATGTTGGGCTGTTACTCCTGATGTTTGAAGTTCAGGAAGTCAGCTTCCTCTATTTAGGAATCAAAAGGTCACACAGAAGATACAGACTAGAAGGAGCCATTAGGAGGGACTATTCCTAAATAAGAAACCTGAATCATACTAATAAATGCGGTGGCTCATTAGTTTTCACCGTCTCCAGAAGATTATAAAATGCGTTAATCCTGTGATATATCGTCTTAGTAATGGTATCAAATGACGAATTTCAACATGGCGTCCACATGTCATGGTTGGCCGTGGTTGGCCATTGGCTCCCCCACTCGTCCATCATCCCTTGACATCCCTTGGCACTCCTTGATCCTCATTTGACCTTTCGGCACTGGTCAATGCAGTTATAGTGCCCCACATCAGCATGTGTCTGACATCATGGAAGGGAGTTAACATTCCAAAGGAAAGGTCTACATGAAACACCTTGTATTAGAGCAGATATAGCTGCCAAAGCACCACTCTGTGGGTGCCATTTGTTGGTCATACAAGATGCCTGACGTCATTGTGTTACTAATGTGTTACTCGTATTGTTTCTGAACAAAGATATTCATTCTGATGATTGAACAGAATATATCTTCTTGATCCTTTCAACATACAATACTGTTGCTGTTAAATAGATTGTAGGGACATTCTTACTGTATCTTGACATAGAGGAATGCCTCTGTATAGTCCTAGAGCCTTCTCTCCATCTATTGCAGCAAGTAAGTACATTTGTGTATCCCTAAAATTGTAACAGAGCAGAAAGGTTAGGACTTCGTCATTGCATCTCATGCACTCCCAATGTTATGAATATTTGAGAATGATTTGCAACCTTTTCTCATATTGGGTTCTTTATTAGATTCTGTTGGATCTGTTTTTAAATAACGGAATAGCACACTAATCCATACCTTAAACACCTTGAATAACTCTAGATTATTAAGAATTACAGGGGTTTCACTAAAATTCGTCAGTGTTCAGCCTAATTTATTTTAATCAAATGGATAACCGCATCATCCATCACTATCCAGGATTCAGATTAATTACCCAATTATTTACCTAATTAACCATGACAGGGTTTGGTGAAACCCTCGCTCGATACTTCTGATATTGAGAGTCTTCCAATATGGCATGTCTGACATGACACCATGTTGGCTTTTCTTCCCATGCCTTTACTGAGAAGGGATTAGGAAGTCCTTCTTACTGCACATTCTGTCGCTACCATCAATCAGAGGGACCAGTGCCTGTCTCATCATTTATTTCCAGCGATAAAAGCTCGGGGCAGAAAAAGACGAGCTAAACGTCCGACAGCAGCTTTTGTCCAATTGTGAAAGGCCAAAGGGTAACAGTGACAATATGTGACAAATGGGAGAGTGCCGCCGTGGCTGTTCATTTGAAGCTGAGGGGATACATGGTGGTGTCCACAGACGAGGGATTCCAAGTGGTCTGTGCCCTCTGCTGTTGTTTATATAGAAGGCAGTTCGAGTGCGTTCACATGGTCTAGTCTGGGTCTGTGTAGAAATAAACCCACTACACAAAGACAAATTGTGAAATACTAAGTTTACCTCCAAGCAGGCCGGGTTGGCATTAGAAAGCAAATTATAACATATCTGACAGGACATATTTACATTACACAGATTACTTAGGAGAAACCAAACGAGATGAGAGTTAGGCGTGTTGTTGTTTATTGCACGACGGCAAAGTCGCGTATTACTGAGCGAGGCCAAGCCGAGTGCAGTGATCCGCGACTTTGCCAGAGTGCGAAAAACACGACTAACTCGAGTTTGGTTTAGAATTTATCCTACCCCATCTAAATTACTTCAACAAATTAAGAAACAACATAAAACCCATTGATAATCAGTAATAATCATTGGCCGCTTTTCAAATGACGTCATTTGACAACTGGATCCCACTAGAGCAATAAATTTAATTTTCCTGCACCATAGACCAAATACAGTATACTAATGTTAAGCCTATGACGTTTTTATTAGGGGTAGGATGAATAGACTTATAGAGTAACTATGCAGTCCAGGTTGATTCGATCAACGTCTTTATGGTAATGGTGGATATATGCGGTGTCTACGTATACGTGCTACAATGAGTCTCTTTACCACATGTATACACCTAGTTCTGGACAATATATGGAGTGCTGACTTATTCTAATTCATTGAAATAGTATACACGATCATAACATTTTATCAAAACCTTTAACCTTATGTTTTTTTCCATAGGACAGTTTTAAAGAATGCAACTCTAAAATGAACCATTTGAACGGGAACGCCGAGGCAATCATCGTAAGTGCTGCAGAAAAATTCAATCAGTCGTATCAAGGCGCTACGATACAGTTAAATTAGGTCGGAAATATGAATCATAGCAGTCGCTTTTCCTCTTTGATCCCTAAGGATAAAATATCATTGACTAGGACGCACAGTGGGTAGTGGATAAACGCCCACAAGAGCCCTCACAGACACTTTGCGGCGCTCCTTGAAGGTAGTCGCTGTTAAGCTCCGGATAACCTACTTTGTATATCGGCGAGGGCCAAACATGAGTCCGTGTATAAGTTTATGGCCTGCTCTCAGCCTAGCACTGGCCAGCTGGCTGCCGACCCGCCCTCACCTCGATCTGGCTCGCATACCTCGGCTGGGTTTTAATCACTAAGGTCTCAGCCCTAGTCCGCTGGGGTGAATCGCAATCTCGCGTTAATCTACAAGGCAGGCATCGGCGGCTGGAAAACAAACTTAAAAATCCTCCGGGAGCAGCCCCCTCTGAAAGGCAGATCTAATTTGAAATATTTACAACTGATACGAGAAATTCGACTCCCTTTCCACTGCACGGGTGTTTTCTTATTCATGGTTCACTGAAATGAATACTTATCCTTTTTGTGCCTTGAGCGCCGCATCAAATCCACTATAATAGCTCGGAGTACCTCAGGGACGCTCATACAAGATGAGGTACTCTCTGAATGAATCAAATTCTGTGCATGGGGCATATACGGGGCACACATTGATTAACCAGGTTTAGAACACAGGAAAAAAACCCAGTTAATGACTCAGAATCGCCCGTGGAGATCTATCCACAGGAACTATGTACCCCAAAATTTTGCGTTGTTTGGCCTTGGAAGAGCAGGCAGGGAGGGCGCCGTGAGTTGGGCTGCGGAGGTTGCCAAGAACATCAGCGAGCGGAGTAAGTTATGCCAGAGTAGTGAGTAGGATATTGTAGGGCGTTGTAGGTCGTGGTAAATGCTCTGTTGTGATGTCTTGTGATGTGGGTGGTGGTTTTTTCTGTGTTGGTCGTGAGTGGTGTGGTTTCAGGTTTTGTGCGATCTGCTGCCATGATAAATGATTTATAGTGTGTTTCGGATGATGGTGTGTTGTGTTGTCTCTTGTATGTACTGTAAACTGTAATTTATACGGTGTGTACATTGGGTTTTATTATGTATCTCCTTATAGATCACGTTAAGTGCTGTAAAATCTATTTTGTCGTATACTTTTTGCTACTATGTGTACCTTTACAACTGTACATTTTTAACCGTGTTCCCGTATGTTACTCAATATGATATAAACTGGCCTCACCTTTTATTTTGATGGTGTGACGTGTAAGTTGTGTTGTTTTTTCGGGTTCTATGCAGTTCTATAGTTAGAATCCAAGGGGTGTGGGCTTTTGGTGTTTACTGTCTATCGCCTGGTTGTTGGAGGAATCAGAAGTTTTGATTTCACAGTATAGGTCACCCTGTCAGGGATTCAAGAAAGTTTTCAATTATGTTGGTGTTCCTTTGCAAAAGTGGCATTTAAAACACCAAAAGACAATGTATTGTGTGTGCTATCATATTTTGGTGACAAGGGTTTCTTTTCATTTTCCAACCTTTTCCTATGAACCTTAGTAAGAATATCAAGATATCTACAATTGTGATACAAATGACAGTTCTCAACGTGTATATAGCATACAATACATTGTGATTCTTAGGTCAATCAATGTATTGATAGCTAGACTATTCAATGAGTTATATTCATTGTTATATTTATTTTAGCTTGGGGAGACAGTTATAATAGCGATCGGGTCAACGAGATACTTTATGTCCGTTTAAAGTAGTAGTACATATGTTTGAGCTCATGCCTAGAAATGGCACAGTTTCAAGTGCAGCCCAGTCCTTTGTTCTTTACCATGTGTTCCAGTTTCCCTTCAATCCTACCAATCTGATGAGCCCATCCTTTTGTCTATACAGAAATAATCCCAGAGCAGTTAAAAGCAGGCCATATACATCAATATATATGCCTTGGTATCTACATTTAGGAGGGTAGGCAAGTAAGAATGCTATTTGTGCGGGCGCATCGTCCACGCAAGGAGAGGCCTATGTTCTCTACGCTAATGTCTGACACACATTTATGCCTATGTGGGATGTATAGAGTGGGATGTATAGAGTGTTTTATTGATGTAGCGTAAAGATCTAAAGAAGGCATTCCGTATAGAATAATTACACCGATTCAATTATGGATGACTGTATGCTCTGCAGAATTTCCTATTAAGTGAATTCCAAGTTCGCCTGCTTGTTATTACGTCCCTGAATTATATTCATTATCCTCATTAAGCACCAGGAGAGGAACAGGTATCTGCACCATCAGTTTTTACAAGGCATGCTCACCGGAACTGAATACATTTATCTTTACTCCTGATACCGATCATACATAGTGTAGCGCATTGATACAACATGCGGGATGTAAATCCATAGGAAGCTCAATTTGACTGTGTATACTTACGTGAACATTGAGGGAATATATGGACATGAAGTTTACTATGATGAGCCTGACAGTTGAACCATGAAGAATGAGTACGGTATGGGTCGTATATGAAAACCTCTAAGTAGCTCATCCAGAGAATAAAGTCTTATTCAGTAAGTGATTATCATCCCACCCCACATATAAATCTCCAAATGCTTAACGTGGTATGACAGTATGCCACTGTTATGCCATAAAGTATTTATATGCCACCTTGAAATATGATGAGGGAATGATAAAATCTAAACCTGACTAAATTTCATATGATTGTTTGTTGGCTTCTGCTATAGATATCCCTCAGCTCGGCTTCATGATATCATTCCGCAAAGACATTCACGCCATAGAAATAACCATATATAATCTCATGACGTTTTTTGATGTTCTTTTGACCTGAGTAAGATTGTATTTGTGGATATATATATTTACAACCGGACTACTCTAATTACGTGTGGCCTGTTCAGCAAGTTGAGGTGCTCCTGGCGACTGAACAAACTCGTAGATTTTTATATTCCAGAAATTCTATCTTCTGAACTATTCATACTTCTTACAGGACGCGCTGTGCCATAATAGTTACATCACTAACACATTGGAGTTACTGGATTTACAGGATGAGTGGATCTGGATCTTGCAAATCATGATCACTTTAAAACTGCTTACTATTGTAGTATTTACTTACTAGGCCTCAAGTACACATATGTCTTTGGCATCACTAGCACTAAAATCATCAGGAACATAAGCTCCTCTTATTCAAATCCGTCTACATAGCGTTTGGTCATGATGAAGACTTTTCATTTACCGTAGAACATTTACATCATATATCACTGCTGTAACTCTCTGGTAGAAAGCTTCATATGTATACACTGATGACACAATCAAAACCTACGCATTCAGTTAGGGCCAAGAATTATCCAGCACCATCACATTTATATAATGTGACATGGAATACTGTATTGCCACACTGCCAACAGCCCATGGCATTTCTCAGTCGTCTCATATCAGATAGAAATAATCATGTTGGGATGTGTGCCAGTGTATGTGTTTTATGTATGTCAAAGTATTCATAATGATATATATGGCTATTATGGCACCCTTACCTATAGTGTTCAGCTTCCTGTAATGTGGCACCCATTTAATCTATAGCCTCCCGCGTGATACACCTCGGGAGAAAAGCCTCGGCTGACTGCATGTGTTATAACCTAGACATTTGAACACTTTTATACGCTTTCTCCGACAATACTTTACGACCAGATCAGTAAATACATCAATGCACTTTAATTTGGATACAACACCATACCGAGGGGGGGATTCCACGTGAAAATACTCTCTCGGGACGGAGAATATTATTAACTCAATCGCAGGCCGCACCACCTCATTCAGATGTCGGACGAAAAAAAGAATCATGGGAGTACTGGTGGAGGGTTGCAGGCCCTGGCGCATGCGCAGACATCGCCAGGTTAATCCATGGAGCACATAATGCCAAGCTGTCGGGCAAGTGCATTCCACGGCCCATTACTCAGGTAGAGGAGCGGAAGGGCGCCGGCGGCGGACGGGGTTGTAGGGCACCGGCTCAGGTAGATTACGCTGGTCGTTAGGGACGTGTAGGGAAGGGCGCACACAGGGTCGGAATGGGAGGGGGAAGGGGTGGTTAGGTAGGGAGAAAAGCCAGCCAGGGACAAGAGGCTGGGGATTTTTGGTGCGGGGGATTGAGTTGGTGTTCTGTGTATGGTCAGTCTGATTCACCCCGACCGCGGTCAGTCCATCCAGCGGTCATACCACCACCTCCACCACCGCAGCAGCGGCAGCCACCGTGTCCCACACTCGCAGCCCAAATGATCCAATTTGATTTCTCCACAGGAGACCTACGTGCCATTTACCCGTCTGCCGACGGATGAGAGGTTGGGAGGAGGCGGAGAGGAGGCGGGAGGCATGGTGCTGGCACAGCGCCAAAACACACAGCAAAGCCCGCTCACAGCCGAAGCTGCAGGTCACGAGCGCTTCTCTTACACGAGCTCTGATTGGTCCTTCAATATCACGTGCTCTTTTTGTATGGTGAAGAGAGATGGTCATGCAATGAGGTTCGACGCGACAAAGACCAGGAAATGCGGATTGGAGTGACAGGGTCCTAGCATGCCTCATCTTGTCTGAAGCACCGGGCTGATCCTGACTAACCGCCGTGTAAACGTGATGTGTCCACGCAGTCTGATCTCCGATAGGGGAACGACCTGACGTCAAAAGGAGCAAAGTGGATGATTGCAAGTTTCATCTAGAAAAGAGTACTTTATTAGAACATCAGATTTATCCCAGGATATGTCTATTGTTCTCCATACTGTCATTGCGTTGACCACACTTTGGTGCCTATATACAACCAAATAAACACGTTAGATATTAAACGCAGTTTTGGTAATATTAACGTTGGCAATTCCTATATTATATAGCAGGAAATATGATAAGATTGCCATTCAGGTAACTAGACTTTCCCTTATGCCCAGAGATGTTACGTGTTTTCCTGACAGTTTTCACTGTCAGCGCACCTTAATGAAAGCATCGAATAACCTGCAGAGGTCGAGAACAGTAGGTGTATTTTCTTATGGAAGAGCATTATGCGCTGAAATTAGTTTTGTTAGCCTCTGCACTGGCGATAGTGAAGAATAATTGATCCTCAATGTCAGTGTGTTACCAATGAACTTGAGTATTTATCCTTTTATTTTCATAAAATGACTTATTGAAATGGGATTTGACATTTTATGAAAAGATACTCTTTCTTTTCCAAGTGTTTCGCGCTTCTTTTTCTGTAAATTGAATATTGCAGTCAGGTAGGTTTACGTGCGAGATGGAAGCTGAGCGAGTACGATGAGTAAAAAGAACGACACTTGAATGGAGAACAAGTAAGAGAAAGACAGAGAGGAGAGACAGAAAGGGGAAAAGACAGAAAAAGACAGCGAGGCAAAAAAAAAAAAAATCTATTGAACAGTTTATTCTAATTTCCTCAATTCTCTTTTTTTGGAGAGGAGTTGGATTGCGAGCATAGTTAACGTTGAGGCAGGTGTGACCTTTAAACACCAACCGTCGTCTCAATGGGACAGCTAACATTTGTAGAATCTTACATTCTTGAATTCAAGATATGCTTATTATTCTATTCAACACTCTACTACTCACATTCGAAATCTTAATAGCAAAAACCATTTAGTATATCCTGCTAGATTCTAGACCTTACTTGTGGGCCTATATGATTTATCTACATTATTGGGAGAGTACATTACACCCGATTTGGAGAGAACGTTACTGCAGATAGCAGAAGGTACCGTAGTAGCTTTATCTGGTTGGCGCCCTCACACTCTCTATATCTTAATAATCCATAAGATTTATATTTCATATTTTCTGTTAAAGGTACATCGAGGTATCCTTAAAGCCAGTTCGCACTGTGCGACTGGAGGGGGAGGGGGCTTGCGAGCGAGTACCTCTAGCCTGAGACTGGAGGTACCGCGCTTGAATCTTGAGGTGCATCTGCATAGGTGCATCTGAAACATGCAGTTCACACTCTAAGTTTTGCCGCACTGCGCCCTCGAAGGTACGCCCAGTCTCAGACCGTGAGTACAGTGAGAACTGGTCATTAGGTGTTGTTGTCAGAAAGGTACAATGTGGTTATCTATTTCGAGTACGGATAAGGTCATATCATGTGTGCCTACGTTTCCATTTTTTAATTGGGGATATACAATGGCAACGTTTTCCATTTAAATTGTTTGTACTCTCACCGAGAATACTAAAGTTTTTGTTGTGATAACATTTAGTAACATTTAGTTCTGGATGTGAGATAAAAGAGAGGGTGATTAAAAATTTGATTATTACAAGAGGTGTTTACGGTTGGAAACAGTTGACATTTGACAAATACGTCTTCACAAAACTTGGAATGTACAATTTAGCCATATTTACAGAGCCACGAGATTACAGTGTTGCACACAGTTATGCTTTTGCACACAGTTATGCTTTTGACCCACAGCTGTTCTATCAGTAAGAAGGTGCTGTACATACATGTTCTCTTTTCTCCTCCATAAGTGACAATATTGGTTATTAAGAATGTTGCCAATTTTAGTGTTCTCGAAATGGGAAAGGATGTCAAAAGTTCATAGCTGTAGGGCAGCATCGCATAAGGTGAGATGCATGTTCGGTTCTTAGACACCCATCTCCCGCCATGCGCTTCTAACTCTAATCCTCATCGTTTCGATCTTGATGCAATTCGACCCTGGTTTACTGCTTCCGGGAAACCCCAATAACAACAACATGCAATTGGTTGGCCTTAAAGTCCCCCTGGATTTCGTCTAAAGTCAGTGTGAAGCAGGCCTAAAGCAGCGTCCTTCTGGCTCCTGTTCAGTCGGGCGACGCTCGTTACGCACTCCAATAACGTAGCTCGGACCGACTGGACAGTGTCCCAGGGCCCACAGACAAGACCCGCCCCGTAATGGGCCAAGAAAACACCCAATAGGTGGCGGGGTCAGCGGCTTGTAAACCGGTAATGACATTGTAAGAAGGTGCTGTTTGGACCGGGAAGGAGATGGGGTGAAGGAGGGGACGAGGGTGGGGGTTGGGGATGAGCCCACTAACGTATCACCCCGTGTACCGATACAAATTGTTTCATTTGGACCTGCAGGCCCAGAGGGGAAAGTGCCTCTATTGGAACGGCCTTAATGGGAACCAATCTCATTTTGAGACTGTTTAATGGCGACTCGAGCAGAAGGGGGTACACGCCTATAGCTTCAGTCAATGTGAGAGTGCACGGACCAAGGCGTAATGGGAGACAAGTCTTTGGGGCAAATCACAACCGACACGGGTTCTGTCAGTGCCTGGAAGGGTCGTCGTGCTGAAGCCGACATCGTCGTGGTGAGACGACCGCGACATCGCCGCCAATTGCGGGCGGAAAGCTGTCTGTACGAGGAGGGTTTGTTCTGCTTTGTGGCCTGTAGGAAGTCAATGGGAGGACACGACACTGAGTCATCCGGCCGCCAATCACAAGGCTGTAGTGGCCTGGGGCCAACGCCGCTCCCCGCAAATTGGCGCGGTTTTTCAAGTTCATTTATAATTTGTTTTCACAGTCAGTTACCAACCCCCTCCTGCCGCTTCTCCCTCGCTTCTACCCGCCCAACTCCCCCAAAATCGGCCGCTATGAAAACTTTATATTCTCAAAGGCTAATGCCCTCTTTCTACATCTCTCGCTGATAATTATAGGGCATTACGAAGTGGGCGGTAATAGTATAGAGCTTTGTCTACTCCGGTCAGGGCCCGGGAATTAGTGTTGCATTGGTGTCTTCTGGCCAGGGATCAATGCCTGATCACGAGGCTTGAGCCACGAACATTGGGTGGCGCCACACGCAACGAGACACAATGTGTGGAAATCAGTGGGACGGCCTGGCAGGAGCCAGCCAATGCCCGCCTCCACGGGGCATGGAGAAGGGTGCAACGTGTCAAGCCTTTATATCCGGGCGCACGGTATGGGATGGAGATTTGTTCGTGTCGACTTTCGCCGGCTAAACCCAGCCATACCTCTTCGTTGACCCCCAGCAGCCGATCCATATTGTTACCGGCCACTTGCTCAATGTCCATACATGCATACACAACTGGCCGCATACAGCCGACTGGATGCTGGTCCGTTGACCCAAGGCCATGCCGAGAGAAGGAGTTGGCTGGGCAGCTAAAGGATGTTATATGTGGTTTATGGAAGTAGGCCACACATGCTGCCATCTTGCGGGCTTATCCGTTACCTGCCCGAGTCTTGCTGTGAGAATCCCTTACTTCACCAGATATCGCATGACCAGCTGCGCATGCGTACTGGGCGAAATGTTGAGACCTCATATTGGGTGCATCCTCGGGTCACAAAGCAGCAGTTTCATCTTCTAACTTGTAAAAGAGCTCGTGTGTGCAGAAGTCCTGTTAAAAGAATTCTTATACCGGTACCTGGTGTTTCATGCCAATAGACTGGTGATTTAGGATAGGGGGCCGCTCCTGGGGTTAACCATGCAATATTTTCTTCACAAAGGTGCTGCCATTAGCCTTTTGAGAAGTCGCCGGTTCCTAAATATCACTCTCCGGATAGTACTAAGAAAGGCAGCAAACTGGTCCCTACTCAAATGAGAACTTGCCCCGGACAAAATTCTGATCAGTATTGCCAATTTACCTCGTCATTTCGTAATAGCTAAGGAGAGGACATGGTTGCTTTCTTTGATTTAAGAATGGCCCTTAGTTTCCATGTAGAAGCGGAAATGATTAAACTGTGATTGGGTATCTATAGAACTGCTTATGATTGAGCTGAGGAAAGCTGTCTAGTTCTTGCATCTGCCAGCACAAAACTACAATCTTGGATGTTTCCTGTGTTAGAAGTTGTATGATATATTTGAATAAGCATTCCTAGCTGGAAAAAGCATCAATTTGTGAATAAAGAATAAAGAAAACCTACTTTAAACACAGACCGAAGAATAAATAATGGAAGATTTGTATTTTTATGACCTCAAAATACAGAAACCTATCATACCAATTTGCGATAGAAGTATGGAACGTAAATACTCATGTATGCTTCTCCAGTATTCTAAGCACTCCCTACAATGTGAGAATTATTTATATTTGCCTTTTTCATTAAAGTTTTACACCAGGTTTTGTTATCCATATGTCTTTGCGTGAAACAATATGAATTCCTTCATGCAAACGTATGGATATCGATTATGTATCTGACTGCATGTCCCCAGACCCACAGTCAAAGAGTCTGGGGACATCTACCGACATGCCAGGGACGCCACAGTCCCTGTGGCATGTCCTAGGCCATTATTTGAAACCACTTGGCGGAGGCCTGGGACAGTTTGTCAATACGACCGTCAATGACAGATCTGTCAATTTTACAATAGATTTAAATATATTATGTTCTGGTTTTGCAGTCGCAAATACCGGCAGAGGGACTGAAGACGGCCACACTGTTCTATTTCCTTTCATAATGATAATAGTAATCTGACCGAAATGCCAAATATGATGAAATGTATATAGATATCATTACCACAGCAAATTAATCACAATGAAACAGGATACAGTGCAAGTAAATCGACGCTTACTATTGCATCGTGGTTTCCAGATATCCACTATCTTCTAGGGTACATTTTCTTTCAGTGAGGTTTCTTATTGGAGTATGAGTATCATTTCTAAATAGAACTGTGTATGAATACCTGAGGAACTGGATAATGAAACGAGTTTGGGGCAGATCTCCACTATCTTCTAGGGTAGATTTTCTTTCAGTGAGGTTTCTTATTGGAGTATGAGTATCATTTCTAAATAGAGCTGTGTATGAATACCTGAGGAACTGGATAATGAAACGGGTTTGGGGCAGATCTATACTCATATCGTACGCGACACTGCAGAGAAGAAATTAGGGATGTCTGCTGCTTGAGTGCTTATCTGGAAGAATAAACCTGTAGATACGTGATGGCAGGGACTGGGGATGAGAGAGCAGGACACGACGATGAGATGAGCATCAGATACGTGAGGAGAGGATCATGGATCACAGGTGGGAGATCGAGGGGGCCAGACCTTGACTGATAATAGGGCTGACGGCGACCCAGTCGATTAACACACCATCGAGGAATGAATATTTCACCTCTAAGCAAGACGTATCTCTTGATATTGTGTTTCATGCTGGTGTAGAATTAGGTCGTGGGATAGTATATCCAACTTTCATCAGAGAGCCTGCCTACTTGTGTATAGTCTCAGTGATTTGAGAACGTTCAGTGAGTTCGCAATCCGATATAAGGTTCATTAAAGATCTTTGCCTACGGTAATTTAATCTACAAATCCCCGCGCCCCATTTTCTTTTTTTCACCAACGTATAAAAGAAAACTGAGAGTGCACGTCTAAAGAGCGTATTTTGACCTCATCAGCCTGTAGAATCCGGACAGTAAATTATAAATCAAGCGCGTACAGAGGCGCTGAGGTGCCTTTAAATCTTCCGCTGCCGCGAGCCACATAACAAAGCCAGCTTGCCGCCCTGCGTGCTGAGGTGAAGTGGATACATGATCAGCGTCAGTGATCTAAAGTGAGCCTAAATCGTTTTTGCCAATTAAAGAATCTCTTTTGTAATTCCATCTCCTTCCTTGTGCGTCCGGGTTGCGGGAATGATTTTTTTTTTACTGAATCTAATGGTGTAGTGTATAAATATATGCCATGTAATCTCAACATCGAAGGTAGGGATAATGCTTTACTTTAGAAGGATGATAATTAATGCCGACAGACTGTGCACAATGGCCAGCTTCCCATGGTAAGAGTCTGTTACCGGGCAGGAGCCGCCTGGATAATGTTTTACAGCTTCATTCAAACTTCCTGGGAGCCGGTAACCTGTGTTAAGGTCTAGACGGATGCCAGCCTAAATCGACCCCTCATATCTGGGCCCATTTTAACACGCTGCCCACTGACCCCAGGCATAGAAGGGCAACTTCCTCCCCTCTCGACCCTTTTCTGAGGCTCCTTGCGCCGGTCTCTTCAAAGGCTCTATTGCCTTCCCCTTTCTCCGCGGCGGGAGGGGCCAGGTTTCCGTTTCAAAGAGCTGCTCCTTGGCTCAGGAAACTGGGAGCGACATCGGCGGGCGGCTGTGTGGAGCGGGAAGGTAGGGTTTAATCCCCACTCCCCCTTTGTCTAAAGCAGTCAGCCTCAAGCGCCAAGCATGACCACTACCAGCAGATGACCCCAAGTAGAGAGGACAGGGCAGTGCAGGACACGGACACCTGCCCTGTCTGACCCGATCCCCTTAATCTGTACCACTGCCCCTTGCTTCCTAAGGTTACCCTTTGAGTACGGGCGAAAAATCATTTCTAGTTCAGGGTCGCACCGGATAACATGTCCAAGGGGTTAGTGAGTTCGGACCTTTTGGGTAAGGTGAATGGTGGTGGTATTATTATTACAGCCTTGTGTTTCCCCTTTATGTTCTACAACACAGCTTACAAGCGGCATCGGTTTAAAGCCAGATTGGAGGCTATAGGTAAAATAAACCTCCACAACATGGCGCTGTTGGGCAATATGTTTTGATGTGCGGGGTGGGGCCGGGGCATAAATAAGTGCCAAGGCTGTACACCTGCCTCTTTCGTATCAAATATTTATACAAATGGAGGCGGATAAACGTCCTCCCATATGCCTCGTTGGACTCAGTGAGCCGTCTTTATGTCACTCAAAGTGCATGTTATCTGACTATTCCAAACTGTGAAATAGAGAAAGAAATCTCCGGATTCTGGCCTGTGAGCTGCTCCATGGCTAGGCCGACGATGATGCCAGAGATGAGCCACAGTAAAAACAGAAGCGCTCTCTCCTGGTGCTGGCGTGTGGGTTCTAATGACGACCTTGTGGGAGGCAAGCAGGGGAAGGGGGGGAAGTTGAGTCGAGTGTTGATGGGGGCGTGCTTAACAGTGGGAACATATTGGCTGGTACCCGGAATGGGTTATGTGAGCGCGCAGGCGGGCCGAGTACTGGCGGCCTGCGGGGAAGGCCAGCAGTTGGCGAAGCTGTGTGTTTCCCGGAGTTCACCCTCTCCTGGGACTCAGTTTGGTCTTGTATAATGCATTCAACTTACGTGTAAGTTCTCCTGTCTGCGCTTTAGTGAGGCGCCGGGGGGGGATCTGTCGTGGTAAGAACATGTAATCTATAGACCTATACAGGTACAGTCATATTTAGAAGGAAACCCACAAGATGAGAATAACTTCGTCCGTACTCCACCGAGTTTGACTGCGGAGTAATCCACGAGGCGAAGCTTAGTGAATTTACATAGCGGTCAAACGAGGTGGAGTTCAGACCAAGTTATTCTCATCGAGTGGGTTTCTGATTTTATCTCACCCTGTATTTAACATCATTTATTGCTGGATTAACTCGCCAAATCAGCCATTGAGTATTAGGTACGATACTTTCACGGCCGTGGAGTACGAGTTCCTAATGTTAAGTCTATGGAGAAAAATACCGGGGTGAGATAAATATCTATATATATTCGTATCGGGCCTGTGTCTACCTATCACTCCAACCCAGGTTAGAACTCCCTTAATGAGATTCTCCCAGGCCCACGCCCTGCACTTTGCACAGGTATTGAACAAAAAATATTACTATCTTCCCAGAGAGCAGATCTCATCTAGTGTAACAGTGGTTCCCATCCCCTGGCCAACCATTAACGGCTTAAAGGCCTGTCTCGACACCAGGCGCAAATCCTTGCAAATACGCACTTTCAGACGATCAGAGGGGTAGGGAGTTGGGCGAGTGGTTCAAGTCTGTCGATCCTACTGAAATTTGACCGGATCAACATTTCTTTCTCAACAGGACTGGTCTAAATAGTTGGACCGCCCCTCCGCCTCTTTTCCCGAGGGTTCTGACCCCTTGACATCTCTCTGCTTCCACGTTGCTCGTACACGCAGGCGGGGTAAACGGCTCGTGGAAATGCCTTGCAGGACAGCTGTTGCCAGCGGTGGAAACCAGGCCTGGGGCATATCACCGCTGCAGCAGTCCCTGAGGCAGGACCCTTTACTCGCAAGCAGATAAGGCCGGGGTTATTTCCGATAAACTTTTTTTTATGCCAAGAGGATTTGCGAAGCTCTTTTATTCACCTTCTATGTCTCAGAGTCAGCCTATATACATTGCGGTGGTATTTTGGCTGTTTTGGGCGGGCTGAATACTAGCCCTCCTCTCCCCCTCCCCACCTCCCCTGTGCAGATGACTGCCGCCCTTTTGTGCCTCCCCTCATCCGCCGCTTTCACTTCATCGAGCAGCCGGCAGAGGCGCTGCTGCTCCTGGCTTGTACAGGGCTGGCAGGATCTGGCTGTGCTTTAGTGACCCCTGAATATAGGTAGGTGGGCTTGGTGTAGGAAGAGGGAGAATAACTGCAGCGTTATTTGTTGATGTGGGGCGCGAACGTGTTCTACTTAGAACATCTACAGATACAATACTTGTATTTTGCTCCCACTACAACAATTAAGTATCTACATAAAACATTAATCTTTGATATAGCCCTAATGTATAATTCATCCACTTTCTATTATCATAGCCTGAATATAAGACATATATGGATGAATATTTTAGATACACATCTACGACTTCTTTTTTAGGTAGATCGTAAGATAATACTAGTATATTGGAAATATCAAAAGACTAAAAAAAATAGATTTGATATGTGCGTTGGTAATCGTACCTTTCTTGATTTTGAACGATCAAGTGAAAGTATACTATTAAAATCTTTAAACAAATATTTAATCCAGTATTGTGGATAGATTTGAGCGTCTAACCTCACTTCGGGTAAATCGTTTCTTGGGTTTTATATTTCAGCTTTTCCACCTTCTCTAACAATAACCAAAAGAATTTCTCCATCTCATTGTGCATTCAATGATAGGATATATGAAAGTCAGAGTTCATTATTGCTGTAGATAATGTATCTATATTGAAGTATCTGTAGGCCCCTATATCACAGCCGTATCTGTAGGCCCCTTTATCCCCTTACCTATTTATGATAGTTCATTCCAGGAAGGAGACAGATTATTTATATACTTTTGCCGTCCGTGCATATTATTTAGTGTTTACTGACTTCCTGTTTCTGTGTCATATCTCTCATGCGGTCTAATAATAGCGTATGTTAGAATTAAGAAATGTATAAATGGCTTTCAACCACCTCTACGATCTTAATACAAATACGATTGAGAAAGCTCTCTAGATTTGGACATATCATTCGTTAATCATTGTAATTCGAAAGATATAACCTGCGATACGATTCTTGGTAATTCCTAATAGTCAACATGAAGGAATGTGTTTTTGCCGCGTCACAATATTGATTACTAAATGCTGAATTGGTTGTACTGGGGTTTGATTCTTCATATACCATGTAGTGTCTTTGATATGATTAGTTTTGTATCATACCTGGAATTCCACATGTTCAAGCCCAAAGTAGCCACCTTTATATAATAACGATGCTACAGGCAATACCAAAATGATTAATTCCCCTCTATTAAATTGTCATATGTCGTACTATTTTATGCCGCATGACTAAGCTATGCTATGTCTAAATCCTATTTAGATCACTATAAGGCTTAATCCACGATATCACCAAGGTAGAACTAACTTTGTTACAGATGTATCATGCTTCAAATAGATGTATACATGAGAACAAGTCCCTGCAAGCTATAAGTGGATGCTGTTGTTAATTTATTTCCCAGACAGAAGCTGTTAGAGGCTTGAATGCCAATATCTGAAATAAACTACTAACTCTTGGGTAAGCTGTTTGGACAGGTTACAAAACAGTGTCTTCACATCTATGAGGGAGTAAGATTTCCTGCAGGAGCAATAAAGCTCGAGACATTTGGTTTATTTGCTTACCCTACAATAAATAAAAAGACACAGAAATACATAGAAATTGCGATGTGAATCCATTAAAAAGACTGATTTGTTGATTAATGGAAATCGAATCCGCTACTAATGCTTTTCTGGAGGTGTCATAGGTCCATTGCATGTTTTTACGTAGATTGTTGTCTTGGAATTACTAAACACCATAATTTGAGTGCTGAATAACTCTCTTACATGACAGGTTATTAATGCCTAATGTTGGTAATGCCGCAATTCACCCAATATGAGTAATGGCAACAATGCCCTTATATAGAATCACGGAATATATCTGCCGGATTTACACCCCAATGAGATCATACTGTTTTCATATCGTCTACATCAGATTACCGGTTATTTGCCAAGACCTTTATGTATAATCCTGTTTCTTTGCAGTTATTTGTAATTTCCATAATTTACTTTCGACTCGACTCAAATCATCCTCGAACGATATTATCTGCCGCAAGAACCATTGCCTCTGGGTCTTTTTCATTTGTAATAACAGCTCCGATGATGCAGAAATTTCCGGTTCAGCAGTATATTATCGGTATACCGATACCAACGACTCTGAGAAGCCGGTCTGGCTCATACAAACACGATTAAACGTTTGTGTTGACGACGTGCGATCTGCTACGCTTGCTTCCGTCGCCCACACCCCACCGGGAACGAGGAGACGTTCGAACCGTAGCGAAATCTTTTTTATCACACGATTAAACGTTTGTATGAGTTTTACAGCTTTATATACAACATGACCATGTTTTATTATCCGTGGTATACAAAGCCACTATTGAGAATGTATGGGGACTCAGTAAACCACTATCCATTGTTTAAAACATGTCAGATACCATAACCATGGTATACAGATTTCAGATCCGTGGCATACGGCCGAAAAGCCATTGTTTATGGGTAGATAATCCCCGTGTGTTATAGAGCAAAAGCGTAGAGCCTATTGACATACCCTTTAACATGGCAATTCCCGGGTTTAATTTACTTGAGAAGATGGATACCAAACACATCAAGCGATGGTTTTGTGGTCACGCAGCTCTGTAAACCACTCGGGGTTGACGTCTACGCGGCAACCTATCGTGGTTTACGGCCGTCTGTCTACAAAACCATCGATTATTGTCTATTATAGCGATACAAAACAAGATGCGGCTTCATATCATATGCCTTTTTGTAGAGTTTCGTGAATAAACGTCAACCTCATAGAGAATTGTATCAAGTATGTTTTAGATGTATTTCATTCCCAAAATCAATCGTATTTTACAATAAGTTGATGTAGAAACGATGCTCAAATGGAGTCCATTAGATATATCAACATGTTCCGTTTTACCTGCCTTTCAAAGGAGTCTTTTTGCCTTCTTTTTCCGAGAGATTTTAAGTGAAATTGTATAGAATCTTCGGTTCGGCATTCCATTCATTTTGGGGGGTTTTCTGGCTTATATTTGTCATTGATAGAACCGATTTTGCCATTTTCGTGCATATATGTAGTGCAAATATATTCTTTGAGCATTACTACACTTACTTATTGTAATATTCATTTGTTCAATATATATATATACCATGTATTTACTCCAGGTATCCACGTTATGGAACTGAAGTACTGTGTGTAAAAACATGTATATTCAAAAATCATAAAGATTAGTTGGAAGACCAATGGGTAGCCCATGGCCGTAGGGTCAGGGGCGGTCATTGCTCCACCTAGCGCACTCCCTCTGCACTCGCGCTCCCTGCGCGCCCCCTCGTGCGAATCACGTGAACCATTAGGTCACGTGGTGAAGCACGCTCTCACACTCTCTCTCACTCTCTTCTCGCGCTTCACTACGTTCAGACGCACACCAATTTTCTCCGCTATTTTTGGCCTACATCGCTCGCGGCACCGGATACTCCACGAGTATCGGCCCGAGGTCGTTAAGGTTTCAAAGTACGGTTAATTGTCTGCCAGAACAACGTGAGGATGCCGAAGACACGAGCAGGCCCCAGCACATCGCACGCCGATGCGGAGGCTGAAGTAACGTCGGAATCCACCCAACGGCCGTCGGATGAGCACGTGGACTCGGCCTCCGAGGTAGGCAGTGTTAAGACGGTTAGGCTCGTGGCCGTGGAGAAAGGCCTCGCCGACTTCAAAACGGACATGAAAGATCAGATCGGGGGAGTCCTGGCCGCCATCAACCGGCTGGCGGAACAAAGGAACAACGACCGGGCCTCACGGCCACCTTCCGTCCAGTCGGCCGTGGACCGACGCACCAACGAGTGGGCCGAGGACCAGGCCGCACGGGTCCTGCCCCCGCCACGCCAGTTGAGGGAGCGGTATGCGGCCGACTCCTACATCCAACGCGAGCTGGACCGTGAGGCCATCAGACACGACAGGACTACGGGTAAGCTCCATTCGGACTTAAACATCTCTCGCTTGACCTCGAAGCCATTTATGTTTGTGGACCGCGAGGGCGTATTTACACTGTCTCAGAAGCTGGAGGTGCGGGGGTCCCTAGGGCCGATGGAATACGTTAGCGCGTTCCTCGGTCTGCTGGGGGACGACCGAGCCGTGGAGCCCGCGGACCGGGACCATATGTTTAAACATCTCCACCAGGTGTCCATCGACGCCCAATCCCGACCGTGGGCCGGGGTGAGGCGATGGAGCCAATTTGTGTTCGACCAAATCGAGGCCGGCAGGCTTAGCTGGTCCGACTACGGTCTGATACAGGAGGAGCGGGTCCGGCTCGCCATGACGACCTCGACCCGGTCGGCCGGATCGGATACCGCAGGGAAGGACAAAGCCAGGGAGCTGCCGTGCCGGCAGTTTAATTCGGAGAGAGGGTGCAGGCATCGGAGCGGGCACGAGGACGGGCCCGTGAAATGGGTTCACATTTGCTCGTTCTGCGATTCGGTGGGGAAACAGTGCGGGCACTCGCTCCATGCCTGCAACCGCAAACTGGGGTACACCATGGGTTACGAGTCCCAGCCGGTAGCCCCTCAACCAACACGCCGCGGGCAGCAGGGCGGATACACCCCGCAGGCCGGATACACGATGAGGGCGGCCGACCCCGGACCGGATGCCCTCTACCAACATGGACTTCCGCAGCCGGCAAAAAACGGGCACGGTGCGCCCCGCGAGTAACCGGAGTGCACCCGACTACAGGATGCTCACGTGCACCCCCCACCCGGGCTCCCGGGGTCAGAGGGTACGCGGCACGTGAGATCACAGAGACGTCCAGTGCTGAAACAACACGGGACAGGAAATCGCCAACGGCCACGTGGGCACAGGTGGTCAGCGGCCGCCTCCCGGTCGGCACCCTCCCACGTGAGGCCACCCCGACACGTGACGTCACACACGGGGTAAGGATTCCCCCACGTGACGGGGAGGCAATACACAACAAGAATAACAACACGACTCCGCAGGTCCACGTGGCCGGGCCGGTGGGCGTCCCCCACCCGGGCGCGACCGGCCACGGGGCCGAGGACGGGCCCCCTCCGTGCGCGCCCCCGGACTTCGCTAAGCTCGAGGAAGTGTGTCGGACCGGGATCATTGCCGCCGGGACTCGTACGGACCCGGAGGCGTTCAGGGCACATCGGCGCGCGGAATGGCCGCGGATGCAGGACGGCGCCCCGCCGGCGCACGGCCACATCTACGAGGCGGTGCGGGCCTCGGGCCTGCCCAACGCGATGTGTACCAAGATTACTCTCCCCACGGACCTACGGTTGCGGGCGTGGGAGAAATACCTCACGGGCATGCGGGGGAAGCAGGAGCTGCTGGGCTTCATACGATACGGCTTCCCCCTAGGATACCTCGGTCCCGCGACGGATACCAGAGGGGTGCCTAACCACCCCAGTGCCACCGGGTACCCGACCGAGGTAGGGCAGTTTGTGAAAAAGGAGCTGTCGTTCTCCAATCTGCTCGGCCCGTTCTCCGACGCCCCGTTCAGCCCGTGGTGCCACGTGTCTCCCCTGATGTCGCGGGAGAAGCGGGACTCCGAGGCCCGGAGAGTAATAACGGACATGACGTTCCCGCGGCAACAGAGCGTCAATGCCTTCGTGATGAAGAACTCGGTCTACGGGGAGGAAAGGGAGCACAGCCTCCCTACCATCGACGGGTTCGTGTCCCGCCTCCTGAGATCGGGCCCCGGGGCCTACATGGCCTCGATCGACATCGCGAGGGCATACAAGAACTTTCGATGCGACCCCCTGGACTGGCCCCTCCTATGCTTCATGTGGGACGGCGGGTACTATTGTGATACGGCCATGCCGTTCGGTGCCCGCGCGTCCTCGTACCACATGCAGTGCGTAGCGGATACCATAGTGGAAATTCTGGCCGGCAAGGGGGTCGAGGGAGCGATGTATCTCGACGATCTGATCATCATATCGCCGTCGAAGGAGAAAGCCGCGGCGGACTTCGCGACCGCCCGGGAGCTCTTCCGCGAGCTGGGTCTCCCCGAGGCCCGGGACAAAGCCCAGGAACCGTCGCAGGTGGTCCGCTGGCTAGGGATCGACATCGATGCCGCGAAGATGACGCTATCGATCCCGGAAGACAAACTGCAGGATGTGCGGCAACACGTGGCGGCCGTCTCCCGGAAGCGGTCCCTCACGAAGCAGCAGCTCCAGTCGATACTGGGGAAAATACTACACGTCGCAAAGTGCATCCGGCCGGCAAGGGCATTCGTCAGCAAGCTCCTCGAGGCCCTGCGAGGCATGTCCGGATTCTACATCAACATCTCGTCGGACATGCAGCAGGACCTCGACTGGTTCTCGAGATTCGCTGACGGGTGGAATGGACGTGCCTTGATCCCCAGGGGCCCCCCGACGAAGTGTATCACTGTAGACGCCTGCCTCACCGGCGTGGGTGGGACGGACGGCCGCCTAGCGTACTCCGGTCAGGTCTGCCCGGTCGGGGACCCGGTGGAGTGTATCTCGGAGCTCGAGGCCCTCAATACCATCTACGCCCTCAACACGTTCCTCACTGACCGGGACCGAGGCACGAGGGTCGAGGTGTTCTGCGACAATATGGGGACTGTACAGGCGCTCACGTCGGGGCGGGCACGCAACCGGGTCCTCGCCGAGTGCGCGCGCCAGGCCTGGATGGTACAGGCGAAATTACAGGTGGACCTCCTGTACACTCACATCCCGGGGGTACTCAACTCGGTCGCGGACGCCCTCAGCCGGTCGCACCTCACCTCCAGAGACAATGCTAGAGCTGAACGTTACATGTCATTTCATAATCTAATGCCTGTTGTGCCTTGTAACCACGCCTCATTTGTGCCTGTCCTCCGGCTCTCCTGCAGATCCGGCGCTACGTTGTCTCCAGCAGAGGGCATCTGCGCGGCAAGCCGCGGCGCGTGCCCCCGGCACGGTCGCGAACCAGCGAAGCGCCGTATCAACCTACATCGCATTCTGCCGGAGGACGGGCACCGACCCGCAGCAGCCGTCGGTCAGCCTCGTCACGTCGTATCTGGAGTACGTCCGGGACCACGCCCCCTCGCCCGCGACCGTGGCCAACCACTTGTCGCACCTACGGTCGCACCTGCGCCTGTCCGGGGGCAACGTCGCGGCGACCGAGGACGCGAGAGTAAAGAGGGCCATCGACGCAATGAAGAGGGACAAGTCCTACACGCCGAACATCAAACCGCCCATCCCGATGCAGGCCCTCAGGAGCGTCCTCGGTGGACTAACGGCCACGCCCCTCGACCGGTCCACCAGAGCGGCCTGCCTGCTGATGTTCTTCGCGGCCCTGCGGCAGAGCGAGGTCGCCCCACCATCCGTCCGGGGATTCGATCCGGACAGGCACCTAACTCGCGGGGACGTGAAAGTCACGTCAACTCACGTCACCGTCAGGGTAAAAGCGGCGAAAAACCTCCAGTGTGTTGGAGAGGAGAAGCACGTGGCTCTCCAGCCCTCTCCCGACCGGAGGTCGTGCCCTATGCAAGCCGTGCGAGAGATGATCGCGGCCGTTCCCACGTCTAGCGACCGAGACCCGTTCCTGATGAACGCTGATCGGTCACCGATAACGACCAGGTCGCTGACGAGGGAATGGGACAGACTTACGGCTCTGGCGGGGATCCCGGCGAAAACCTACACGTTGCACAGCCTGAGAAAGGCCGCGGCCACTCAGGCCTTCCAGGCCGGGGTCCCCGAACTCTCCATCCAGAGATACGGGGGGTGGCGCTCGAACGCTCATAGGAGCTACATCCGAGTGTCGAGTGCCACTCAGGTTAACGACTCTCTGATAAAGTCAATTAACAAGTGACTCCAACCTTTTCCCACCCTCCACGCCACTTTTTTCATGGGTTTTTTGGCGTTTTTATACACACTGTATATTCATATATACCATTATACTTTATACATGTATATCCATATGTATTATACTATTACATATCAACATACGTAATACATTATACCTTATCACGTATAACATATAACATATTACCATATATGTATCATATCTACCAATATGTTATCATATAACATAACATATCTTCCATATGTATCTTGTTATCTTTAAGATATTACTATCACGTATTAATATCTTCTCTCTTCGCTCATAAAATTAAAATAAATTTTATTTGCCCAACCTCTGCTTTATACTTTTGTGTTGCGGGTAAAGGGGTAATGGGTAGCCCATGGCCGTAGGGTCAGGGGCGGTCATTGCTCCACCTAGCGCACTCCCTCTGCACTCGCGCTCCCTGCGCGCCCCCTCGTGCGAATCACGTGAACCATTAGGTCACGTGGTGAAGCACGCTCTCACACTCTCTCTCACTCTCTTCTCGCGCTTCACTACGTTCAGACGCACACCAATTTTCTCCCACCCACCCTCTCCTCTATCTTCCTACTCTCGTAGGGCGTTTTTATACACACTGTATATTCATATATACCATTATACTTTATACATGTATATCCATATGTATTATACTATTACATATCAACATACGTAATACATTATACCTTATCACGTATAACATATAACATATTACCATATATGTATCATATCTACCAATATGTTATCATATAACATAACATATCTTCCATATGTATCTTGTTATCTTTAAGATATTACTATCACGTATTAATATCTTCTCTCTTCGCTCATAAAATTAAAATAAATTTTATTTGCCCAACCTCTGCTTTATACTTTTGTGTTGCGGGTAAAGGGGTAATGTGCATACATTAGTACAAATAAAGATCCTTTAAAAAAGGCATGTTGTTGGTGTGTGGTATAACTTGCATCTGCAATTATCAGGGATGCCCTAATCAAATTAAGAACCCGAACGAAGATATGACAAACTTAAATGGTTATTGACAGAAACCTTGACTTTCCTTGTAGCAAAGACCCATTAGCATCCATTACTGTCAAACCTGATCAGACGATTCTGTCATCTTCCTAATAACATTTCTACAATGGTTCCGCAATGTAGACATCGACCTATGAACCCATTTGAATACTGTTAAATTCTGCTGGTTGGGTAATTTATTTTATTAATCGTAATCAAATATGTAGTGTCAGAATATTTAATATTGCATTATGAATCTGAATTCTCGTACCGTTACCATTTAGCTAAGTTATGTAATCTATCGAAATCCAATGTTAATCTGCCTAAACATTTTCAATTGTATGATATCTTTTTTGTAATTGAACTGCATTTCCAACATAAATGCTGAAACTCAAACTTAAAATCGACTCATAACTTGCTCCAATATCAATACCCTCACCTAATCATTTCCATCAAACTTTGTTATTTTCAATCTTCCAAGCAACGTTTCCACATCGTTTCACAGTTTTGTCCACATCGTTTCACAGATTTGTCTTATAAGGTTTAAAATTACCATGAGAAATTTACAAGAGGCCAGTATCACTATAAACCTTATTAAGCGTTGGAGACACGCTAATATCCTCTGCCTGAAGGTTACAGTGGTCATATAAAGTTCGAGCTCGCTGCAAAAAACTACCCCTTCACTATCGGCGGGCCAACGATTTGGCTATGAGAAAGGCGCAGACGGTCATTGTCTTCGTGTCCGAAAAGCACCGCCAGCTGACCAGGGACCTGTTTCAGTAGTTTCGTGACATTAGGCCTAGACAGACATAAATAGTGGCACCAACAGTGCAAGCAACAGCAGAAAAGATTTTGTCTGGTTTCAAAATGCATGTCACAGTTGATGTCAAATAACAGCGGATCGGAGCGGCCAAGTTTCTTCATTTTTGGAACGATTATAGATTATATGTATCCCTTACTCATTTTAAAGTTTCATTGCTTAATTTTTACGGAAGTGAGTGAAATTGTCTAATACTTTTGAAACCGGACACACCATGCTTGGGGTCTGTCTTGTCCTAAGTGCCGCAACTTCTGTTGACCTGTCCGTATGGTGTCACAGACACCATCTAGACATGTCACGAAACTACTGAAACAGGTCCAATGACCGATCTTTAGAGACTGAAATACCTCATTGACCCACTGGTGCGTGATATATTTGGATCTCAGAAAGATAGTTGTAGAAATGGAAAGTTAGGTGGGTGCAAGTGGGTTACATGAAATGATCCATAGACTGAATGTAACCCATATATTTTATTTGGATTTTTCTTAAAATAATTCCACGCTTATTCGTCAAAAGTGAACATACCATTTGCTCCTATACTTATTGGAATACACGGAGTTAGCAATAGTAACAACGAATACAAGTATGCATACTTGCCACAGGTCGGGTCAGTTGCCAGGTGGCAGAATTACTTAAACTCATCTACAGACAGATACACCTTCGAGAATCCACCATAGATGCTGAATATTTCAGGAAGGGAGTATTTGGCTTACTGAGACAACATCTATTATTCGGTGTGGAGATCAAATCTTGCCAACGGTCGTAAACACTACCTTCAACAAAGCACATTACAATGTATATCATTGCCATACAGAGGACGATGATCATGACACTGAATATGGAAACCGCATTCTGCTACCTCGTATATAATGTTTTACAATTTAAAAATAAAATCTATTCCATATGATATATAACAGCCTGCTAGCAGAATCACCACAGTGTCTCAAGTGTCTATTTGATGGTGGTAAACATTTGTACAACCACAATGGGACATTCATAATGGATGAGTCATCAATCAGTCTGACCTTCACAACCTGAGCCCATCGCAACATTGAGCCAATCGTGTTTCGAGGCCGCTGGACATGCCCAATGGCACCTGGGCTGTCACTCGCCGCTCGCACTGACAGAGGGGGTCTTTAATGATTCAGAGCTGCCGAGCCCTGCCCGTGCGGGATCACCAACAGGTAGACTATCGCGGGGCAGCAGGGCGCGCATGCACGTGTGACTGGGCAAAAGAGCACGTGTTAAACGCACCATGAAAGCATGTGTTGGGCTCGTGTTACTCCTGCCTGCGGCAAGTGTTAGACTTGTCATGAAAATACATTTATGTACATGTGGTTAGCGGGGGATTCCCACCTACTGCAACTGTTCAATATATGCAGTGAAAGTAGTGGTTTAGTCATTGGGAAAACATCGATTATGTCACCATGTCAGTCCTACTCATTGCAGGCTTCGGCTCCCGTTATTTCCAGGACGGGTAAATTCTAAACTCCAGCTCAGAATTCCCTCCGGATGGTTCTATGGGTGAGCAATGTTGAATTAGATTTTCCCAATGAATTGCGGGCCACACGGTTAACTCGAATATGGACTTTAAAGATTAAAAAAAAGGGAATGTGTTGGACGTGACATGAAAAGGTCCACTTTGTTACAGTATCACCTCGTAACGACAACGCATGAAGCCACTCTTTTCGCTATTCAATCACCAATTCACGCCCAAGCATCAGCTATGGAAAATATGGTGTGTAAATGTACGTTAGATCACAACATTTCCATTCATTTTGTTTTTATCATGAAATAACTTCATCTACTTGGGGACATATTGGACAGGTTGCTGTTTCATAAAACGAAATGCGCGTACTGAAAAAGCCATAACCAAAGCGAAATAAAATCACAGTGTCACACACCAGCTGCCTCTGTTGAAGATGCCATGAGATATGTGTCATTACCCCTCGTACTATGAGTGTCAAATGACCCGTAAAACGCGTGAGGCCATCATGTTACAGCCCCATGTCACAGGCGTCAAATGCACGTCGCGCTAACACTAGCAGACACCGGGGACGCTAATATTGTCTCTCCGGCACGTGTAGGGCACGGCACGTCATGTTTCTAGCGTGCCGCGACGACGGCCCTCCAGCCAGATTAGTGTTAGTTTTGGCCACCAGGGAAAATGGAAACGAGGCTGGCTGAGGCAATTTATCGCCCCCAATTGGTCAGATACCAAGGCAGGCGGCAAGGTCGAAACCGCGAACCGCACACGCATGCAGCCACAATCTTTCTATTCATTGCCATCCTGTCAGCGAACTTAAGCGAACTTGATTAACCTTTGGCTGACCAGGGAGGCGACGAGGGCAGTCTGTGGACAGGGGCGCACACTGCGATGGCAGCTTTGTTTGGTTTGGCGCGGTCTCCGTGTGCCCTGATTAGTGTGCGGATCTTTAAAAAAATAGAAAGACCGCGTGCCATTTTTCCACTTGCCTCTTGGAAGTAATTATTTCCGTCACATAACCTTTGATTTCATGACATTTTACGTTAATACCTCTATCTCTTTTCTTTCATCTTTCAGCGCGGCTTTCCGAAAGAGAACCCACCCCCTTTTAAACATCCCGGATCAATTACGGGTAATTATGTTTACTTTGGACGGCTGGGCATAAACTAACCGATCGTGATGAGCATTGTTTGATATAGTATCACTCCAGGATCTGAGGCCCTGTCTTCAAAGCGCGGTCTCCGAGAGACAGATAGAACAGGGGACAAGGGACTGACTTTGATCAAAAAGGAGCAGGGCAGAGGGGTCCGTCACCGGCCGGGTTCCCCGCCTCACAAGGGATTATAACCAGTCAGATGGAGAAGTCGCTCCGATGGAGGGGGGCACTTGAAGTATTCTCAGGTAGCCTGGGTCCCGCTCACCTTCGTAAACGTGAGACTTGGCCTTTGATGTGCAGTCACTCCGGGGGTAATCAGGGGGTTCCCGCCAGAAAGCGCCCCGAGCATCTCCGAGCTGCTCCGAGCAGCTTTTAGTCAGGTATGGTAGAATTGAGGACCTCAGTGAGGGTCAAAGGTCGTATTAGTAGGGGGTAACGGTCCAGTTACAAAGTCCGTTATATAGTTATCTAATTATCAACTTATAAAGACATGCTTCTCAATTCACAAATGAGCCTGGTTATATACTCAAACAGGCATTTGTTATAGGGATATGTACTTCACAGATATCTCATCTATAATATATTTTTACCTGTAGGGGTGTCTACGCACTCCACACTACGTTCATGTTTAAAATGAACCGGTTCAATAACCAGACATAAAGGAAATTGATATGCTATATACTGGCGTGCATCCCCATATCGATAGTTTTTTTTAACCATCTGCCTAACTAAATGATCAGTTTCATAGTCACTTGCTGCGGTAGGTGTACAGATCACCACGTAACAGGAATAGGCTTTTCTCTTCTTTTCTTTTCTTTATAGAAACTTATGAATGCTCAGGTGTCTTCTGCAAATACAGCCTTTGGCAACACCATCATTATCCGGCGGGAAATTCACCTGACAAAAAAACTACCTGTCAGACATTTACCTTTAAGGGTATCTGCTCATACAGGCATCCAACAACCCGGCAATCTATAACCACCCAGGTGTCTCCTTGACAAACATCGTCTCATCTCGACATCAAATAATCTAGGTTATATACTACGGAACATGTTATTATACCTACTAAAACGTGTGTGGTAGATTAGGATTCCTCATTCACCAAGAGCTTCATATGGTACAGTTATTGAAATGGTAATAACTGGCCTCTAAGAGACTAGTTGAATTATGAGATTAAGTATGTCGCTGAGGTTTGCCTCCTGACAACTCCAAGTTGCATTGTAACACTATACCTTTTTCCAATTATGTGTCTATTACTTAATTAATGAAACATTTATTCCCATCTGCATACTGCATACTAGTTGTATAATAAACTTGCATTTTTCATAATATTATTATCTCTCTCATCATCTATTAACCATTCCTATCACTGTTGTTATAACACCTAGTACATAGGATGCTGAATTTGATTGTAACATTTTTAAATGACATAACTAGACACGATCAGGCCTAGATTGAAAACCAAATGTAATGTTTGAATCTATGACCAATAAAAATAATAATAAATAAAAAAAATGGACATTTGCAACGAGTTTTTTTCCTTTTTTGTGTTATGTACTTATGACCAATAGTTCTTGTACTGTTAGAAAATTATGCATTAAGGATGTACCATAAGACTGCGAGGGCACTCATACTGGCCTGCGCTGAAGCCTTTGCAGTCACAGCATGAAGAACCCTACTTTACTTATGTATACGTCTGGCGTATATAGCTACGATTTTGCGTAAATAAGTTGGTATTGCTATTTGCTATTTTCCATCATGTATACATTTCATCTATAGATGTATATAAATGTCCATGTTGCAGTCATATATATGTCATATATACCCCTGATTCTGTTGTATTTACGCCACCATCCAATAATTTCAATCTCTGCACCTAGGGGGCACCACTGTTGCTTTTATTTCATTTGTCACTAGTTATCAAAGTCTGTGGTATATAGAAAATCCAATGTTATATTATCAATTTTTATTATGAAATCTTTCTAAAACCCTAATGAGTATGGGGCATATAATACATATAATAACCTGTGCATTCCTTTGTCTTTTTTACCGTTTTTTGGATAGATTGTACTCTCAAAACACCATTCTTCTGTATGGTTGAGGATGAGAGTGTATATAAGGCATGCTGTATAAGACTGCAGTTAGAGACTCGGGTCGCAGTCGGGGTCGGGCTCGGGGTCGGGGGCGGAGTCGGTATCAGAATGAGAATCATGTGTGTGGGGTTCAGTGTTGGTGCAGGGTACACAAAGAGTATAGGTAGAGGCCAGCTGCCCAACATCCCAACCTCCCTGTCTCCCAAGCTGCCTCCTCAGCAATCCCTTTACATCCACACTGACCTGCCTGCCGTCACTTTTACACCCGCCGCTTTCACAGCCATCACATGTGGTGGGCAAACAGGGCGAGCTACAGTACAGACAAGCGATCAGAAATTGAAGGGGGGGGGGGGGGGGTGAGTCACAGACCTTTTCTCTCTTTTTTTATCAGTATACATATATGCCAAACGTATATAAAATGTATACAACCGGTGTATATATATTGCGCTGAGGATATTTCTTTTCATATACGCTTGGTAGCAAATACAGCCATTACGCTTTGGTATACAAGAAAAAACACATTTGTATATGCTACAGACGCTGGCGAGATTTTTGTTTGGGTGTTTAATGTCCAATTTGTTCTATTAGACTTACTTGGGATTTGACCGAATCTATGAGATCAATGTAGGAAGAAATCCCGCTCCTACACATTTACCGAAGTGAGAGTTATTTTACTTCCCACACCATATAGACATGGTATGAGAAGGATTGGCCTTTGATATAGCAGTAAATCTACTACTGTTGGGGGTGAAGGAGAAAAGTGGCTACAGTGAGACCCGAATCAACAAAGTCCCGTGCTCTTTACCACTGAGCTAACTCCCTACCCCGGTCGCTTTAGTTATGCTTGCGTGCAAGCATATCTGGTCTGCACCACGAGGAGGCGAGGCGACCAAGAGGGTGAATAGATTACGCTGGCGAGAAATGTGGACGTATATTTATAAACACATAAAGATATACAGGGGATCCATGCATTTACACGGTGGGGTATATATGAAATAACTGAGGGTTTTCGCGCAGTGAGTGTAAACACGCTAATAAAAATTCTATAACATAATTGAAAAAGGCCACTAAGAAGCCGAATCGTTGTAACCAATTGTTCAATAAAGCCTACATCAAACCGAATTGGGCAGCAGTCGAGTTGTACTTGTTCAAACTATCATTTGAATTCTATAACAATCTCGATTTATTCAATATGTAAATATGCTTGAATATAACCATTCGCCACGAATGGGGATCTAGTGGCAAGGGACCTTGGCAAAGTGGGTCTATATAGGGGAGACCTTGGTAAGCTCTGGTCTTGTCGGCCTTTGTGGGAAAGGCTTTATATATGTATACAGGCTGGGTCTTAACAGGGTTAGCTTTCAAGTGCCTGGCCTTGATGTTATAGGGATGTTAGTACTGTAGTGCCACATCAACCAGGGGTGCCATCCCCCGGCCCTGACGAGTGTCGTTAAAAAGCCTCAGCCAACCCTCACATGGAGCGCCGACCTGAAAAAATCTCCACTAACGCAATGATTCATGCTAAATAGCTGGCCTCTATTCCCAATTAGCGGCTGGAGATTAGTGGTAGCTGCTCCCCGGGACGAGAGAGTAACTAGAAAGTCAACCGGGGACCAAGCTTTTAAACCCGCTGGGGACGACAACTCAATGTACTACTTGTCGCTCTAATGACACGGGTCCTCGCTTTTTGAGGGTGCCTTCGCGGACTAGTCCTGATCGGACATGAGGTCTCTATTTGGTATAGCGGCACGCTTAACTATACTCCTCTGGTTTGGGGTGAATCTCTTCTGTTTGCAATAGGAAACGAATATATTTCTGTTATTAGTTCCATGTGTGACAAAGTGTTACATGCCCAATTTTTCCTGATTATATGATATAAAACAGTTGGTAGTTAAGATTCATTCCAAATGAGATAAAATGTGCATCCATAGGCGCAATATATGTATACACACAGTTTTGTTTATTTCCTCACCAGTTATTGTGCCGAATTTGTAAGACGCGACAGCAATATCTTTTCTTGCCTGCCTATGAAGACTCTGTCCTTGGTTGGCACAGAGAAAAAACGTATCTCTGATGTGGAAGTATTTCTGTAAACAAGACGTAGTGCAGGCCCTGGCTGCCCCTTCAAGGATACACGCAAGTGTCTTTCATACAAAACATCAACACGATAACGCCGGTAATATTGGGATATCTGAACATAACCAGACTTACTGTTGACAGTTGGGAGTAGAGCTGGGAAGTATGTAGATCCTGGTGGGTAAGGGTTGAATGAAGCTGCCCGGGGAATATGCTACGTGAGTGACGTTGGTGGAATGATAACTGACGTATTTCACTTTATGGCAGATATAAACACATACGTCTCAACCGCTAGTATAGAACCAGGAACAAATGTCATGCTCAATTTTGACGGATGAGCGTGTAATTCCTAAAGCTAACTATCAAAAGATTTGGGATAAATGAAAGTGTCTGGAGCAAACTGCTCAGTGCTTGTTGGTTTTATCCAGGCAGTGGGCCATTTGCTATAACCAACATGGTACTGAGAAACTGAACTAGTTCTAGGACCGGCTAAGTATAGCCTTGTAGGGACCGAATATAGGCATCAGTGGGTGGGTCTCTTGAATACTATCTCATATTTTAGCAGTATTTCAGTATCTATTATAGTTTGGGCTGATACTGGTACACATTCGGTGTATTATAGTTGCGTATGACTTTATTTTACCGCAAGTGATTAGCCTTAGAGTCAACTTGAGACAGTGATATACACCGCACAGGTGATGTGGATAGTGCTCAACACAGTTGGGAATCGAGTTCATTGAGTTTGTCTTTTACGATCATTTTGAAGTAAGCTTTGGTAGATGCGCTTCGATACCTAGTCGGCTTCACATGATTATTCATTCTGTAAACAGGACCCTTAGACCTAAATCGATAAGTTTTTAGTCTTACCGTGTTGCGTCTCCTGATTCCTCTAGCCTCAGCATCAACATTATTTATGTCTCTAGATAGTTTGTAACAGAAGCTCATGATCTGCCTGTCTTAGAGTTCCCTAGGGTTTTTCAACTCTCAGTGTGCAGACGATTTGAAGTGATTGGTTACGGTCAGTTTGGCACTACTCTAACAAGCCCTCTGGTCATTCAACAAACCTTCAGGCCTGGGCTGCAGGTAGTATAGGGTTAAAGAGTACAGTAGGCTGAAGTCTATATAGCCTCTCCCTAAACTTAGAAGTGTATCTGAGTGAGCCCCAGCGTGTCATACAGTAGAAACATAACCAATAGGAACCACTATGCATCTATCAAAAATAAAATGCTCGGAGCAATAATTGTATTAAGAATGGTATCCAACCAAGAGGAAAAATTCGTTTGCTTTTAACAGCCACAAGGCTATAGTGGACAGTATACAATCAACCGAATCTAACAGACATCAACTCGCTTCTCGCAATCAGCAGGCACTGATATCAACGGTGAATAGTAAGCTAAATTCCGCCAGGCATCGGTCGATAGTAAGGTGCGAAATGCCAGTTTACTCATGTCAGTTTTCATTCAAGCGTACCCCGACCGCTCAACAAAGTCATCATGCAGCTGCATTCAGGTATCAGCAGGCATCTGCCAGCCATCAGCCAATACTGAGTAATCAAATGCTAGTCATCCATCCACGTCAGTTTCTAAAGCCAGTGTGCCCCAATAGCCATCAGCCAACTGCTAGGAACCCACAGCAAGCCTCTGCTGCCAGTAGCCAACAGCCAGATGTTAACTGCCAGCTTACCCATTCCCGCTCACCCGAGGAGACGATAGCCATTAAACAACTGCCAGCAGCCAGCAGCAAGCTTGCGACAGCCATCAGTCAATAGTTAGCTAGATTGTCCAAGAGGGCAAATGGGGTGATATGAAGCTGCAAGCAATAGCAATCAGCCGGCCGACCGCAGCCAGCCGGCAGCTGTCGGCAGTCTCTTGGCTGCCGACGAAACGAGTGACAACCTAGATTTCCACAGATAAGGATTTGCCAGAAGATATGATGGAGAATCTATTCTACCTGGAAGTAATTTGAAATATCAGCCATGTAGACTACCCAGACCCAATGATCTGCCACTAATGCAAGCGGCCCAATGTGTAGGTAATTCGGAATCCAGCAGTAGCTTACGACTTATAAGTGATTGAGTTCGAGCTCTGCAGGAAATAGAAACGTAAGCTTTTTTTTTGTTTCATTACTCTGTTCTTTAACAATTATAAAGTCCGGAGCAGCAAAGAAACATTTCATAGAATAAATGAACACCTCTACAAAGAGATATTCTATAACGCTTCCATACAAAGAAATTATATTAGAGGAAACAATGTCAGAATCCTTCGGCCCAAATAAATTTAAGCATTGTACCGACAGATGCAGTGAAAGCGATGATTAGTGAATCAGACGGACAAAAGCAAATGTATAAACGTACAAGGGAACGTGCGACAGAACACATTCAGACACGTCCATAGAATCTAATAACGTACAATTGTTCTTTTAAAATGACACAATGAAAGGCTAAGTCACTGGATTCATATCTAAGAAATCAAATCGTTTCCTCCCTTGTAGAGGAACCATGATAGACCTATTTGCCTTTGATGAAAAGAAAATAATGGAAAACGACAAGCAATTGCTGGGGCCTTATAATTTTATTCAATGTTCGTAATGTGCTTCCTATATGAAAAGCTTCATTTGAGTCACTATAGTCTCAGGCAATGCTCATGGAAATAAAACTCAAGAGAAGCGAGCATACAGCATGAGAGAGGCTTTTGTGTAAGCACCACTGCCGTACGGTCGATACACACAGATATACACACCGCTCGACGTCTCCATGATGCATCTGAGTGAAGAGATATTCAATCTTGGTCAATCATTCATGACGTTTCCCATCCAGGATTCACCCGCTGTAGCCGTATACCAAACAATAAAGATACATATATATGGGCGTGCCGCGCTACTTCTGTGCTAGAATGGATAAACATAAGCACAGAGTTAACGGTGGAAAGGCATGGGATCGCCTACACCGCCACGCCCATGTAGCAAAGGGATTTGTAGCTAAGGGAGAGGGCTAAATGGCTGGAGAGGGGACGGCAGAGGGGAATCAGTCCAGCGGATCTAATATGGCATTGATCTAGATGTTGTGGGCGGGCCAGGGGTTGTTTCCCGCCACCATGCACGAGCGGATGAAAGCGGTGCGAAGACACGGTCACTGGTTAGCATGTGATTTATGAATATCGGGATGTAGCGGCTTCCCGTGTGGGGTGAGCAATGCGGCTATGACCTATGCCGGCTTAATGTGTCAGGCGTAGAGAGACGCTTTTATTAATTATTGCTAGGCAGTCTGGTGGTCTATGGGAGTGAGAGGGTTGTCTGGAACCGGACAGGTTTTTCGGATGATGTGTGAGGCAATTGGGCTGGACACAGAATACGGGAGGGTCCGACTATAGGCTGGAAGGTCAGAATGCCTAGGGGTGTGAGAATGCCTGATGGTACAGCATGCCTGGAGATGGGCTACCTGTGTTGCTAGAAACGAGTAGGACCTTTATAATGTCTGTGGAGGTTTGGTGTGGAGGTTGGCGTGCCTGGAAAGAGATGATTGCCTTGGTAGGTCATGGTACCTAGGTAGGTGAAAGTACCTTCCAAGATCAGGGTCCATATTTAGGGAAAAGTGCCTGGGCAGACCAGAGTGCCTTACAACGTAACGTTGTCTCAGTTGGTCATAGTACCTAGGTATCTGAAAGTACCACAGGTTGCATTCAGCAGAGAGCTTAAAGCCGGAGACACACCAAGCGAGTATTGCATCGATTCCCGGAATCGCCAAAGCAAAATGACATATATGTGAGTTATTTTTTCATATTTCATCTGATTATTGCTTCTGAGACACTTAACTATCGGTGGGAGATATTCCTATGAAACAATATATCACATACATGCCATTTTGTGTTAGCGATTCCAGAGATCGCAGCCTTGACTCGCTTGGTGTGTCCCGGGCATAAAGCCGGGGACACACCAAGCGAGACACGAAGCGATTTCCAGAATCACCAACAGAAATCGGCGTGTATGTGATGTTGGAGACACACCAAGCGAGTAACGCTGCGATTTTCGGAATCGCCAACACTAAATGGCGTTTATGTGAGCTATTATTTCATATTTCAACTGATTATGGCGTCGGAGATGCTGAATTATTAGTGGGAGATATTGCTATGAAATGATATCGCACATACACGCAAATTTCTCTTGGCGGTTCTGGAGATCGCTGCCGTTACTCGCTTGGTGTGTCCACGGCATGAGCTTTATTTCATAGGCGTATCTCCCAATTATAATTCAGCATCTCAGGAGCTCACATATATATATATATACATAATTTTTGTTAGTGATTCTGGATATCGCTGCGTTTCTCGCTTGGTGGGTCACCACCTTTAGCTTTCACTGTGGGAAATTAGAAGTAGAGGCAAAGGTAACTGGGAATGAGGGCATCGTAACTGGTGTAGTGTAAAGCATACATCAATGGATGTGTAGCAGAGCAAATGTCAGGACGAATTGGACAGGGTCTGGTTGGGTGCACTACGTATGGTGCGGCTATGTGCAGCGATGGAGTAAGATAATTTACGCAGGGCGGGTTGTCCAGTAGGTCAGAATGTCTGATGGGTGCCAGTGTATGCGAGGTGATTATTTTGCTAGAGCATGGGGCCTGTGAATGGACTCAGAATGTGAGGCCAGAAGAGGTACCTAGGAAAGGGTTAGGTGTCAGTGTTTTGACACAATTCTGAACTTAGTGGCAGAGCACCTTGGGATCAAAAATCTGCCTAGGGCGCAGAAGCAGTGGGTTTCCAGGTGAGATGCTTGGGTCGGGCGGGAATATGGGATTTTGAATAGTGCCCGGAGCTATCTCTATATCTCTAACTTCGACTAAGGCAACTAACGCATAGTGAAACTGAAATACAACGCAAATGTTTACGGCCATGTCACGTTGAAAACACCGGTTCTCGTCTGAAATACAACGCAAAAGTATTCAACCCTGGGGCGAGTCGGGTAAGTATCTGGAGCTGGGCAGGGCACATAAGGTATGGTAATCTGAATGGGGTGCCTTGGGTTGAACAGGGCTCCATGGGGTATTTGGGGTACCCAGGCCTGAGCAGGCTGACTACGCTTATTCACATGCGTAACAAAGTATTTGGTGCGCTGACCTGAAAAGGGATGTTTAGCCGGCGAAGGGGTTGACAGGGCTTTTAGCTTATAGTTGCTTCAATTCTGATATATGTGAAAGTGAGAGGCGTGGACAAAGTAATATGATGGATAAGGAGGCAGCGTGTGGGCGCGCTGTGTGTGATGATAGAAGATGTATGGTGTGGAGGGGGGTGGATATTGGCGGGTGTAGATGTGAGATGTGGGTTTGAAGATTATGGGTCTCCCTGACAGGCCTGGGAGATGAGTACAATCCGGACATGTCAGCATCCTGTAATGGGTTGATCCGTAGCTCAAGAGACGAGAATGTGGTACTCTAATAGATGGATATTAGATGTGAGCGTGGTCTTGCTTAAGGCCTATCCCAAATATTTAGCAATATATCCCAAGAGGATGATGCTCTTATGGCAATAGTACCAGAATTTATTTATCAGGTGCATTTAATATGCATTGTCTTAGTTACATAGAACACTCATACTGAATAGTGATGCCTATATATTTTTTTCAATTATTTAGAGGAAATTGAGAAAGTCTTTAGAATTTTGTCACATAAAATACCGTTTTTAGTAATGGCCCCAAAAAATGCTAGGAGGCATTCCTCGTCTCCTGCATTGGAGTGCCTCAAGGCATTCATCGTCCCCTGCTCGGGATTGCCTCAATGCGTTGGTCGGTCCGATAGGGTTAAGGCCTATCGGGATGCGGAAATGGCAGAGGGTTGGGGAGGCTCACTATAGTGTTCGTACCGATGAACAACGGGGAACCCGACACCCGACACATAACCACTGACATATTCAGAACTGACAATCCGAAACCAAACAATGTGCCGGCTGACATCCTGGCGCGGGTCACACTGGAAGCCCCTGGTGTAGTCACGTGATGTACCTGTTATCCTGGTGACTTGTCATCTCCCACCTGCTACGTCATTCCTCAAATCTCATCACCCGACCCCCGCCAACATTCTCCCTCCACTTGGGTGTACGCTATAGCTTTGCCATTCTATAGCTGCCTGTACCCTTCACCATGCACCTCCCACTGCTGACCCATACACTATGTGCCGCTATCTACTCTACACATTATTACTATACAACTGATTCACCAGCCTCCAACTCTCCACAACCCGCCGCTCACCATACTATCCATCACCCCATTCATCACCCGCCGGCCACTACTCGCCAGCCACCATTGACTACCCACCAGACACCTTCTCCCGCCCTTCACCTGATGAAGACGGGGCGGTGAGTTGCTCCGCGCGCCTGAGATGCTCCTACTGCTGGATGACCTCTCACCATTGCCGACTCTACCCATCTGCAGCCTCACACCCGCCTTGTTCGACTCCATTATTTCTCGTCCTGGCAATGTGACTTTCCGTGCACCTCCTGGGCACATGTCGCTGGGCTGTTGATGAATACGTGGCACCATCTTAACACATGCTTCACTCTCCAGACTAATCTCCAGTCTTGTTTGTGTTGAAGAGTGATGAAGGTTCTTTGTAGTCTTTCGCTGTTTGGTTATATACGTGTGGTGAGTATAGATGAGGTTATCTCTGAGAATATCTAGCCAGCACTCCTGTTCTGTCTCTGATCTAATGACTCGTGTGAAGCTTTCTCTTAACTGCTCTGAACTACTAGTTGCCTGGCAAAATGTCTACTGATAAACAAAGATGTAATTGTGTACTATTCATATATATTTTATTTAGTAAAATGTAAACATGGAATAGCTAAGGGCCGGTCAGGGATTTGCTGCCACTGATAATGGGAGCCCAATCGAGCAATGTGTTGCTGGCATTACGGCTAGGTTTAAGCCCCTGTGGTCAGGTCTCCAGCGGGGGTCTACGATCCAGCCGGCAGCCAGGGCGTAGTCCAAGACTGTGAGCTTCATTAGAGCAGGCCACATAGCTAAATCCCGCTTGTCAGAGCCGCATCGCACGTGCTATCACAGCTTTGTTTATGATGGGTCTGGCACACAGTGCGTAACACTAATTTTGTCTATTTGCAAACCCTTAAAACTCACCAACCTCCCCAAGCACCCTCACGTAAGATGTCATAACCTTCAGCATGACCTCCAAAATATAGTTAACACAAACTATATGTTTAGAACTCATTCTGTTAGAAAGGGCGTACATCGGTAAAAGCTGATACTTCTTCATGCAAACCAAAATATGTTTAATAGAGGATACAGCTGTATTTACTCTTGAAGTTGCTTTTTACAGCGTAGGTTGACCTTTGCTTTGAGTTGCAGGGGAAATTTAACTTTGCATCATATGTATCATGTAATACAATGTATTAAAGACGGTTATGATGCATATTGAGGATGGAATATATTCCCAATCCTCAGTTCTCATATATAGGCTCTCCTGTAGTTTTGGCGGGATATTCTTGGTTTAAGATAACAGATTACAGAAAAGGCGCTTTCTGTTTGGTATTACGGCTATCACCGGACCTAAATATTGGAAAACTGCGTATTCTAAGCTCTAATCTGATATATATTTTGTGCATTTTGGACAAGTGGAGACTGAATTACAAATTATAATAATTTTAGGTTGCGCAGTGTATGAGTTGGCTTATTTCGCCATGACTAGATTCTAAAAGACCTTTTACAAATTGATTTCTTTGAGGCTTTTGATATTAAATAAATGGACGGGGACTCAGATAAGGACAACCTTCACTTTAAACTAGAGGAGGATTCTGAAGTTAACAGCAAACATGGTCCTCAAACTGCAGGCTAACTATAGGTGCGATGCGGGGAGGGGCGGGGGCGCTCATCAAGGCACGATTTAGGAAATCATTTCTAAACAGGTTTTAACTTCAAATGAAGTAATGGGGACTTATAGATATGGCTAAACTACAGATTCTTAGGTTTTGTATGATATATATTTCATCCATTTTGGACGAGTGTGGACTGAGCTGCCCCCGAAAAGAGCGGTGATTAATGATTATGAGTTAGGGGGATGACCTTAACGACATGTTTATGATATGCGCGGCGAAGTATGGTGTGGAATGTAAACAAAACATTATGCCATGTCATGAACAGAATGAAGACAAATGAAGGATAATGGGTTGATAACTGTTTCTGAGAACAGTGGTGAGTAATGATCAGTAGAGGTCGTGGGAAGGAAATGTTGCTGAACGCTGGTGCCGGAAGGAGGCAGGGGATCGGGATTGGTTAGTCACTATTGTAAGATGGTTGTAAGGCTGATACAAGACTGTTGTAAGACTGAAACAAAACTGTTGTAAGACTGATACAAGGCTGTTGTAAGACGGTTGTGAGGCTGATACAAGACTGTTGTAAGACTGAAGCAAAACTGTTGTAAGACTGATACAAGACAGTTGTAAGGTTGATACAATCCTATGGTAAGGCTGATACGAGGATGTTGTAAGGTTCATATGAGACTGTAGTAAGGTTCATATGAGACTGTTGTAAGGCTGATTTTTAAAAGACTGTGATGAGACTGCCGTAAGACTGTTGTAAGGCTTATACAAGACTTTTGTTAGACAGCTGCAAGACTGTTGTAAGACTGATACAAGGCTGTTGTAAGACAGTTGTAAGGCTGATACAATCCTATTGTAAGGCTGATACGAGGATGTTGTAAGGTTTATATGAGACTGTTGTAAGGTTTATATGAGACTGTTGTAAGGCTGATTTTTAAAAGACTGTGATGAGACTGCTGTAAGGCGTATACAAGACTTTTGTAAGACTTTTGTAAGACTATTGTAAGACTTTTGTAAGACTTTTGTAAGACTATTGTAAGACTGTTGTAAGGCCGATATGAGACTAATGTAAGACTGTTGTCAGGCCTTTGCTGTCTGCCGCCTTCAGTCGTCACTCAATGTCTGCCATGCCCGCCGCCGTCAGCCTACGTTACCACCATAGGCCACCGGCTTTCGGCAGCCGCCAGCCGATGGCCGCTACCAGCCGTCGGCCTATGTCAGCCTACGTCAACCTATGTCGGCCGTTGGCTGTCGTACAACATCCTCACAACATTCCTCACAGGCATGAACTATTTCAATCTGCGCCGTTCGATCAACGACGGATGCTAAATTGCTAAGTTTAGACGTCTTTTGGAATTCAAGGGAGTCCCGATGAAACCCTCGAGATTGAGATCCATTGATGAAAGACAAATTTAGAAATCAAACAAAGCCTCGCATCACTCTCTCGGCTACATGTATGGAACTATTCAGCCCTGGATATACCAACCACTTCAACAGAATGATACACGAGCTCGAGAGACTAGAACGACTGACAGTGTTCCATTACCTCGCTACCTTATTTATGAATATGTTTTTATCAAATCATAAACTATACACAGTAGAACCCCGCCTAACGGAAACCATGCTTAAGCGGCCACCCGCGTTAACGGACACCTTTACTTGGAACGGACCTCTCTATTAGATATTTATCTTAACCCCGTGTAAGCGGCCACCCCGCGCAAGCGGACACTTTGGCCCGGAACGGACGGTGATCGCTTCTGCGGGGTTCTACTCTATCTAGAAAAATATGGGTAGTCTTACAGAGGGGACTCTAGTGGTACCAACTTGAGAACTTGTATGTATGCTTATTTGTTTTTTATATATATAAGTCTCCATTTCTCTTCTCATTTTTTTTCTTTGTGGCTCACATGTCACAATATTAACTAGTGCACAAGTTGAATCTGTGTTTGGTTACTTTTGCACATACTAAACGGAAAAGATGTACTAGGAATTTGGAATTTTCAATCAAGAAAAGTCTGGATTAGAGAATCCTGGAGATTTGAATTAGGCGTCCTTTTGACAGCCGGCAATGTCTGATATCATATTCATAACCGGTTCGCCAAAACATCTTGAAACAAGCGGGGGAAAACACAGATTTGTTTTCAAATGATGATATGGATTTGATGGGCCCCGTATTTACAGAGGCTTAAAGGGCACTATAATGTTATAAACACATCTGCGATTTAAAAATGGTGATTGCAATATTTAAACTTGATATCTTTAAGATATAAAACAGCTATCCAACTCTCAACCTATCCATTAAGTGTCCTTCTCTGTCATTGAAATGATTGCCAGAGGTATTGCTAGGAAGAGATCATGTAGGCCTACATGTCGAACACCTATCAATTGAAGCTGTGTTTCTACATGTACGCAATTCCTTCATGCGTTCCCGTTATAGTTTAGCGTACACCGATAGAAAGGGACTGGGAAACAGACCTTTGATTACAATATACAGCTGTTCAACCTCCATGGCTGGTACTGGAAGAGCGTATCGTTAAGACTGGTCGGTATCTTTTGTACTTATTGGCGTGTTTCAACGTATTCTCAGTCTAAAAGTGTTAGAAAAAAATAGATGTACAGGGGGGCAAAGGGCGAATATATATATTTAAACCATTTATAGCAAACATTTATTTTCCATGAAACTTTACAAAACAATATCGATTCGTTGCATTTCTCAAGCTGTTTTTAGTCACAACAATAACATTACCCAACCCATGCGTAAATATTAAATTCCTAGAGCCTTATCTCTTCCACGAAACTAATCACTTTTATGCTTAAAATGTCACCGAAACCATAAGAATTCTTGCGTATCTATATTTTCATCAGCACTCTATTAGCTGTGTTTGGAGAGCTGTCTCGAAAAGGTTTCTCATGATGTTTTTCAACACTTCGCTTTATGGTAAATGTAGTCACTAATATCAATCCCACCTAGTGTTGTTTGGGGTCTCGAACTGCGACAGATGCATTGCCACAGCGGTACTGCTTTGCTCACATGGCTTACCACAACTGATCTGTATTGTGTATAGGTGAGAATTATACATGAACGTCCCAGAATCAGTATTATTCCAAAGTCTATACAAGGTGTTTTGCACCTGCAATTTTACCAACTATGTGCATTTGTGCGAGATACTGGACAAAGTAGGTATTCAAATCCCTTTCAAGTGATTTAAACCAAAGTGTAATGGGCTAGCTAGATAATGCATTTCAACTCTTCTATTTCCATACCTTATTTATACAGAACTGCGTCGAGGATTGTATAAATAGACAATACTCCACATATTTAGATGTGCCGCAATCATCATCGAGGTGGAGCCCAGCGACGATTACAGTGCATCCGAACAAGTGGAGTATCGTCTATCTTATGATTCGAGTATGGTTTTGGATCTTACCCCTTTCCATGACATAAGAATGGCATCACAATATCAGAATAATTCAAATAACTTCCCAAATCCAGTTAGGAATGTATAAATCTCCACGTTGATGTCTTGTCTACTTATTCAGAACCTGGCTGCTGATTGGTCAGTTCCTTCTGACATCATCTGCTGCCGTTTCACATCACTCCACCACGACTATGGCATATTTGTATTTATCCTACCCCTAATATAAAATCCCATAGGCTTAACATTGGGTTTCCGTATGCCACGCTGACTGGCATACGGAGTTTTATATGCCACTAGTGGCATACAGCATTGTTATCACGTAATATTCCAAAATCGAGGAGATATGGTAGGATAAAATCAAAACCTGATTCGTTTTAATCTTGGTCACCACATTCCACTCCTGAAGTTTTGGCTCCGGACTTCACTCGGCTTCGCCTCATGAAGTCACTTTGCCAAACTCCAGTCGTGGAATACGGTGGCCAAGATTAAACCTCATCCAGTTTTACGATATTATCCTACCCCTAATATAAAATCCCATAAGCTTAACATTGAGATTCCGTATGCCACGCTGACTGGCATATGGACGTTTGTATGCTACTAGGGGCATACGGAATTTTGATGATTTTCATTCACGATTTTGATATTAAAATATTGTAGAGGGGGGTAGGATAAAATCAAAACCTGATTCGTTTTAATCTTGGCTCCCGAATGCCACTCCTGATATTTGGTTCCGGATACCACTCGGCTCCGCCTCGTGATATCACTACGCCAAACGCCAGTCGTGGCATACGGGAGCCAAGATTAAAACTCATCCGGTTTTACGATAGTATTGGCACTTTATGTTGGTGATCGTTGCATATATTTTCCTAATGTTATTCCTATGGCAAAACATGTACCAGGCATGGGATAAAAAGATGGGGACACGTACTTACGTCCACTATGGATATTTCCGCTGTTAAAAGATGAGGCCATGATACAAATCTAACTAGATCCACCCTGAACCATCTCGGCTTTATACCGAACCCCCTTTTATCGATCCACGAAGAAGAGGCCACAAAAGCCTAATTTCATTTAAGCAAATACTCCACTTGATTTCGGCTTAAGCATCCCTCAAGGTTATTTACGGTGGAGTTTCTCCTCAGCCTCCTCCGACCACATTTGGACTCGGAAGGGCAGAGCCCTACCACTTTTCACACTTAGTGTCATCCGCCAATTCCCATCCTCTCCGCTTCTTCAGTTTATAAGCACGTTATTAAGAGCCCCGCGGAGGCTCACTTGGTATCGATCCGCCTGCTCTTATTTTGTCATTTTTGCCATCCATCATTCCGCCATTAATATGTTTCTTCCGTCATCAGCTCCTGCCCTTCCCCCGTCCATCTCTCTGCTACATGCCATCTGTGTGTGTTTAACACTCTGTCCACACGCCCACTGTTCATTTATTCCACCCTAATACGTACAACCCGAACACATGACGTGGGCTTTTATCAGTGCAGTATGTGTAAAGAAGGACTCCTCCATGCTCCTTCATTAGGGCGTATTGAGTGACCTAATTTCACGCGTCACACCCCCCTAGCGTCATAAAGAGGCACTCATCAGACACAAATACTGGGTAAACGGTGGTAATGGCAACGAGAAGTCAGCGATCTTTGAGCGGCGTGTTTCCCTGATAACCGCGTGCAGGTCCGCCATGGGCCAATACTAAGAGAACACACATTTGGCATTCACCTGATAATTTAGCGATGTGTGGTTCTAAATATCTATATGTGACTATATATGTAAATATATTAATATATAATAAGCTGCTGTGTAGCTCAACGCAGTCGCTTGTTTATATCATGTCACGGTTAGTCGCTTGTTTATATCACGTCACGTTTCTCGGTTAGTCGCTTGCCTACCATCACGATGTCATAACTCGTGACGTCACGTTCTCTGCTAAAACGGTCATTCCACTCGCTTTATTAGTAATAGTATGACGTGTTTTTAAACTTTAAATGAATATAGACATATTTATTCTATTTTCCGCCAAACTCTAGTCAGTGTTGATTAACATTCTATTATATATTTCAGAAATCTCAATCTCAGCCAATTAATAAACATATATAGCTGCTAAACATATGGCCAAGATATCTTTAACAACAAGCTAGAGCATTTTCTGGTGAATCTATCTTAATTATATATAGTGAAACTTCTGTTGACCTGTTATATTGACCAGGCGTCGAACTAAGAATCTCGGCCACTCTACCGCTAGGTCCCTACTACTCCATTGTGGATCTTTCCGTGTAAATTAAAATGAACCTTTTACATATAGCTCAGGGTGGCCAAGGGCGGACCACTTTTATAGTGTATATAACGGGTCGTAACTCCTCTATTAAAGGCTCAGCACAAGGGGATTGGCTATGAAAAGCCTGACTCATCATGTATGTCAACTATGCACGAGACGCACTTTGTATGGATGACGAGGCAACTTACTATGGCTGAGCTGCTTAGAGTGGAACCACCCGGTACACGCTCCCAGGGGAGGTAGAGAAGCTGTACTTTGAGGCTTCTCGTGAAGTCTCGCGGGATTTAGTGAACGCTGGCTGAACGCTGACGATCCACGTGACTAAAAGAGTCGTTACACGCCGTCTATCCCCATATGCCCACTCCGCTACTCCCCTCCAGGGGAAGACCGACGCTGATAGTGTGTGGAACAGTCACACACGCGAGTCTTATGGCTCTCCCTTCAGGCACCACAGATTGAAAAATAGTGAAATCTGACGGAAACTGTTTTTTTTTTGTCTTTCCGACTGTTATATCATGTCTACTTTATGGTCTTAATCAGGTAGGGATGAGGATGATAACGGCCAGATTAAAGAGGCCTAGCTCTCCTTTCTGAGATAAATAAAGTTGAATAGTGAGGCTGCTATTGTTAGATACATATAGTTAGTTATAAGCATACGCCGCATATCCCATTAACGTAAATACTTATTCCAGAGATTAGATATCCATAAATAATATCCCACAGAATCTATTGTGGCTTATAGAAACTGACCTACATCCAATGATATGATTCATGGTCGTTATTCAGCCTCTATACCATCACCTTTCTTCCCATTGCTTGCGCAAGAATGACCATATGTCGAGCAATTGCCTCAGAGGTACTGTTATACACAGCTAGCTGTGGAGACCACAGGCCCCGTCCTATGCCTATCACGTGCTCAAGGGTCTATAGAGACAGTTTAAAACGTCACATCTAAAGACATCACAGCCTCCTACAAAAGAATAACGTCAAGTTCTTGCAGGTCTCGTCCGGTGTATCTCTCTGGGAATTCGTCAACAAAGTTCCCATTGTATCTCTGTTTTATATTAGCAGTTGAAAAGGGGACTCGCCGTCGCATCTTGCTTTCACGTCTCGTGTACGTATTTCGCAACTCTCGTGCGAAAGGCATGCGTGTTAATCTTAATCTACAAAGGCAGGTCGTACGGTATAAGAAGTCCTCCCCGCTCTGCTCCACACAGCTCTCGAGAGCCGCTGCGTCCCTCCACAACATAGACGTCTGCCAACTACGTATAACAAAAAAGGCTGTTCATATCGTAAAGAGAAGCCTACCAAGCCACATACTATATTGCAGGGGCATCGAATAACGGTAGAAATAGGCACAGCCTGCCATTTTGCAATATCAAAATAATGTGGGTTCTTTTTCTTGTTTTATTTTTTATATTTTGATAACTGCACCTAACAACCTGAGATACTACCCCAAAACAGTTTGGCAGTGTTGTGTCGCTTCTCAGATTACCACGCCCTATAAAACGGAAAATAAGTTATATTACGTTGTCTCAACACGTTACCATGGAAACATATAAAATCTTTGGAATGCTAAGAAAGCATGAAACCATAATGTTACATTACAAGTCTTATTTATTAAACCATAAGGTTGCTTTTTTTCAGATTTGACCCAGGAGGATGTGACTGTCTTAATGCATCTTGTTTCTATAAAAATATATAAAGCAATATGCCTCTCCAGCCTTATGAAAATTATCCTCCCATCACTATACCACCCCCTCACCCCTGTCTCTGATATTTTGAGATAAGACTGATATAAGATGATGGATTTTCCTGTTTCGTGATAAAGTGGTGGAGGAGAAGCCACATGTCGGAATGTTCAGAACACTGGTAAGAAGAGTGCTGCAGTGTTAAAGACACTGCACTAATGGTGGTCCGTAAAAGTAAGGGGGTCTTTGGGGGAGATAATGTGGTCGTTGAAGAATGTTGGAACATGAGTATGGGCATATATACAATGTAGCAAGAAGGTGGAAAAAGGAATGAGCACACGGTCATGGGCTAAATCCACTTTCGACCTTGGAGTAACCTTTCTATGCCCCTCTGTAAAAATATGTTAACCGAGTCCAATATCATACAGAAATGCGAAGACCTGTATGAGATACTACTCCTGAACACATCTACTGCTGTGTTTGTTATTTAAAAAAAACAACCTAATATCCGTCAGGAAAAATATTGGGTATACTCAATGAAAGTAAATTGAAAAAGATTATTGAACATAAGGGAGGGCATCCTCACACAGGGATAGGACAGTTCATGCCTGAAAAAAAGATGTTAACATTTTGGAGGGTCATTGTTAAATCTCTTTTTACAGAGGTAAAAGGTATTTTGTTTACTTGTTCATATCTATCAAATGTCTGACTTTGCTAATTGAATGAACTGATGAGTTTTCATTTTTGCGGTCGATTGCATTTGGCTTTGTTCTGGAGATATGCTACCGGTACCCTCGTAGAGGTGGCCATCTTGAATTTTGCACGCTCGTCGATATTTCACTCAGACGCATCCGTTATAGTCGCGTGGCATACTCCGTACGCCACTTAGGTGTTATATGGGTATAAAAACGACATGGAAAGGAGCGAGCGGTATATGTTGGGGATACAGTCGGTATATCATAATATATTGCATATAAATGTCTTTACCTCCAATATATTGCACAGAAGTGTTTGATCATGCCCATTGTTGCTCAGAAAGGTCTGCACCTGTGTACAGCACAGAAAGGTCGGCATTTGTACTGAAGAAATATCTGCCTAGGCATTTCACTGCACAGGAAACCCCATACCTGAACCATATGCCTACTGTCCAAATACATCTTCCCTGTCCCATACTGAACAGAAACAGGTAGTAAGCTGAGACAAGGAAACGTCTGTCCACCTCCATATTGTAAAGAGACTCAAAAACACATGCACGAATCCGACAGTCGCCCATACCGCATAGCATTATCCTCCCCAGACTATTACCACAGAAAGACAAGTCGGCATTCGGAATAACTAGAGACGTTGGCTTTCTGCTGCACAGAAACACACACCCCTCCCTTAAATTTCTATTCTCACAACACTTTGTGACACGTGAATATTCAACTCAAATGTCCGCGTTTTTTGCAGAGCGCTGTGTCATTGCCGACACAAAAGTGATTTCACATGATTTCAAAGGAGGGATGTTTGAAAGCAGACTACAAGGAGAACGAGAATAATGGCTGGTCTTCAACAAAGGGATTTACCCGGCGAGGTATGTGCCCGTGGTAATGGCGCTCCAAGAGAAAGTGTGCGGGAAAGGAGGCGTGTCTGCCGCAGGGAATGGTTTAAGTGAGGTGTGTGCTGTGGGAGGCCTTGATGGACACGGGACATGTGCGAATAGAAGAGGTGGGAGTTAGGAGATGGGTGTGTGAGGGGCGCAAGATGTATGCTGGATGTGAGGTTTGAGTGAGGTGTGATGTGAGTATGGTGCGTGGTATAAGTAAGGTATGATGGTGGTGTGATCTTTGAGTGAGGTGTGTAATGTGGGTGTAATGTGTGGTATAAGTAGGGTATGACTGGGGTGTAAGATGTATGTGAGGTATGAGTGTGGTGTGTGGTGTAATTAAGGTATGACAGGGGTGAGTGGTGTAAGTGAGGTATTACTGGGGTGTGAGGTTTTCTTTTATTACAGAATAAAGACAATACAATCATTCAGGTCTTGTGTGTTCTTTCTTGCGTGGTCCGGAAAACATATATACAACAATTTTAAGACAATTACAATAAGTAGGATATCGACATACACGATACAGGACAATATACAAGGTTGCTCATGGATACAGGCTATGGGCCAGTCGTGTAGAGTTATACTCCTCAGCTCAGATATGGGTGAGGTGTATGATGTGAGTTTGATGTTTTATGAGTCGGATGTGCGGTGTAGGTAAGGTATGAGGTTAGTGTGAGGTACGACTGTGGTGTGTGGTGTCAGTAAGGTATGAGTGGGGTGCGCCATGTAACTGGAATGCTGGATATGAGTGGGGTGGGTAGTGTCAGTATGAGTGCGGTGTGCGGTTAGAGTGGGGCGTGTGGAGTGACCGTAGTGATGGGTATGCATGTGTGATGTGTGATTTAAGTAATGGGTAATTCATGGAATCTATACTGCGTTGGAGTGGAGTGTAGACCTTTATCCTACCCCTCATAAAAAACGCCATAGGTTTAACATTGTCTCAATGTATTTGACGGAGCGTTGGATAAAGTGTTATTTATGCACCGAGGTGAATAAAAAAAACGGACCAATCAGGGACGAGATAACGAAAGTAGATCCGGCAGCATTGATAACTACTAACATGGATGATTACAAATATTCTCTGTATATCGGTGAGATGGGGTAGGATAAATACGAAAGTGAACTCGAGTTAATGTTCATACCACTCAGGTCAGGTCTGCTACTCACTAAACTCGGCTAACGCCTCGTGTAGTAATACACAACCTGCCCATCGTGGCATAAACATTGACAAGGCTAACTCTCGTTTGGTTTCTACTAATTATTTGGATACTAATGATGGTAGCACTGTGTAGAGATCCGTTCACAAGAGTATCCAAGTCGGATAAAGTTGTCTTATGACACTTTGCACTGAGGTAATTCCCAGTCTACGAGGCCTTTATAGCAGACGAGTAGGTTCCACAATGGGCAAACAAACACAGTCATCATACACCCAATTGCAAGACCCTACATCCAATCTAGGATTACCTCGACTGCAAACTAAAGTGGAGCTAGTTGGCCGAGGCACATGTATGTCCGGCTGCACGTGCTGGTCGGCTCGCTGGGCCCATTGGCTCTAATTAAACAATGCATCACTCGTCGCATCTCTCCGCGCCCGTTATCCTGACGCTTCGCTGATGATACTTCACTCGCGAGATGTAAGTTTCTCCCCAAGGCCCGCCCCCTGGATATGACGGAGGCGGCAAAGTGGCGCCCCTAGTGGACGTTTTGGCAGCGCCCTCGAGACTCGGTAATGAGCGGAGCTTCTTGGGCCGTCCTGTAGGGGGCAGTGCGATAGCGCAGCGCTGATTGAATATCCCATTACTTGGCATCGATTTTTATCGGCCACTTTTGGGGTCGAGTCAGAAGCAAATCAATGGTTTCTGTGTCTTCATTGTCTCTGCCTTGATGACTGATCTGATAATGTGAGATTGGCGGCGCCCCTGCTTTATTTCTCGACGCCCGTCCCGCGACCGGCTCTCCTTTGCCCGATGCCGGTCAGGCTCTGGGAGCAGGGGCCACGAGCTAACAACGCGGATAGGCTGCCATTGGCTTCAGCATATACAAGAAATCAATGTCCCCGTGGCCGTATATCGCAGGCCCCCAGAGCTGACGGGCGATACTGATGTTAAACGACGGCCTCTCGTTGCTTGTCGAGTCGGCCTTGTTACACGTGAAGAGTCTGGGACCCTTGGTCTACACCACCTCGTTGCTCGAGGGGCTTCTCAGTTTCCTTCGCCATTGGCCCGACTCGCCCCATCTCCCAAATCGGTGCCCTGTACGTAACCGGCGGCCATCTTGTTGGATATCGCAGCTGTGCCCTGATGTATGGACACAGTATTTTAACCACCGACCACGTCCCTCCCGGACATGGCTTCTCTCAAACGTAGCGCAGTGCTATCTGAAAACGCACAAGGCTACTGAGCCCAGTGCTTTAAAGCAGAGCGAATCACAGTAGGTACATTGAGGCGGGGTAGTTATGGTGGGGTAGGCTTGGGATGGCTGTGTTAGGGTAGTCAGGACAGAGTATTCATGTTGGGGTATTTGGTACGGAATAGAGGGAAACTATGTTCCGGTGAAAGGAAGTCAAAGTTACGAGGTAAGGCTTGGAAAAATTACTGCCCAAGGCCCTGGCCGCGGGCAGTAATTTTTCCAAGCCTTACCGAGTAATTTTGACTTCCTTTCACTGATACTTGGTTTCCCTATTCCTATATACCTTCAAATGTGGTTTAATAAGAGACAATCTGATTGGTCTAAATGTCAACCTTGGGTAGTATACGGCAACCTTGGGTAGTATACCAACCTTGGGTAGTATCAGATAGTTACTCCACCCCCCAGAGCGTGGTGTAAGCATAGAGTGTACAGCCATAGGTATATAGGAATAGGATGTTTCTTTTGGGGTAGTTGGTACATGGTAGACGTTTCATGGTGTATAGTTGTTAGTGTGGCGTTAGCATGGTGTGTATTAGTCAGGGTATGAAAAATCCGATATGGTAGTCAGCATATGGTAACTGTATTTTGACTGTAATGGTGGCGCAGTACTAATGTAGTGGAAGAGTTGGGTGGCAGAGGCAGGTTGAGGTAGTTGTGACGGGACTTTCCAGATGCGAGGGGCAGGGTTGGGTAAAGTTATGGTGGGAGTCCATAACAATTGGTGACAACCTGGCAAGAAAGCCAGGGTAAAGGTATTGTTATGGTACAGATAGGGAGGGAAATCCATGCCTGGGTTGTTGTGGTGGGACATTTACATCAGGACTGAAGTCATGTACTTGTATTGTAACTGTCAGGGCAGGACTGTCCCTGTCAGAGAGTAGTGAGTTCAGTAAATCAGGGTGTGGTAAGAATGCCAGTCGCGATGACGTGGTGAGTATAGGATTCTAGCAGTCAGTGTTAAGGGTGCAGATTTACGGGCAACGATTCACAGCGTTAAAGCTTCATAGCTGTATCAACAAAGTCAAAGTCTACACTCCGCCTGATTCAAGATATTTGGTTACACAGGCAATCGTTCATCGGCGAAAGTAGGCCCTACATCGTCATGATTTGCTGGCACCGTTTACGAGCTTTGACTTGCTATCGTTCATGACCATGGCCACTAGTTGCTGTTCTCCTGTCTGAGTTAGTTCAAAATTATGGCACGGACTCACAGTTAATGGATTTTCGTATGTTCAAGAGAAACCTAGAGGTTGATAAGGTTTTCTTTAACATAATAATGACTAAGATAATTGAAAGTCTAAACAAGAAATATGCACTTGAATGGGGGTCCCATATCATCGTTTATCCTACCCCTAATATAAAATCCCATAGGCTTAACATTGAGTTTCCGTATGCCACGCTGCCTGGCATACGGAGTTTTATATGCAACTAGTGGAATACAGAATTTTTATCACGTAATATTCCAAGATCGAGGAGACGGGGTAGGATAAAATCAAAACCTGATTCGTTTATTCATGGTCACCGCATTCCACTCCTGGAGTTTTGGCTCCAGACTTCACTCGGCTTCGCCTCGTGAAATCACTATGCCAAACTCCAGTCGTGGCATACGGTGGCCAAGATTAAAACTCATCCAGTTTTACGATATTCTTTTTCGAAATGAATTATATTTCATACTTTGTATCAGTTGATAAGAGCTGTTTGCCATGTATACATTGAATGCGATATTGTCTTCTCTGTTCGTCCCTATTTCAATATATGTATAAATCCCTTCCCAGCATTGTGCACCTTCTGTGGGTTCTGCACAGGAGATGCTCAATAAATCATGGGTTTTTACAAAACACAGTAATATTGTCTCACTATTCAGACCTTAAGACCTTAATAGAACCTGGGTATTTCAACCCGGTATCATTTCTGATTTCCTTATGAATTGATGCTTTACTGGATAATGCATGGAAGGGAACTCATGGAAACCCAGGAAACTATTGGTCAATTATCAAACAAACCACTATAAATGAATAGGTATCACCAGGAAACAACTTTATCCAACACTCGCCCCTGCAGATTTTATTTTGCATTAATAGGTTATAAAAGGTTAGGTTCTGGTAGGAGAGCACAGACTGTAGTACCAGTCCTACTCACTAGGGGACCATATATCGCATATAGTACTTATATAAACATAATATTGATGCTTAACCGTTTATGAATGGGATGGGGGGGGGGCGTTGCCGCAAAATATTTCATGGATCTTCTTTAAAGGTTGCTGACATCCCTGGTGAATATCTCCTGTGATATCATTTCAGAATCTGTTTTATATCTTTCACGTAAAATTCTCTACTCGGAATTATAACCACATTACACTTATTGCATCAAGGAATTCTTCTCTCCTGGAAGAGGCGGGCATATTGTGTCAAGGGGGATTTAAGGAATTAATGGTAATAATTCTGTCAAGGTGTCGGATTGACTCGGTTAGGTTTACTGCACACGATAAACTGCATTATGCATTTACCATATCTGAGAGGAAGGACTTAAAGGCGTTGTCCTCCTCTTCCGCATGGCTTCGGGGTCAATCATTATGGTGCAAGGAAACTACTTCTGTAAGGAACCTTTTGCTTCAAAGGACACTTTTTAATGGACATTTTTTGACACAAAAATTAATCCCGTTGCGTGCCGGTCCGACAGACAATAAACTCAAAGGGAAGCGGCGGCGTCTTTGAAATACGACGAAGCCGGCTGAATCTGAAAGCGGGAGCACTCGGAGGAGCTGCGCGACGTGTCTCGTGTCTGATGCGCGCGGTTTATCCTTCACGATCTCTGACAAAGGCTCACACTACAGCGTGGCCACCTTCAGATTACCCTGCCCTCTTCCTATGTCGTCCTCGGTATCACAATAATGCCGCGATGCCCTCTCACCTACACTATAAACCAACACGGTGTGTGTACTGGGGGAGCAGGTACGGAGCGGCTCGCGAGTCGTAACCAGCCCCGTTCATCGTGACCCCGTTTTACCTACACCCCTCTCAGCACGGCGGCGCACCTCTGTAGGTAGGTCCATCACCCCTACAGTGTGAGTACAGCTAGGAAAGAATGCGGAAACACCGGGGCTTACCTTCATCCGCCACCATCAGCAGCAGACCCACGCCTAGCGGCCACAGTATCCACTTCCGGCCAGCAGCCATTACCGCGCTTTGTTGGGGGCGTAGAACTTCCTGTAAGAATCACTGCGCAGAGGAGCTTCCTTTTTATTCGTCCAGGGTCTCCTCTGGTGGACGGGCCTTTTCAGAGGGAAAAAGTAGGAACCCTTTATTCCAGTTGAGGCCCGTGCAGTCGCAGTTGTGACCAGGAGAGAAGCAGACGCGCCGACGCTAAGGTGTACATTCTCCTCGTGCCTTGATCTCCCTTTAAGCCTGGTCAGATGCCAGAGCACACAGATCTTTTTTCAGGCAGCCTTTTTTTATAACTCACCGTCACCTTAACTTATCCCGGGCTCGGATAACCTTTGGATGCAATTTTCATGGTGGCGCCCCCCGGCCAGCGGAACGGGGGTCTGTTAGGCACGCCCCCTAGCGGTAGCCTCGGCTCCAGCGGTGATAAACTCACCTCAGCTCGATCCGCTACCCTCTCTGTTTGCGATTGCTTTGGCCCCTCTTGCCACGTTCTCCGGGAACTTTTTCTTTAGTCCAAATATCCTCAGCAAAGAGATAGCCTCACCTGCAGAGTATAATCACAACCTCTCCAACGCAGCCTCAGTTTTTATCTCTACATTGAATAACAACACTGGCTCCGGGGAACTGTAGACGTTAGTCAGGAGCGTTCTAGTTTCCCACCTGGAGCCGTTCTGAACGGGAGATACTTCCGTGGAAGTCTGGAATGAAGTAGTGGGGAATCCAGGTAGTAGTAATCAGCTCAGTGTAAGGTATTCACAGATACTTTGCGCATGCCCAGAGCGTTTTTCTGTGATACAACAGTGGTCGGTGATTCACGTATGCCTCCAGGAAACTCCAACCATGAGAAACCGATGTGAGTTCAGTCAGACCGCGTTCGCTGACCTCCGTGCTTGGAGTGTTTACACGTCCGTAAGTGGCTTTTGGGTCGGTCTGCTTCCAGTACCAGGTGAGCTGCTCTTTCCCCCCCAGAGAGGGGCTGGGCTCAGGTATCTGCAAGGCCCGCTGCCGTGTGTAGTGGGGTGGTGGGATGGGGTGCGAGGTGTACGTGTGCGTAAGTGTGAATGTGGGGTGGTGGGAGAAGGAGGAGCAGCTGCTCTGGCTGCAAGGCCGGGCTCCACTGAGCTGCTCCCGCCACTTGGCTGAGCCTCTCTGGCTTTGGTCCGGTGGTGAGCGGGTCGGTCTTCCCCGCGGATCTTCTTCTCTGGCACAGGCCGCACCAGCTGGAGGGAGAGGGGGAGAGAGAGAGCGCCTCACGCGGCCGCCGTACGCAGGAGGAGCCAGCCCCGCGCGTGGCGTCGGTCTGTGGGTCGCTGCTGAAGCTTCCTGCCAGGCTCTGAGCTGCTCCCCGTGGCACTCGCCGATCTGCTCGCTGGGCCGCTGAGTGACGGAGCAGCTCGTCCGCGCGTCACTGCATCACCCACCTCGGCGGAATGCGCCCCGCGCGCCCGCCGCCGCCTCCCTCCTCGCGCCGCACGTGCGCCAGCTGCCTCCCCGGACCACGTGGTCGCCGGCACGACAAGCACGTGCGACGTTTGGTGCCTGAAGACACCTTTTGATACGCGACCCTCCAAACCCCACCTCCCGCCCCCACTCACGGCACCCCCTGCCTCTACACCCCAGCACGAAACCTGCATGCACATAGAATTTCACGTGGATGCTTCAGGCTGCTGCACCCTTCCCGCCTACTTTGTAATCACAATAGGGGGTTGGGATCAGGTTGCTGGGGACGCGTTAGTGCCCACCAAGACAAACGTCACTGCTTCCCATGATTCACAGGGTGGTACGGGACACCACCTAGCGGTGACAGCCTCACTGGGGCGCGGGGAGTGAGGAGGGGTGTTGGGGTAGCCTCGGGCACAGGGTCAATACGCCATATTAGAGACACAGCAATCCGAATACCCCTGGCACATCTGCAGGGCACCCGGGCGTGTGGGCGGCGCCACTGGAGGCTGCGTTGGTGGTGGTGGCTGATGTAAACGGAGGCACGGCTGTTATCCTGGCGTCAGTGTATTGTATGAGAACCATGCCTTTCACAGTGTATCCCTAACGGTGGTGGGGCCACTGCCGCTACTGGATGATGGTGCCAACCGGCCCTTACTCCGCCCCGCAGTGCACTGGTGGCTCGTTGGTGTTTACTCCTTGGCGGACCATGGAGCAGTGCTTGTTGCTTACCCACCAAACTCCTGGCTGCTGTGCACGTTAATGCTGTGGTAGACGTCGGGGGTGGGCTCTACGGTGGAAAAAACAACCCCAAACTTCTGCCACTAGCAGGATTCGGGTCAAGCTTGTTGTGCGGAAGGATGGGGTGGGGATAGTAGTATACGTCAAAACATCTACTGCCATTCTGGGTGCCTCGGGAGATTCGAATATAATGCCTATAAATTATGATATCGATTCCCTATTCTCGCCAATGTCTACCCTTTACAAGTGTGCCGTTTCATATAAAGCGTTGACATTTATATTCTGATCTGTGTAGATGTATGTATTTCTATGTGATCGTTATTGGAGACGTGTTATCAGATAGAATCCTTTCTAAAACCGTTTAGATACATGTAATTTGATCAAAAAGAAATAGGCTGTTTTCCAGCGAACATCAACATGTGTAGAGATACTGGCTCATGGATTTATCTTCATCAAACAATACATGGCGATACTGATTCTTTTTAAGAGACCGTAGCATTTGCTACTATTCCACGGCTTCCAAAGATATGTTATGAAATTAAATGGGAAACTCTCCGCTTGCGATAATACTATTTGATAGTTCTTAACAGGTCATTGTAGAACGTTAATTTGATTATGAACAGACTGGAGGATGTGGCTAGCTTATGACATAGGTTGTCTTCTAATAGTAAATCGATCCCAGCCTCTGTCAAGGAACAACAAAACAAAAACATACATTTTAACGGTTGCTATGAATTTATTTAGATTATCAAGTTATTTATAACTTGGTGGACAAAATGAAGGTGACGAATATCCAGGGTAATTTTATCCTAGTCACAAGAATTATCATTTCACAAATTTCCGTATAGTTGTTGATATATAACTAAACGCCACCTGCCTTGCCTAATGTGGGCTGAAATTAAATGCCCTGATGTGATTATATTTTTACATTCCTATAAGATAAACTATGCATGAGCAGTATCACGCTTGCATCTACACTAACGATTATTGTGGGACCTGTACCGGAACATTCCTATTCAAGATTTCTATGCAATAGAATACTGAGCAGATGATAAATCTTCCGACACCGTGTTTAATATTGCTAGTGAGAGCGAATTTAATAAGTTACAGTTAAGTGCAATATGAATCTTACTGTAAGCTAGAGAGAATAGGCAGGATAACAACCCGTATCTTGGTTGCCCAAAGAATGATGTCAATCGTTAAATACAATATCGCCTTGTTTGAAGAATCACTGTGTTTCTTGTACTTATCTTTGATTATTTACAGGTATTAACAGCCAATGCTTCTTCCCTTCCGGGCGCTCTCTATTTCAGGTGTTATTTTGGTGTTTTGAGAGAATCACTAACGACGTATAGTAGGTGAAAGAGGTCATCTTTTAGTGCCCCTGGATAACCTGGGGTCGATTAAGAGGTTCAATTACTGAGAGGTGCAGGAGAGGAAAGACATTAGTCAATATATCATTTACGACAGATGAGATTACGGAAACAGAGTCCTTACCGCACGTGAAATCATTGGCCTTAGGGAACACTACAAATCCCAATCTCACGCCGTAATTTTATTCGAAAGTCTTATGTCAAACTATTCTAGACACTAACGAATGCTGTTAAGATTCATTCAAGTCATGAAGGCGGTTAAGATAGAATTAATGCCAGGCTTAAAGTGAAATAGATCCAGAATATTCCAAGGACGTCGATATTTATGTGGGATAGAATTTAAGATTCTCCTTTGTTGTAGCCTCTACCTGTGTTTAAATGTCAATAATACCGAAAGGAATTCTATCAACAATTCTAGTCCTACCTTTGGTGTTGTTTTGCTGTCGTCTGTTGATCCCTGACATCTGAGTCATTTGCCATAATTAAAGTAATTTATGGTAATTAAAGCAGGGTGCTTTGCATGTGATAATTAGGTAGTGTCTTTTACTTTGAATGAAATCAGGTGAGACAGTTGGATAGAATTAAAAATAAAATCTTCCCTCGTGGGGCTTTATGTATTTTTCATTAATGAAAGGTAGGTCCATACGACGGTAATTCAAGCTGATCATTTGGACAGGCTCTATTTCATGGGCTGTTCTTGTTAACCCTTCAATCCCAGGAAATTGTAAAAAAAAAATCAGAAAAAAATGAGAAGATCTTTTTAGGTAGAATACCTTTTATAAATCAGGTATATTGACAAGCTTTCCGCATGGTGAGTTCTACTCAAAATCCTCAGCAAGTCATACCGAAATATAGACACAATTATGACTCCAAACTATGCGTGAAAGCTTGATATCATAGGACTCGTTACTTTTGATCTTTCGTACCTTTTCATGCAGTCACGTTATGATTTATTTGAAAATGTCGACCTCTTCACTGATCTCCTCTTTTATGCTCCTACAATAAGATGTTCCTGTTAAAAGGCCTTGTCAATACGGTGTTAGGAATTTGCATGTCTGACACTATTATATGTGTTGGCCGTATTTCAACTGCCTAAAGTAATCTGGGAAGATGGCACCCAGGTTTTAAATTTCCTGTTATGCCCTTAGCTCATCCTAGAATACTGATTTCATATTCATACGATTCCAGGAATTGATATTTCTGGCATCAGGACCTCTCACACAATGACATGGACCTGTGGCATTTTTTGTTGATCATCACTTGCAGTCAGTAGATAGACATTGACCTTCTTTGTAATAAATATTCTACGTCTACATATTCGATTTCACAACCTTTGAGCTGGATTTCGTTATTCTAGTCTTGTCTAGATATTTCACTTTTTTTATTTCTGATATATAGGCAGAGCTGAGGAGACCGTAAAACATCGTTGCCGCTTTGGAATCAGCGTTTTGTCACATATCCTTTGTATATCTGCGAATTCAGATTCTGTGTACGTGGAATACCTCAGTTCACTTCTGTAACATTGCGTACGCTATGTTTGTATGCAGAAATTACTCCTTCTTACGTATGTTTATACATTCACATAATGATAAACACGTTTGTTTGGATTGGCCCATCTTCCAAACTGTCTTTACTACTTGGCGCAGATCTGCTGATTCTCGGTAGAGTGGAATTCACACAATAGGATTCAAGTACTTCACTTTGTGTGTCTCAGACAATAGGAGGTTAGAAACCAGGATCACATGTTTTTTGCACACGTCTCAACTCAAGGGTACTTGAGCAATCCTCTCACTCACGTGCCTCCCAGGGTGAGTGTGCACTGGGACTATTTTTGAGACCAAGTACCAAACGTGTCCTTCTATTTGAATCAAATTCGCCATTGTTTCTTGAGACTGGCTAAAGCACCTTGCCATGAGATTTTTGCAACAAAGGAAAATTTACTGAGACTAGGGACAAATTACGGAGTACACTAGTCTCAGGTCCATTAGTTTCTTCGTGTGAATACCACAGCAGCAAGTCATTGGAAGACAATGTGCTCGAAATAAGGAGGGCGTTGCACTATTTTGACTTCTTTACAGGAGTGACAAGGGATATGCACAGGGCATGCATATGTGAGCTTGTTTGATCTCCATACCAAACAGTGTTCGGTCTGTGACTGCACTGCTAACGACGTATATTGTGTGCTTTTCAGTGATGTTGATTGGGAAACTGTCATAAACACTGCTGAAAGCCTACTCCACCCTTGCCTACCTTACCTCTACAGTCGACCGGCCAACTCCAGACACCATAACCACCACGCCATCTACTGGATGACTTGCGTGCTCATTGCATTGGAGAACTTCACCTCATTATGTTCTGCCTATAGCGAGCACCAAGGAACAACACTTGGGCCTTAAGGGCATATAACACCCGTTTGTTTATTTTGCATCTCCACCACTCTTTCATTGATAAAATATACAGACGCCTTCCCTCCCTCACTGCCCCCACACCCCTTGGTATAGGTTTACCTTGAAGAAGACACTTTGGATATATGCCAGTGGGCGGTCAACACGAAAGTATAACACTTCACTCCTAGTAGATTATCTTGTGTATATTTATCCAATTTACTTATCTCTCCACTAACAGTTTACACTTATCCGCTTAGATGTACGCCTTGTTCGGTACATGAAGTTGCCGGAGTAAGCACGTTGGATCTGTACCCCTTTGAGTGGTTAACATGAAAATATAACACCCTAAGTACCTATCAAGTACACACTTGTATATGTGTTCCAGACGTTCTATCCCCAGAACTAGGACCCACTTTTGCTGTGTACATTTGCACTTAAATCTAGACTATATTTACTCAATAGAATTAAATCTGCTAACATGACACTTATGACTGAGAGAAGACCAGACATAAAATTCTTAAAACTCAAAGGTTTCTTTTGTGTTCCTGTTGTAAGGACCACTGGGTGTTCAATTTGCATTCATGTTTCTATTGAGAATGTTTCCAGGAGTAGGAGTGGGCGTGCCAGTGACGGGACTTTGATCGACGAGCTCTAAAATGGGATTGATCTGTGTGTGTCCGTGTTGAAAGAAACGGCTTGATTCATCCGTGCTTGATGACAACGCCCTGCAAGGCGAGGGTGAGGAACTACAGTGAGCAGCCTTGTGTCAATGATATGATGACTTGTTTTCCTGCATCTATCACATCAAGCGTATAGTAGTGGCTGTTTTTATCTTTACACCTGTACCATTGCAAGGCCATCCTGTGCTTCGCCGACCTGTTGATGTTCAGTGAAAATACACCTGTAGGTAGCCCATGACCAATTTATCTTGCCGAACACATTCCCATTATGCTACCTGTCATAACGATAATAGGTTTAGATCTTAATGTGCCATTGGAAATGTTGCAGACATGCATGGTGTAGAGTGCATAGGGGGCATTGTTGAGAAGCTCTCTTTAACTGCTATCCGTGACAGCCGAGATACGCTACCGCCGGGTCTATTCTCTAACTATTCTGAGTGTCTCTCTGTACTGGGTCGTCATGTTCAGACTGTTTCATGGTAGGGACTCTATATTCATCTTTTCATTAGCACATCTATAAAGTGAATATTGACATACAAACTAGATCCCTAAACATTGCTTGGTAACTTGAACATAGTGTTTTCAGACTTGATTACTATTTGCTTTGTTTGAACCAACAATGGGTTTGCATGGTCCATGGTCCTTCCCCAACCGTTGCATTGTCACCAGTTAGTTGCACTAGCTCAATCTATTGCAGTTAGTGTGCCTCCATTATTGATGGCTGACGTTGTACATTCACTAGCGTAGTCCTCATTGGCGATCTAATGATGCTTGAAGGTAGCAGCATCAGCAATCATGATGGTACTAAAATTAACTCATTGTACATGCGAAGCTGGATCCATGGAAATCGTCGACTTTTCAGTATACATTATTGTCGCATTCCTGTTTTTTTTACTTCTTTAACTTCTATGATCCACTCCATCGATCACCCCGCCCTTTTATGCAGGCAAATAACATATATAATATATATCTACAGGACCTGAATCATCATTCAGGTTTAGTCATGTAATGATCTACCGTCAGCAATATTGTGCTGTTGGGCAACTTTTCGTTACAACAACAGTAGTAAAAAGAAATCAAAGCAATTTCCACATGACAAGCTGTATAGCCTACCCAAACAAACCTAGCTACAGCTAGATATCAAGCTTACAATCCAGTCAAAAGTAGGATGTCAAGTTCTGGTTAAAATGATTTGAGAAGAATCTTTCATATAATTCCTTTCGGAAACATATATCTCCATCGGAATCATCTGAAATGTTAGCTCCTTCGTTAGAAGTAGTTGGCGGGGTGGGAGGGCTCATAAACGGGAAATTGTAGGCCTCTGAGTTGCATGGGAATCAGTGTGTAGTTAGGGCGTGGGCCTCGTCCTGGGCGGTATGGATCCGGTAAGGACCAGTAGGATGAGGTCCTCGGGTCGTGAGACGAATGTATAATGGGCGTTGAGAGTGGGCGGCGCGTGACCCAGCCATGTGGAGAGTCAGCGTTCGGCCAGGTCCTGTAGTGTAATGTGGAGCATTCTTAGCTAGCCATCGAGTAGCTCGGCCTCGATTTTCAGAGGAGATAAAGTGTTCTGTCGTCTATATGTCTACAGTTGAGGTTATGGTCTGCTGGCCTAGTTGTGAAGTCATGGGAAGTTTAGTGGCCCCTTTCTTTCTTTCTCTCTCTCTCTCTCTCTCTCTCTCTATCACTCCCTCCCTTTCTCTCTGTCTCTGTTTTTCTCTCTTAGTCTTCATGCTTAATAATAGATGAATCATCAACGAGTTCGATACAATTCTATAAAGGATTGATATTTATAGTGTGATTATTTCATTTCTATCCGATCATGACATTTCCGTTTCCGCTTACCCATTTTGTGTAAATTGTAGTGCAAAGGAGTAATATCAATTATTCCCATGATTCGCCTCATGGGCGGTCTTCCATTGTATGGATTGGCGTACAGTTTCTTGAACGATTCATAACGAAATGATACATAATAATTGAACTTGGCAAATGTACTTTTGTCAGGAATTAAGAGAACCTTCGTTTGGAAGGTGTGGCAGATTTATTATGCCTCGTTTAAAAATGAATTTGATGAGTAGCATTCTGTTGTTGGGGTCTAGGTCATTCCAAGTTCTTTGTCCACGATACGATGGTGGTTTTATAAACTTTTCACTTTGTGAACGTGGTAGCCTGAACTTGACTTACAACCAAGAATTAGGTCATTATCAGCATTAATCTTTTGTGCAGATAATCGTTTGTGTGATAATACAACATCGATATGTACTGCTTCCTGGTTTGTTTATGAAATTTCACTTGACATCAGGTGCCTAATTCTGCTGAATACGAACAGTTTGTGGTTAAATCTTTGAATTCAGTGTAATGGGTCACTTGAGAAACAGGAGCTTTTAAACAAAGCAGCTGACTGGTGTATGGAAATGTGGTTAAAAAAAAGCTGGAGAAAAGGTGTTACACACGTTCAGAGGATCAAAAATTGTAAACTATTTCTAATTTGTAAAAATCAAGTAAAATAATATATCTAAAAAGTCTAAATGATTTAAGGACAACGAATTGATTGTTCTATATCATTTTATTGATCACTGACATGCAGAACTTCCATAATATAGATTGCTCATTTGATACGTGGCTTGGAATAGGTTGGTTCATACAGTAATTATCAGTAAAACAAATACCAACATGCAATAACTCAGAGAAATATTAATGAGACCCTTATCTCAATGCCAACAGTGGTCCATCATTCAGATTAACTCACTCGAAGGTCGACAAACAATATCATCACGGTCTGACTAGAAACAGTCCCAGAATATGTAATGCATTGGTTGACTTCATAGAAATGAAAGTCTACGAGAACCGGTGGTTTAAATTACATCGAGCAGCTCTCTATATACAGGCTGCTTCGCGGGGTATGACCTTGTGAGGCAGCACTTGTCACCTCCGGGTCTCCAACCACTCATGGCACCAGGTTCATACATCAGCGGGCATGTTGATCCGCCGTCCATGAACCACTTCACCATCGGGCAATCATTCTGTATATCTGGTCCATTAACCGGTCTACAGCTCAGCATGACCTATCCTCAGGGTCGGTGGTACCAACAAGCCAGCCCCGAGAACACGTACGTTATTCCATATCCAGCTCAGGCCCCCTGAATGGCTCCCTGGCCGCACGCCCTCCCCCTCCCTCCCTCCGCTCGTCCTTTCTTGATGTATTGCTCAGTCCGGGTTTACCCCCCTCCTCTGAGCAGCTCGCCCGAGTCTGAACCTCCAGAGGCCCGTCGGGTGGGAAGAGAGGCTGACACCCTCACCCCAGACGGCCCGCTCCCCAGCCCGGACTCTCAAGCCAGGTCCTTTAGGAACAGGAGGAGTATTATCTCTACCACAGACCCCTGCCTGCAGAGAGTGCTTAGGCTGGAACAGGAACGGATTGGCTACATTTACCCTGACAAGCCCAACGACTCAAATAAATGTAAGGGGGGTTAACTGAATTGTTCTTCCGATTAACATCCCCTATTGTGCCTTCCTAACTAAAAAACAATAGGCAATCTAATTTGTAGGCAGTAATCTCAAGGATCATCTTTCCAAATTTAAAAACAAAACAAAAACAGGTGATGTGTATTTTTTCCCCTCCTTTCGTTGTCCTGGAGCTTTAAGCCCGTATTGATTGTCTGGGACTTGCGTACAATGGGGACATCTGCTGTGGGTGCTGCTCTGTTATAAGATGCTGCTGTGAATAGGGATCAATGTGCTGGCCCGCGCCCCCTGTGATAGATAGACCCCGCTTGACGTCACTCACATTCTGGTGGTGTTTCACAGCCGCCCTACCGTTATATATTAGCATGTCAGCCCCCTCCCCTTACCAGTCCCCGCTGCCTGCTTATACGGTGCTTTACCGGTTAATGATCAATGGTGTAACGTTACACGTTACAACTTGTCCCGCAGTGTTTGTCTCCTGATGCATGGGCTTTGCCGGCATGTTGTCATACATCTCATCAATATCACCAACCAAACGGCACGAACACAGATATCATTCAACTTGCCTGACGCCTGCGATGTCAGTTCAAATAATTAAATCAAGCAATCTCTCTTCATTCGCAGCTATTTTTTTTGTAATCTGCAAAAAAAGGGGAGGGATGGTAGTTGGTGGAGTGGCGATCTCAAACGTACAGAGATAGGGTTTTCTTAATGAGTGGAAACAAAGATAGCATCGGGCTGCTAAATAGAGTTATCATCTTAAATGCACAAAGCACGATGGGCCAGATAACATCCGCAGACGCGGCCAGATAAGGACGACGCCAGCGGAAGTCGGCCACACACTCTCCCCGGAATACCGCTGCTGAGCTTGCCTCCCGAGGGGCTCCTGAGCCGGCGCGGATATAGATATAGTGGGCAGTAGGGTTTTTGAAGAGGATTCTGGGAGATAAAATGGCCAAGTCGTGTAATCCCGTGGCGGGTCTTGACTACAATCCGCAGAGAAAGTCGACCACTACCGAGAGTGTCGCCCGCACCCCCTGGTGGAGGCAGGGGCAAAGCCGGGGGAGGTGTCAAAAGAAACTGGGGTAAGTTATCAGGAACACTACGGACGACGCCGGCGCCATCTATCAACGGTGCACAGGGGTTGGGGATGGAAAAAGAAGTCGATAACTCTGTGTCGGTGGGGAGGACAAGTGAAACACAGTATGAGGCTGGAATATGAAAGGCGGAAAGCGAGAGGCAGGCCTCTCATTCATTAGCTGAGAATAATAAAAATACAAATTGCCGGAAAGTATATCTGACAGTTTCTTTGTGCTGGTATACTCCTGTTTAGAGAAAGCGAGGGAAAAGAATGGAAGCGGGACTGGAATACTGTGGCTTCATCTAGGGGCGTGCGTCACAAGGGCTACTTATTCTCCAGTAACGAATTTAACGTCGCTGAAGAAAGGCTGAAGACGTCAGACAAAACACTCCCTGTCGCCAACTGTAATAATCCCAGGCGCTGATTCCACGACGGAGTTTGGATCCTTCAGAGGGCGGTGAACGGCCCCCATCGTCCCACCCTCTTTTTGGGTCACGTAATGGCGGAAATGACTGCAAAATGAAACCTGTAACCCGATCACCTCACAAAGGATGTACAGGCAGCCACTCCCTCTCCACCCAACCATTGTTGACTTCAAAACAAACGACTATTGGCACGTGACAAAGAATACCATGTCTACCTGTTTCATGGAAGATCTTGACAATCGCTTGGGTGGTGCTAAGTGTCCCTCGTATTTTGGGACTGGATGATGTAAAGGATTGTGAATTCACTTCAATTTAAGGAACTACTCTCTACCAATCTTGATATGTGTGAGTAATACAGGCTGTGGATGTGAAGTATGGACTATAGTATACCCACCTCATTGTTAAAGTGAGGCATGATCAATACCGCTGCAGTGAGTTGTATCTGTTGTCGCGGAAAGGTGCACATCTGAGGCGTGCACTGATCAAAGAAAATGTATGGGATCAAGGGAAGTTTGTTTGTTGCGGTAAGGATTTGCTTACTATCACAATTATATCAAAAGCACGGCTGCATCTATAAATCTGAATGAACAATTGGAAAATGAATGTAAAACTATGAGTGTTGTACACACTTTAGAAATTGCAACCTAATGGATATTTCATTTGGATAAACTCGGTGCCAATGAAGTACATTTTATATAGTTCGAAGAAAAAGTATTGTCAAATCCTAATATTTTAAGGGCTGTGGCAATGATCTTTAGGAATATTTAAACCGGTCTTAGGAATTTGTTTATGTCCGTGTCTTTCCATGTGTGAGTGTGATCCAGCCAAGCCTATATCAATCTATTGATAAAAAGACTGCAAATTGCTTGAAGGAGGTTATGGTGGATCAAAATCCTTTTGTGGCTTGTTGTTGCGTTCATAAAATACACTTATAACGTTGTTTATTGGCAGTGTTAGTTATGCAGACAGCCTCCTGATAATACATTCAACTCTCTTGCTGTAACAACTTGTCCCTCCCCCCAATAAAAAAAAAACTAAAAAAAGAAAAAAAAAAACACCAAAAGAATCCGCCAATATCCCAGAAGCTCTATAGGGCCGTTAACATCTCAGCGTTGGACAGTTACCCTCAAGTTCGGGGGACTGGACCGTGTAACGTTCTCCATCCAGGACACAGCTTTGCCCTGTGCCAGGCCATGGTAACATTGTTAGGCGGGTACGAATTATCGACGATCCCACTGGGATGGTGAGTCTGGTCGTATAAGGGGATGTTTGTTTGTATTTATATAAAGTGGAAGGGGTGTGGCCATGGCAGATTTGGAGAGAGCGCGCTGTGGTAGAGAGCGTGGTTTAAACTCTGTCACATTAAATAGTGTAAGGTTCCTTTATAATGTTTTATCGCTAGGTCACCATACCGATAATGCATACCGTTATGTTCACCACAGCTTTTCTAGGGTTGCACATGCTAGCGTTAATTACTATAGGAAAGGTTGGGACTGACGTCTAGGAAATTGCTTGGTCATCATCGAGCAGCACACGCTATTACATTATGGCATTATAATCTTTGCATCATAGTTTTTCTTAATAAGCGTTGAAATTCATGTATTTTCACAAATTAGATATCAGACTGATAATGGAGATTTCATTGTATACTAATTACATCTAGGTTTTTATCTTAATTTCACATTTGTAGAAATATCACTCACTATCTTAAAGACTGAGTGAGTTCGACTTTAGTTGGCTGTTTATTGTCTTGAAGACTATGGGAAAGTTTGAATAACCACCGAGAATTACACACTCACAGGTTTTTTTTATTAAGCCTGTGGCACTGTCAGAAGCTTGAGGCCAGGCATGAGTTGTCAGTGTGTACTGCACGAGGACGAGCCGATGGTGATATTTGTATTCCTTTGTCACGTCATTTAACACGCATTCCTTGACTTCTCTTTTTATGTTGCGCTTCGAAGTCTTAAATATGACGTTATTCCTTCATTCTGTGAAAGCTTAATGTTTATTGATCCATTACTTCCTATCTTATTATATCAAACAATAATTTGTTTATGTCTCTTGTACGAATGGCATCATTCAGTCTAATAATGGATGTAGACGATTAAGAAGGGCACGTATGACTTACTTGTGTAGAGGAATGTCCTTGTGTCGGGCACAGCGGCTGAAGAAGGCACAGTCTGTTGGTGGTCAATAAAGAAAATAATTTATTGGCCCAGTTGGTCGAGCGGAAGGAAGGGCGGGGGCTGGAGTAGGTCATACCAACGGCCTTCCTTCCGCCGGACGAACGAGGGCAATGCATTGCTGACTGAAACGCCCCCATTACCTTATGAATTTATTATCTGCCCTTTAGATACTTTCAATCCCCAAAAGAAAATATACTAATGCAATCGGATCTGAAACACATTAAGTAATATTTTCATTACGCTTCATGTGAATGCAATTCTGCTTTTCTTATATTTCATCGTTAGTGTGTGCGAATGCCCTGCCTTTCTTAATAACGTGTTTCTTACTTTGGATTAGGCCAACTCAATCCCGATTGCTTCTAGCTATTTCTTTATGCTTTTATGCTTTCATTAACCTTCATGATTGCTGTAGTCCCGTTGGCACATCAGCTGTCATCTCATAAGAATCGTCATTGTGTTATCTCATTTGTGTTATCAAAAGGTGTTATTGATGTAGACCTATCAAAACGTTTGTTGAGACGTATGATCATTGATAATTTCAAGAAAAAACCTTAACCCTAGCTTTTTTCTGGAAGATAAGTACAACAAGAAATGGCACTTAAGGCAATCAAGTTTTAATATGTCCGACTGAATTTATTATTTAAAACCTATAGATTGCGCCCTATTTCTCTCTGTCGAGGATGAAAGTTTATATCAGTGAATCAGATTAGAATATTTGCATGGTGTGCATGTTGGTGGGTTTATTCCAATCCTCAATAGTCTTGTCATGGATATCCTTGTCTTGACACGTGTTATTCATAGATGTTAACTCTACTAAGTGTTATTTTTCTTTCGTTTCATAGACAGCTGCAGTGGCGTCGCGGTTGGAAAAAGTTTTACTAAGTACCCTATTAACTCTACTAAGCACCTGGATAGATAGACAATAGTCGATGGTTTTGTCGACGTGCGGCCGTAAACCACGAGTGGTTGATGCAAAGTAATACACTAGCTTCAGCGATTGTATTACGCTTTTTGCTCTATAGCACAGAGGGACTGTTTTTCCGTATACAATGACCTTGAGGTCGTATACCACAAATTTGAATCCGTATACCATGATTATGGTATCTGACAGTTTCTAGATGATAAATCGTCGTAAGGACTACTGGTGGTCTCAAACCACTTGTATCTTCAATGTTATGTGAAACTGCAAATCGAGAATCTAGTATAAGGAGTACTTGTACTTAAGGCTGGAAATATTTGGGTTGCATCTTGGTGAGGCTAGGGACAATCACATACAAAGTATCATTGAGCATCAGCCAGGTATTTATAAAGTGGGAGAAAATGAAATAAAAACGGTAAAAACGGTTAATAATTTTTTATAAGTAGCAGATGAACATCCGTCATTGACGGAACAGCACCAGTGCAAAAAGTACAGGAAACAAATATACTACTGTCTCACAAAAGTATCATACGGGGCCCACAGGACGCCTGTTTAGCACCCAGCGATCATTTTCACTGAGCTGGTTGGTCAACTGGTGCTGGCCAGATGCAAAAATGGTGAGCAGATTGTCACGCTGTCTGGTGGACGTTGGCCACATTATCATGCTGGCTGAATTTGCTGCTAAGTAGCCTGTGTCACCTGCTGCGAACGTCGGCGTGTGAACTTTGTTATAAAGCATATCTAATCTTTTTGAACTGTATTAGTTGAATGCCCCATGTTATTTACCTCAATGTTTGGTCATCACACATTCTTACTCCTTACAGGGAGTTTGTAACACATCTCCTAAATCGTGTAGCAGTACAGAACTAACCCGGAAGTCCAACGTGCAGGACGCGTTCACTGCGCAGGTATGGAAATATGTTCATTAGCTCTCCACTCACCTATCCGATGTTTGGTCGCTATTTGGTAAGCGTGGGTATAACAAAAGATCTGATTGCAGAGTGAACAATGCGGTGGTAGAGCACTCTCCTCATGACTGCACCACCACAGTCTGTGTAGAATGCCGCCATCTTGGATTTGTATGGGAACAACGACAGCTCATCAGTTTTCTGCTGAATACTGTGTTTACCTGAATAATGAAGGTATCTATGAATAAGTGCTGATGTTATAAATATGTATAACATGCCAAGATGATGTTGAAAATTCCCCTTGCAATTAAGAGCGACTATTTCCAATCGTCACTGTAAAAAGAAAAAAGGAGCAATAATAGACCACGGTGTACATCAGAATGTAGATTGAAATAAGTGTATGGCTCTTAACTGACATTCAAGTGCAGGCAAGATCGAATGGAACATTGTTCAGAATTTATGAATATCAAAGAAGAGTAAAGATTGCTCGATTCAAAGAAAAAATCGATAACCAACAACAACAAATATTTGTATGATACACTTTTTTCGGCCAAATTAAGTGGATTATCGGGATTGATTAGAATATTATCCCAAGACCGTAATAGAATTCAGTTCTGTTTGGTCTTTTCTAATGCTTCTTCCTCGTAATACTGAGGCTTTTGCTCATGATATGATTATTTCATTATACAGCATAAATGGAGAAGTAAACTAGGAAAACATACAACGCCCAATCTAGAGTAAATGTGAAGCGTGTTTTCAATCTCCCATTTATCTGCTCTATCAACCATTGCCCAGAGTACAAGGGTTCTCAATTTCCTCAAGTGGCGTCTGAGAATCTTGAAGCGAAACACCATCCAACGTCTTGATAATGGATAGCAGCTGCCGAATTGGAAACCCAACTAAAGCTATAGATTCAATACATCTGTATTACATCTACATCCACTTTTTTCTTCTACCTTAATTCATTAATTATGGAATACCTCTACGTCTGACAATATTATGTGCGATTTCGGTGAGTTAAGTGTATTAACAATGCCTGTCGCGAGATATCACTTTTAGTTACAAGATTCCGTAGTTAATAATGCTCAATTATCGCAATTATTTGACAGGTTTTTAATGGAAGTGGAAAAAGATCCTACATGAAATTCTCCAAAATTGTTCCACAGTAAGCATCATTTCAGAAAGATTAAATCATATATATATATATATATATATATATATATATATATATATATATATATATATATATATATATATATACATAAACATATACATACCTATCTCAATATTCCATTCATTTTCTTTGCATGCAAGTTATATATGCTTAATCTTCACAGTCAAAGACTAACATGATCATTAATCGATGTGGTGCTGCCAGAGTGTGCATTGAAAGCGCCATCTTTGCATCGGAGGGAACGTTTGGTGCGTCACGTGTTACAACTTCCCGCGACATTCGTTACCGTCGTCGAGATTTACAGTGCACAGAGAAGCGGATGTTAAAAAGGGATATGCTCGGAAGCTTGGCAACCGTGAGCAGGGACTACTGGTGCCACTGTTCATCTGCAGGTGGCGCGCAGGGCAACGAGTCCACGTGACCGGACATCTGCGGCCCCCGGAAACGGCCCTTAACGGAGCTGAGGAGCAGCTCTCAGACCGATAGGCACCAGTTCCCACAAGCTCAGGGTGTGGTCCCCGTATCAGCCGTGATGGAGTGAGTGCGTAGGGGAAAAACACAAGGGTATAGCGTAAAGGGCTGTGTCTCCAAACTGGGGCCTAGGAGGAGTATCTTCACCTTATTAGTGAAACGTGTCCGGCAGAAAGGACAATCAGCAAATTTAATATAGAGATAAATTGCTACGATTGCATCAAGAAAAACCTCAGAAATATTCAGAATTTTTCCATTGTGAGGGAGCCAATAATACATTTCTCGCTTTACTGAATATTTTTAAGAGAATTTATACGCAACTGCCTCTCAGTATTTTTGTAGTAGCAGCTCAGCTCCAGACTTTATTTGCATTTATGCACAAACAAGTTATCCGATAGTGTAGACATCATAAGAACAGGATAAGGTATATAATACAACGCTTAATATGATATATGACAAAAACAAACATGATGGGGCAACTAGTTGATGTGTTGTCAACCATAATATATCTAGGTTTTAAGAAAATTAATTAGTTGAGAGGTTTAATTTGCAGGTGACATTCTGCCTTCCTGTAGCCCGATGTCTATTTAAAACCAGGATATGTTACATCTAAGATTAGAACGCTGGAGTAAGCTATGGGAGGTTAATTACCCCTGGAATTTAGTATAAGAACAGTGCCCTATAAAAATGTGGTGGGAATCATGTCAATGAAATGGCTGGATAAACCTGGGCGGGCTAGAGTGGAACTATTGACAAGACGTTGGGGACAACACGAATCTTCCCAGAAGCATATAATATATATACAAATGTATATATAAAGAGAGAGAGAGAGAGAGAGAGAGGGAGGGAGGGAGGGAGAGAGGGAGGGAGAGAGGGAGGGAGGGAGGGAGAGACTAAAATACAGGAGGCATGGAAGAGGACTAAGGTAAAGAGGGACTGCGTCTCGTTTTGAGGAATTGCCTGCACTAAGGTGTAAAGGGTCCCATAAGGAGCAGCACCAAGGAACTGACCAAAGGCCAAAGGGCGTTGAGACAAGTGTGGGCTAGGCAAAGGTAGATTCAGCGGACATATAAAGAATGGCAGGCCCATTCATTACAATGGAATATACCACTATCTTGGCACTAACTCAGAAAATGGGCGGGGGAGGTGCTGAATTAATGCCAGTGCGTCAATGAGGTATTTCAGTCTCTAGTAATTGGGCATGGTCAGCTGGTTACGCCTCTATGTCACTGGCCCTCTGCACGTTTTCAAATATCATAGTGTTGCACTCAGATAGTGAAGGGATAGTTTCTTGAAGCGCACTGAAATTCTATAACCTTTACCTAACCTAGGTACTGAATATATGAGCATGTGACCCACACTCAATACTAGAAACAAATGGAATATTTATCATCGATCAATGAGCGTGGAATTATAAAAAATAACAATGAAAAGGTTTTGGGTATATTCAGTCTATGGATCATTTTCTGTAACCTACTTGCACCCTTTCAACTTGCCATTTCTGTAACTGAGTAACTACTAACTGCATGTTTGAGATCTAAATATATCGAGCACCAGTAGGTCAATGAGGTACTTCGCTCTCTAGTGATTGGTCATAGTCAGTTGGGCATGTCTTTGAGAAACTGAGACACTCGCCCTCTGCACGTTTCTCGGATGGCATGCTGACAGTAAAAGGATAGTTTTTTGCAACAAGCTCAAAGTCTATGTGACCACTCTAACCTTTAGGCAGAGTATATTATCGTGTGGACCACACTAAAAAAGCCAAAACCTCCTCCTTTCACAGCGTGCAGCTACAAAAGTTCACATCCATTAAAATCCGCAACTCCAACTTTCCTGGTCATTTCCACCACGACCACCCATATATATAGCAGCGCCCACCAAGGCATGGCCTCCCCCCCTAGAGGCCTAGAAATTGGTATCTTTCCCTCTGACTGCACAGGTCCCCGGCAGACTAGTCCATCAATTTCTAGGATACGCTGACCACAGGCTGGCGACCAATAGGAGCGGGCCTTATCTGCCGTCAAGGCGTCAGGAGTTAGAGGCCTCAGTGAGGCCTGTAATTGGGGGAGGGGGCGTTGTCGACCGATTAGGGGGGTGACACCACGACGGGGTGAGTCTGACATGGCAGAGAGGGGCGGGGGATACGCTAGAGGGAGGGAGGGGGGACGCTTGGATGCGGATTGCACTGAGGAGCAACGAGCAGTGGGTGCTGAGCGCTGTAAGCACATCGGTCATCCGACAAGGAGCGGTCACAGCCCATGTGACCAGCACTCGGCATGCTGGGATTGAGGGGTGCAGGTGGTGTAGGGGCACGCGTCATTCTCCTCTCACTATTTACGAGCTACAGTCTCCCGCCCCGGTCCCATTTCCGGTGCACTTCCTGTGGGTACTTAATTTCATCCGTGCCTCTGTTTTTTTTCTGTTTTAATTTCTGTGAGATTGCACAATCTTCACATAGGGAGTTGATATAGCACACTATTGCGGTATTATATGCTTGGTATGGCAGAGATGTCAGTTTTCCACTTTTCCATGGAAATCCACTTTTCCATATTCAGTTTATGTAATCGCTTTTCCTAATGTAAAACAAAAATAATATTGATTTAGCCTCATTTACGCCAATAGAACAGTGGTTTGAACCTCCTGACAGACCCTCAGCCCCATGCCATAAACAACAAGGACATATTTTCCAAGTTTTCTGTCTCGTTGAGGCAGAAAAATCCACATGAAAAATATTTCCACTTTTTTCCCTGACCCCAACTGACATCCCTGGTATGGATGCCTTTAGAAGTTCACATGCTTGATGTATGTTGTTAGGGATGTGTAGGATATGGATGTTATACAATGGTTATGTCCATAAGAAACAAAATGATAAAAGCCTCGTGACCTTGGTGCCGGCTTGCTCCAGTTAGTGACAGGCTGGGCTGGCCTGGTAGGCATACTCTTTCATGGCCATCACCTTGCACTAATTGGCCAGTGCAAGGTGAAACAGTCACAGACCAGCAAGCAGGGGATTGGCAAGCACCATCTGGGAGCCGGGTGAGTAAACTCTATAACATTTTTAGAAGGCCACACACCAAGATCCAGACATCTACAACTTTGGTTCTAAAAATTTGGAAATAACCTCTATAATATGTATATGTTGGACGGGGCCTATCGATGAGCTCTTTCCCAACCACGTAGCTATCATGGCCATCACCTTGCACTAATTGGCCAGTGCAAGGTGAAACAGTCACAGACCAGCAAGCAGGGGATTGGCAAGCACCATCTGGGAGCCGGGTGAGTAAACTCTATAACATTTTTAGAAGGCCACATACCCAGATCCAGACATCTACAACTTTGGTTCTAAAAATTTGGAAATAACCTCTACAATATGGCCAAACACCTACACCATTCTACAAGTTGTAGTGCTCACAAAGAACTCAGATCGGCAAACTTAAAAGGCATCAGCGCATTATTCAATGGACCTCAGCTGAATTGAGAGGCAGTCATCATTACAAGCAATAATCGAGACAAACTAACAGATAGCTGAATGAAAGAGACGATAGTATTGACGAGGATAGGCTTGTGTTGAGTGTTGAATGAAACATGTTGTTCCAAGGTAGAGAAATCTTCGGTTCAACATCTTATTCTATTGACAAGATAGTTGGCTAGGACACAACACACTCTTTAGACAGGAAGGGGATTACTTCGAACACCATTTTGTATTTCAGTCCATAATAAACATATTTTCACAGGTTTAATTGATAAATAAGGGCTTCCTTGTTTATTGGATTCACCTACACGACTAATAACAACCATTTTGGACGACCTTCCACCGTTTCTTTTGCTAGGTCTACCATAACAAACGAACTTGAATGTTATTAAACGGTAACCCTCGTTCGAAGTCTCCTTGAACCCGATACTCTCGTAGGCATAGCTTATCCAATTGCCCCCGATCTCCTGCACCTTTACCAATGTCACAGATTTGGCACGAAAATGGTAAAGGGATAGCGTTTACAGCACGCTGACTGTTTCTATAACCTCTTCCTGACCTAGTCCTCTTTTCGATCGTGTAGCCCAAGTGTCCCATGAGTAACAGATGGTAGTAGTGTAGTAGACAGGCAGGGGTCATCGGGTCACTGGTGGTGAGGGCAGGATGAGCCATTGACGGAGCAGCAGGCAGGGTCTGTGAGTAGTTCACTGAGGGGCAGTTAGGGTTTGAGCTAAACACTTGATCCAGGCTAAGCTTAAAGTGTGCGCGCAGAAGACTGTGTGTTAGAAAAAACCCTGATGAGCACCAGAGTAATTGTATGTCATCTGAGACTGTTGAAAACTGTTGGAAAGCACTTCGAAATTTTAACAAAAACCATTAATGTCATGCGCCACGCCTAGACTTGGGAACCAAACAAATCTCTTTTTTTTCTTCTTACAATTATGGAAATGTGAAAGGTACTGATGTTCGACCAACACGCCTGTCCCAAGGGCTTTGTATCGAGTAATCGGAGATTCCTGTCTTTTAGACCAGAACCAACTATTTTGGGCAGATCTATTCATGATGATGAACAAAGTGGACGGACTAGTTTGACATCACGATGTGAATTCTTTTCAATCGATCTGCAGCTTCGAATGGCATGGACAAGAGAATCTATACATGTTTAACGATAATCATAGACGATTCCGGAAACATGTTGGCAATGTATGGAGTAGTTTTTTTAAATTGGGTATTTCAACGGTGATAGATCAATGAAATGGGTTGAATTGTAACACGGGGCAATCTAGATTTAAATAAGTTGAGAGTCTTCCTGTTAATTTTATGTATACAGTAACCAGTTAGTCACAGGCACAATCTAACTAAGGTAGTGTTGTGCTTTGTCATTTTGTTTACAATCTTTTATACATACCTTATCTCTAATATACAGTAAAAGAAACTTTATATATGGTAGTTTTTGGAATATCAATCACGGTCACAATCTGCTATGATAGTATTTTGTCTACTCGAAAGCCAGTCTGCCGTAGTCACAAGCTAACAGTGATATCTCTGATATATATATAGGGACTGCGGTTTATAGGCCGTAAGTGCAAAATGGCATGGGAGATGTTTGAAGTTCTATCCAAGGTCATCTATATTGATAAGGGAAAGTGTTAGATCAAGGAGAGCTCCTTGTGGAATGCTGTTGGCAATAGAATATAGCTGGATGCCCTATTTACGACTATAGGTTTTCAATCGAGAAGGTTGCAGCTGAACCAAGGACAAGTCTAGAATTTCTGTCTATTATTAATAGTCTTTTCCAATAACTTGCCTGGGAGGGTATACGTATTGTTAGACCTCTTTTCCCTTGTTGGGGAATCTTTCCTTGGGTTAAGGATGAGTTGAATATCGCCGCTAATTAGTCTTGACAGGCAAAGATATCAATTTATAGTATTTTGGAACGTATATCTTTAATTGATATACTTTGAAATAATTTGATTGAAGTAATTACTTCTTCTATGGGAATCGCCCAAATATTAGCAGTGCGATTTATCCAACGACAGATGGTAAGACCAACATAGTAAGTAATTGATGAATAAGAATTGTCATGAATAATGGGAAGAGCACATGATTTCAGCTAGTTACACGTACTATCATCGTAAGTGTATCAAATTGTTTTTATCCAACATTCTTACATCTCCTGAAACTTGGAACAATAAAACCGCTACCCAAGAAAGGTCAATTTAGTAAATGGAAATAATAGATGTTATCACTAATTTGAGACTGAACTCCGTGGTACCATGGCGCCATCTACTGATACTTCCTACTAGCTCCTCCGCTGGTTCCAGCCTCCGGCGACCAGCTCAGACTCAAACACTGAATAAATTAAAACCAAGCCACTCCATCCAATGATCTACAAATAAAGTTTCGTCATCTATAATCTAATTTCAATAATCTTTTCGCTATGTCGAGATTGCTGTCTCGTGTTGAGGAAAAAATTTGAATAGGTGAATATTAGTTGTCACTTTCTCAACCGAATCACTGCTTCGTCGATACCTTCACTCCAGATAATTTCAACAAATTCAATATCTCTAAATTCATGTTTTTCCAACAATGGTAGTTGTCGCCCAATAATTGTCCTATCAACTATATTAAACATTATAAATTAATGTTTAAGTGTTATAACATCAACCTGTTCAAGTTTCTTTTTTAATTCGGTATATTCCAACATGGACACAAGTATTAAGAAAATAAACACATTCTGGTACCCGCGTGAGAGTATGCTGTCTCAGCACTTTATTTCATGAACAATGAACAATTAGAGATAAATTGAAAGTGCTGATGAATAAAGCTCTAAAAGTGGCTATAGGTGTTAGGAAAACTGTCAATGTACATATGAATTAATTGCTTTCTACTTACAAGAAGATGCCATGAGTGTCATCGAATATATTTTGGAGTCAAGATGTCTCATATAAATTTGCTAAAACAAGGAGTGAAAATTATGTTACGTTAGGAATCCCTAGACAACGAGCTACAATGGACAGGTTATCGCCGTTATATTATGGGGAAAACCGCCGTCAGACATCCAGAAATTGCCAAATTCAATTTGATATATCAAGAGTTAAAATGGGGAAGGTAGTATCTATAATGGAAGTCTTTAGGTCCAGGTCTGAGCTGGTTTAGATATGAAGTGAGATCCTTGTCCTATCGCAGATTAGAATCGAATCATAATTCATTACTTCTAGGATTCATACACTAGATCTGCAACAGACAAAGGTTCTTTTATTATAGCCTCTACCATATGCAGTCTACCTCGGAAGGATCCCTGAAAAGAAATCATGATTATACATTAAATATAGCTGGTTTCGAAACCTACCAGGCTTGCTAAGCTTTCCATACTCATACAGATCTTCATGGTAAAATCAACTAATTAGCTAGGTCTAGAATTCCCCAAGCAGGAATGGAGAAACCGAGGAATATTCTCAGGATTTTATTTCCCTGGATCTTGCTCTTGACATTGTGCGACGAGTGGTTTTCTCGTGTGAAATCCAGGAACTAAAGGCTCCCTGGGCCGTTTTATTCTAAAGGCGGGGCTTTCGGGGTTTCCGCCCACATGTCTGGTCAGAAAACATCTGACCGATTTCAGTTTCCTATTTTAGTCGCAAAAATAATCAAACAGAATGTGGACCTCCTTTGCATTCCAGAAATCCGTGAAACAAAATAACATTTTCGGACGCAAAATCAACCAATTAAATTAGTGCCAGTTCAAAGGTTATTGGGAGTCGACGTGGAAAAAATAAAGGATTGGCCCGAATTATCCAAACCAGATGGAATCGTACTGAATATGATAGGGATTGCAGTGTTCCGTGATGTACACTTCATTTTCATTTCGAACCCAATAAAAACTTGAAAAAAAAAGCAATTTGTTCAGGGCAGAATCACAACACTGCCCTTTACATAGGCCTTTAACCTACAGATACATACATGGTTGTTAGTACAACTGTCACATGAGAAGAGGCTTCTTCTGGCCCAGGTAGATAATCCCTGCCAGACTCATTGAACTTTACTGCTCATGCGTTCCTGTGTATTTTACAATTTCATGCAGGTCAGTCATCATTCCGGAATGCATAACCAATATCTACAATCGTCGAGTCAGAAGATATATTCCGTGAGGAAAATTAAACCCCCAATACCGTACTTCTAGAATGTGTCAGATTACTCAAATGCTGAAAGGATAGAATAAACGGCATATACAGTCACTTTACTGACATGAAGCCAGTTATCGGATATATATAATTGGAGATAATTAAAAAGTGTATAGTCATTCGGATGATATTATCCATGATGCCACCTATCAGAGCTTCTCAGAACTATCTCCTAAGTGTGACGTCATCACATACGGGAACGAGCTCCTCGAGTTCCCCACCCACCCACACCGGAGGATAACGACTCATTGTACCTTTTCAAATATATTCATTTAGGCCTCGCCTAACTATCTTTACCATTAATGTTACCCTATATGTCATTGATTACCACCACCTTACCATATATGTTTATAAACTAAATAAAATGGTTTTTTTTGTCTCCATAATATCGTTTGTCGAATTACGCTATCCATGTATACCTGTGCATCAGAAATCCAAACTTTCTGTAAGTAATATACTCCAGGGCAGTACATTCTACTGAAGAAATAATGTCGCAAACGATTCAAACAGAAATCCTCCTGAAAATATTCGTTGCTGGCGCAAGGACAAATTCTGACGTGGTTGTGGGATCAGCTTCCGCCTAGAAGACATAACGAGATACCTTCGTGCATTGCCATTACACATGTACGTATGAACTGAAACCGATTACCTCGCGCAGCCAAGATGAAGTCTTGTATCAGGCAGTACTTTCAATTTAAGTAACGAGAAAATGGATATAAATACTTTATCACAAAGGAGAATCCAAAGACAATGGGCTGATGAGCTTTCCTCACTCAATGCCAAGACTTTCAAAAAGCTTTTCCGCTGAGCTATTTCATCCAGTTTTCCTGTTGCCAGAGCATCATCACTGCGCACGTCAATTTATGAGGAATCACTGTTTGTACAGCAAATGGCAGATCATTAAGATTAGATTTTTCCTACTCTAAACATTGTTTCGCAACTTCAACTGAATGAGACATCACCTTTTCAAACTCCCTGTGGATTAGTCTTAGCTTTTCAATAGGCAGGCATTTACTGATGGAAAATAAGATAAGTTACCAAGGCGAACTGCAGAGCCAGATCTTAGTGTGAAACTCTGAGTTGAAACTATGTCTGACATCAGAACTGATTTTCTTTAAATCGGGCGACACATAAATTCCCATAATGGACCATCAATTGGGTTACTTATTTTGGCAGACCAAGAGACCAGTATGCCCAACCTACTTGACATTTTTGTTTAAATTTGTGCTTATACAACATAAAGTGATACTATAGTGAATCATGAATTGCCCAATTTAAACTTACCTGCCGACTAATACATGTATATACCATTGATATATACCAACGTACGTATAGCTTACTATTACTAGCCTCTTCTAATCAAGTGGTAACTGAAAAATGTTTATAGAGTGTGCAGTAAATTCCTATACTGCACAGTATGCAATACGGTGCACACACTATTAGGCCCGGCGTCCACCTACTACGATATGGCACCGATATGGTCTACGATGCACCTCCCGATAAAAAATCAAAATCGCGTCGGAAGGTTACCTTATATCGGGGCAGTTGACCAGATTTCTGCGATTAGACACCGATAAAAACCCCATACAACACATGGTGGATTGGTATGTCTATACATATGTCTACGATTTTGCACCTTCCCGATATGGCACCGATTTTGACATTTTGTATCGGTGCCATATCGGGAGGTCTACGATTCTATCATAGTAGGTGGACACCGGGCCTTACACAGATTTGATATAGATATGTGGTGCTATGCATGTCGCTAAGTAACAATGGCACGGCGATGTTATACAACTGCTACGAACTACTGATTCAGTATGTTCAAAGAGTGCAATACTGTCCGATATCTATGTGTTTGTGATGAATTAATAACAGCTTGATTTAAGACTTACAACTGATTAAGGTAAGATTTATACATTTCAATGATAATGGTAGGTATATAATCCAGGGAAAACTAATACGATGTGCCGTGATTACGGGCAGACTCTCGTTAGTTTACTTACTTGAATAGGCCCTTTATCTTGGCAAACTAACTTAGTATTGCCCGAAGCACGTACCTGCAGTATATATATCTACCTCTTTGGCGCCAAATCCTCCCACAAATCGCCATATTCGATTCTTTCCTCCGACTACACTTGCGCCTAAAAGCTCTACATACCATTACCCCTTATCCATGGATCAAGAAGAGGAGACCGAAGTTGGGCTAATAAAATTTCATTGAATTTTATGGATAAAATCTTGGAGGCTCATCACCTTAAAGGATACGAACACACACATGAACGTTCTCCATGCTACCAAAGAAATAGACAGACCCCGTACAACAAATGGCTTGTCAACCAGACTTTTCGAGCGCATAATCGTCTAGCGGAAATGGGGATACAACTTTAAGGCCACGACTATCTATCCCCACCTCAATCGATCTTTTACCACGTGACGACTATGCACTTCACCTTTCCCTCACGGACGACCTTTTTTTATTACATTGATGCAGGAACTGAGGCCTGTGTAACTCGGCAGTAACATAGGGAGGGCTAATCATCAAGCTACAGTCGAGGCTGGACATTAGTTATATTTACTACTTGGAGCCCTAACATTCGCTGCAACTATTCTAGTCGTCGGGTGGAAATGGTGTTTTAGGCCTGGCGTCCACCTACTACGATAGAAATTTAGACCTACCGATATGGCACCGATGCAAAAATCAAATATCGGAGACATATCGGGAAGGGGGAAAATCGTAGACACATGTCTAGACATGCCAATCCACCACGCATTGTATGGGTTTTTATCGGTGTCTAATCGCAGAAACGTGGTCAACTGGCCCGATATTAGGTGACCTTCCGACGCGATTTTGATTTTTGTATCGTTAAGTGCATCGTAGACCATATCGGTGCCATATCGTAGTAGGTAGACGCCGGGCCTTAATCTGGGGTTGACGATTATGAATTAACAATAAATCTCTAGTGCCACCAGCTGAGGACTTGTTTTTCCGTAACTACCTTATCGGTGTCCATTTAGTGATCAAGCGGAATCGTTGCATTAGACCTGGCGTACACCCACAACAACAGAAATTTAGACCTACCGATAAAGCACCGATACAAAAAGCAAATATCGGAGACATATAGGGAAGGTGCAAAATCGTAGAGATATGTCTAGACATGCCAATCCACCAGGCATCGAAAGTGGGTTTTTTTTCGGTGTCTTATCGCAGAAACGTGGTCAACTGCCCCGATATTAGGAGACCTTCCAATGCGATTTTGATTTTTTTATCGGGAGGTGCATCGTATACCATATCGGAGCAAAATCGTAGTAGGTGGACGTCGGGCCCTAGTAGTATATGGAAAGTAACCCCTAAGCAAGGCAATACGAGAGACAGTAAGACTCCAATGCCTGCAGTATGGATCACAACCAAGGTCAGGACTATATCAAATCTATGACAAGGACTTCCCCACAGAGCGGATTGTCACAATGCCAAACACCATAGATGGTGTATCACTCGCAGAAAAGGGCAACTCTGCAATTGCCACATTTGGGTTGCATGAAGTATTTGGATATATAGTTTACAGAGCTATTGAAAACGATGTTGACGGGGCTAAACCATTCGCCATTGGAGGTGACTATGACCTACTGGTAATAAACCGCGTCCGCCAACACGAATAATTCCTGGATATTCCCGTACAAGGACAACAGAAACCATGGTAGAACTCTAGGAGGTAGTCTATGCTGCCCGCCTCGCCAACCAGAAATGCGATAGGATTAGAATCCCTAATGTACTTATTCTGGAAGCTTGGGAAACCAACACAACAAAACACCCGGAAGGTATCAAATTTGGCTCTCCTATGATATGCAGTGGGTCTCATATATGACCAACACGACATGGTAAACCACCCGCAATTATGATGAAATACAGTGACCGTGAGACTTCTCCCGTCGACTTGGCTGGCCCCTTCACCTGACAACCAGCCAGCATGTCACAACCCCGCCACAGTGCAAGACGCTATGAAGGCCATTAAGACCATCAACTCTACTGACACACATATGGCAGTCATTGAATACAGGTGTTGCCGTTCAGCGCCGCCTAACGGCCCACTGTCTAGATACGCGGCCGCTCGGACAAACACCGCGATTCCAGCGGTATTTATATAGACATATAGCAATCACACCTAAAGTGTGAACGGTGGGTGTGATTGCTGGACTGTTGTTTTTTGACAGATTAAATTGTTGGAACAAACAAGGGTATTGTAACAACAAGTCTGGGATGTCTAAACTTCATAGTTGATAATTATCTTGGTTTTAGATAGGAAAAAGATAAGCATATAACTGCTGGGTCTGCCAATGTATTAATGTGTATGCAGTTTCAGTGTTCCTGTCTTATCTAAGGTATATCTAAAGTATCATTCAAGTGATATGCATGTACGATACATCAAATTGGAGCTGGAATACCATAGAATATGATGAAATCATTGTTATTTCTCTGAAAATGATATACACGGGTATCATCAACGTATTACGCTCATGTACTGAGTGATCCAATGATAAAGAATACGTTGCCATGGGGTATGTTTGGCCGCAGGCATTGCGTAACCACCCAGATAAGGTGCGACACCGCCCTGTGGAAAAAGGCCTATTCTACAGGGCCTATAGATATTTTCCATATGCACGCTAGACTGGACACTACGAGAAATGTGCCATGCGAACAACTATTACATGCACTGCTTTTAGGGGTCCAGATCAGCAGCTGGTCATCAGCAGGTGGTCACTCTCATAGTAAGGACCTATATAAACAGAGAAATAAGATCCTGAACATAGCTGGGACCTGTTTCAGTAGTTTCGTGACATAAGGCCAAGACAGACATCAACAGCGGCACCAACAGTGCAAGCAACAGCGGAAAACATTTTGTCAGGTTTCAAAACGCATGTCACAGTTGATGTCAAATATCAGCGGATCGGAGTGGCCAATTTTCCTCATATTTGAAACAATTATAGGTCATATGTATCCCTTACACATGTCACAGTTTCATTGGTTAATTCTCACGGGAGGTGAGTGAAATTGTCTAATACTTTTGAAACCGGACACACCGTGTTTGGGGTCTGTCTTGTCCTAAGTGCCACAACTTGTGTTGATCTGTCCGTATCGTGTCAGAGACGCCATCTAGACATGTCACAAAACTACTGAAACAGGTCCCAGGACGATATCGTCATGAGCCAGACCAAACAATATTTGACTTTACCACTACCTTACAGCTCCTAGAAGACCTTGGCCTTAAACAAGCACAACAAGCTACGTGGCTAGGAATAGAACTGGACATTTGAAACGATGAAACCAGAAAACTGCCACTTAAACTGGAGTGCCTGGTCCAATCCCCCAGAAAGCAGTGTCTCACAACAAAGAACATCCAGCAGATCCTCGGGAAGGAGGCCGCCCGGTAAAGGCCGACCCCCATACAAGACTATTTGCGTCAAGGATTATCACCGCGCTAAAAGGCACACAAGGGAACCCAGTCCTTGTTACACCTCCAATAAAGGCTGACTTCAAGTAGTTTGAGCGATAATTGTATCAGAATAACGCAAACTCGATCATGCAGAACCCGACAATTGCCACTTGGGCTATTAACATCAACGTGTGCCTCATTCAGCGGTGTAGCCATGGATGGCTTTAAGTACTCTGCCCACTGCTTTGCAGATGAGGACAATCTGGGCAGACACATCAATCAGTTTGAAGCCCTGAACTGCCGCCCAATGGCTCAAAACACCAGTTGGCAAGGGACATACCGTTGTCATACAGTGTGACAATGTGGCAAGTATTGACAGGGAGAGAAATCACAGTACGATGAAGTCGAAACCACGAGAGAACAATATAGTATTAATGAGCAGTAATAAACACGGAAAATACTAGAAAAACTGGTTTAACTGCTTAACAAATAAGAATGAATATACCAGGGACTAAGGACGAGGTTCCAGTCAGAACACCCTGTCAACACAGACTAGGGCTGGGGGAAGACTGTCCCAGCAAAGAAACTCTTGCAGATAGAGTTTTACACAGCAGTGTGGGTCACACACAGCACCACAATTCTGACACCACAGGCCTCTCATACGAGTGCAGGAGGTGGCGAGCGAGGTGAACCAACCACAGAGGGTCTAACTGACAAGTTTCACTCTCAGCCAATCAGAAAGGCCTTCTCTCAGGGACAGTAGCGGGCGTGGGAGACATGAACTCGCGCGTGGCACCCCGATCTCTCTTCGTGGTCGCAAAGCGGTGGGGACCGGATGCCCTGCCTCGTGTACACATATATCAGAGAAATCACAGTTCCCCATCCTCGTTGTCTGTGCCATGCGACGGGTCAACGATGAGTTCTAACACATCCTCGACCAGTAATATGCAAATCAATGACCCCTTTCATGCGCTTATTTCATTGTGGCCAATTTCAGCAAAGCGAATAAAATAGTCGCCAAAAACTCCTAAAATATGATCGGAGCTGCACAAAGCTCATTCGAGCCTTCCGTCAGGCTCTTGGTAGCATTCAACCTCCATCTCAGCATCACATATGATGCCCTCACAGCCTCTCAAATGTTGGTTCGTGGTTTCACCTGACCCACCACAACTCAGTTTAATCGATAATCAACAGCCACCTCTCAAGGATACTTTTCGAACAATGCCGACTATCTCCTCTCTCCGATGATCAGGGGCCCGTTGAATAATCTTGGCTCTTACATAAAGCCTGTCTGTACCTTGTACAAGGGCTTTCGTTTAATGATATTTATGTTCGTTTGCTAAGACAGTATGAGCCGTCCATAAGGTCTTCCATAAGTGTTGAATAAAGTTGACCCAGATCGTCCCTGGCTGACTATGGCATACCAAAAAGGGTCTACATGTAGGCTTCTAGGTTATTCCACGGGCCTTAGGTCTCCAACCAATAACCTCCCTCTAACAAATACCCCCAAACAGTCCAGGTGGTTAGACTGGCTCCTCTGACATGACCTCGGATACCTCCACCTAGTACCCTACTGACTAAGATCGCCTGCGCTCTCCTATCTTTGTACAACGTCCTCCGCAGGCAATCAATCATGCCCTACCCCCTCGCACTACGACTACGCTAAATACACAAAAACAGTTGCCGTGGAAATATCCTCAAACAAACGTCTTATCGAGCTCAAGTGGACCAAGACCCTCCAAACGTCAGCTACCCAGACTGCCATATGTCTCGTGGCAATTCTGACCTACAAACTGTATCCTACTACTTACTTATGAGAGTCACTACTCACCTACTCAGAACACAACCCCATGACTGCACACTACATAATCATCCAGTGGCGCACCCTCCTATGCTCCATAAGAGGCGCTGCCTCCTACACTTACTACTCAGTAGCTGCCACAATTGAAGAAGTCGTTATCTGGGACTCGAGTATCCGCCCATCCTCTTGGCAGGCCACCACAATCCATAAGCCACTCCAGATGGGCAATAAAATAGGTTTGCCTATGAGATCTTTATTTATTTCCTTACTCAGTGGCTGTGGTATCATTGTTATCATAATCATTTATTATCATTCAGTATAAATCTACAATTCTATCGCCACGTGTACTCCAATCAAATTGTATATATCATCAGCACTTAATTATATCATCACCTCTATCATTAGCATAGACTCTTATGTCTTACATACCTTTTATCTTACTAATGTAATAGATGATTTCAAAGTATTCTCGCCCCTCTTATTATTGAAGGACCAACTATTTATAAAGAGAGGAGAGCTTGTGTCATTCTTAATTGGTTGATATATCTGACAAAACAAATTCAAAGACAATGTAGTGTTCTTGGATAAACCATTTATCATGTTTAGCCGTCAGAATGAAAAAAATAGTAATACTAGGGGTTTGTGATGATCTTCTACCTTCAGGCAATCTCAGATCTGTGACTTGTCGTCTGAACAGTTGATAGCTTTGCAGCCCTACCTCAATGGTGTCTTATCAGAAAAAAAGATCACAAGTGCCTCTATCCCCTTCACTGCAAACCCTCCTCAGCTGTCTGACAGAAGTTAATGTCCTCAATAATGTAAGCTGTTACAGGTAAAACCAATCACAACTTTTCAAAGGTGATGTTCCACCCTTATGGTTGAAAGCTGGAGTAGAGCTTTGCTTTGGAATGATGTGTTGCAAAAATTATTATGCAATCAAATTGTAATAAAGATATAAAACAATTATATTTCAATAACAATAATTTATATTCTCTTTCAGTATCAATGATGTTTTTGATATTTCCAAGGCATTTCCTCATCGGTGCTACTGTCTCCATGCTATTGACTGCTCGGTTGAAAATCATCTATTTGCATGCATGAACCTTTCTGTCAATAGACTTTTTTTAAACTGTAAACAGGTTTAACTTGATTCATTGAAAGTTAGTAACAACATAATGTCAAGAAGGTATTATCACCTTGGTATATGAGATGCCTATCGTAACATCCATATTTGAAAAGCCATGAACTAAGTGCAAACATTCTATATTTGTTTCTCTGGTGAGAGGTTCTATCATTTTTTCTTTTTAAAGTTATTGTTTAGTGTTGGAGTGAACAAGTGCGGTATATTGGATATACAATTGTGCATCGATGGATTGTTCACATGTTCATACAAAATAGATGAGTTACTAATTTCATTATGTACCTGCTTTTTTCTGGATTGATAAACAGAGTTCAGCTCTCTCTAAAAGATGTCCTAGCCATATCGTTTTCTAGGGTGCTAAAGTAACAGTCCTTCATGACACTAGTTATATCATATTCCTATATTATGCGTATTTTAGGACATGAAGGTATTGTCAAAATTGTTTTCAACGCACTAATGAATTATGCGGTATTGCTTCAAAGAATCCTCTGCATAGAATGGGTCAACATCGGGACTTTCATCCACCTTTGCACATCACATGAAAGGTCACGTGGTAAAGATGCGTGATTGTCACGTGACCTAAGGCCGTATACGCGCATGATTGACAGAACATCCACCTGTAATGTCCCCGTATGTACAAGGGACTAATCTCGTATATGTAAGAACCTACAGCTTTGAAGATAGATCTTTTTTAATAAGTCTCATTTTTGAAAGCAGTCTTTCTATTCCATCTCCGACTGTTATGAAGAGCTCTCATAGAGCAGTTCATGTTTGTTGTGTGTCTGTCTGAATCCAACCTGCACGTGATTCATTTTTTCTGCACTCTCCCCTACCCTCCCCTCCCTGCAGGTAATTCCCATACACGTGACGAAGGTAGTGGCGGCTCAATCTGACCCTCGGGGTGCTCCCACCCCCCTCTTCCTCGCATAGACATGAACATTAATATTCCGTCTCGTTCTGCGCTCATTTCTTCTCATACAGACTGGTGTCAATTGCCACTTTGCACGGTGCTAATTGGTCCAGCGGAGGTGTCAGGGGTGAGATTGCACGGCCACCTGCCTTCCCAAACGCTCCGACTCGGATTTTATCCGAAAAAGGAGTAAGAGCATTTCAATTGCCAGAGCTCATCCAAAGGGGCGGGCACAGTATGAGGGGCTTGTCGCATTTCAGCCATACAAATCACATGACAATCGCTTTTACAATGCCAAATGGTCAGCAACTAGGATCGAACCATGGCAATGCTCTTATATCCTTTTTAGAATCAATTTGATAGCGGGAAATTGCTGTAAGCAATTATTAACTGTATGTGCACAGTGCATGTATGTATGTATGTATGTATGTATGTATGTATGTATGTATGTATGTATGTATATATATATATATATATATATATATATATATATATATATATATATATATATATATATATATATATATATATATATATATATGGAGGACGAGAAATGAGAAACAGGTGAGGAGTGATTTGAACCGGGCCTCATATCTCACTGAAACGACGCCATTGATGCTAGCAGGGAGTCTAACCATGAAATATCATTTTTCCGGGATGAACCAATCTGGTCAGAGTTTGAAACAATAGATGAGGCCAGCACCTGCAGCGCTCGGAAAAATGGACTTGCTCCTGAAGGTGACCCTCGACCGGCTGTTACCCGCGACACCAGAGAGACCCCATGACACCCACCTCGACCGGGAGACGCCAGCCTGGGGCCCGAGTGGGGAACATCACTACTGAGACCGGCAAAACTCCGGGGATTTTCGCATTCTGCCTCCACATGAACTCTGGAGACAAAATGACTATGACGGCTACTGAGAGGAGCCTCAGGAGGAGTTCACGATGGAGTACATGCACCCCTCTGGTCCAAAGGTAAAGTCACCATTGTGGAGGATCTGGTCGGGATGGGCCCAGACATACATCTTTTCAAGTCCAACGTCAGTCGAGCATATACAAATTTCAAATCTGACCCCCTCAACTGGCCCCTGCAGTGCTTTGAGTGGGGGGGGGGATATCTTTCTGGAAGTTAGTATGCTATTTGGGGCCCGTTGTTCAAGTTGCCACATAGAACGGGTTGCAGATGTGAAACCCACGATACTACGATCAAGAGTTTGAAGGTCTGGATGTATCTTGGCGATAGTATTCTTGTTTCTCCATCTAGAGCACGCTCAGTCAGGGATGCGGCCTAGATCACCCATCTACTAGATCAACTAAGACTACCCGGGGCCCCGACCAAGAGACAGGGTCCGGCTCGGTCGGTCACATGGCTCGGCATCACAATCAATACGGAAGCAAAGACACTGTCCAAACATCCAGAAAAGCATAAGGGCATCCGGACCACAGTCAGGCGCCTCCTTGAGCGCCAATCTGTACCCAGGAACGAGATGGAGTCATTATTGGGTAGACTAGTTAGCATATATCTAAATGCATACACCCTACCCGTCTTTTTATATCGATGCGGCTTGAGACCCTCCAAGGTCCCAAAAAGAAGTATGCTGAGCTTAGGGCAGACCTCAGGTGGTGCAATGACTTCTCCAGGTCCTGGAACAGTATTGCTTTAATCTCCACTAGCAGACCAACCCATTTTATTGGGGTGGACGCCTGCTTGAGCGGTATAGGAGGAACTGACAAGCACTGGGCTTATGCCAGCCAGGTCGCCCCGGTCGAGGATGGGATGGCAAATATCACAGAAGTTGAGGCGGTGACTGTAGTAGTCGCTCTGCACACCTGCGTCAATGAATCTGACCGAGGCAGACATATTCGTGTCTATTGTGATAATCTTCCCGCTGTCCACATATTCCAAAACAGTCGAGGGCAGAATAACATTTTATTTGACTGTGCCCGAGCCACCTGGATAATAAAGCTTTATTCCAATGTGAACTTTCTTTTGTACATGTCCCCTGGGTTGATAATGGTGTCCCTGATAACGTAAGTCATGCCCATTTGAACTTAACTTATTTCAATGATGCATGTGAAGATGTCCGATCCCATGAACTGATCCTTGTTGACCCCTGTCTCGACTTCCTTAATAATGTTCACCTTCACATCTGCTCCAGATCAGGCGTTCTCTTATCACTGCAGGAGTGGGCGACGGCAAGACAGCTGGCCTCCTACACCCCTGAAACGACAAGAGCACACCAGACCTCGGCCAAGACCTGCCAGGGGCCTGTTTAATAATCTAGGATCGTCCATGAAGGCCCTTTTCTGTATTTCATACACGGGTTATCGTTTGATAATATATAAGTATGTTGGCTATGACAGTATTAGCCGTCCATAAGGTCGTCCATCCGGGTTGAATAAAGTTCACCCATATCGTCCCTGGGTCTCTATGGCATACAGAAAAGGGTCTACATATAGGATCCTAGATTATTAAACGGGCCTCAGCATTCTGCCACTGGGTGGACGACCAGCACCTGTGACCATGGCCTCAGATGGTCTGCGCTTTCACGGAATACCTCGCCTAGGATGACCTGTCTCCTGCGACGGTCCAGAACCACATCACGATGGTGCGGCAGTATCTCAACTTGGTGTCACTCGAGGGCATCGAGAGGATGACGTAATACAACCAACGCGAACGGCCCGCAATACCCATGGATATACTGAAACACGCCTTGGTGGTGCTCCACCGGCACCCTGATGGTTGAATTGTCTCCATGGCCATACCCCCAATCATTTAAAAGCATTCAACCCCCAAAGGCACCTCATCTGTGGAAACGTCGCACCTCAGAAGGAGGCCCTACAGCTACGGATAAAAAATGCTCAGCATTATGACCTGGGACCTGTTTCACTAGTTTCGTGACATGTCTGTGACACCATACAGACATTGAGGTTGTCTAGTTTTGTGACAAAACAAGTAGCTGCCCTTAGGAAAAGACAGACCCCAAACATAAGAATTGGATAAATCTACACACTCATGGGACCTGTTTCACTAGTTTTGTGACAAAAATGTTAGACAGACATAAAAAGTGGCACCAACAGTGCAAGCAAGAATGGACAAAACAAAGTCTAATGTCTAGTTCTTATGAAACCGGACACCATCTAACCGCCATCTAGACATGTTACGAAACTAGTGAAACAGGCCCCAGGAAAGGGTGATCTTTTCCTCTCCCGACAACCATGTGTCCGTACACGGCCGTTGCAGCTACGGTTACCTGGAATCCTCAGTGCCACAACTCCGATCTGCTCCTAGTCTTTCACAGAATAGTGCGGCCAATGCCTGCTACATATCTCGCACGGCAGTGGTTGATGGTTGTACGGGCCATACTGGCCGTAGGGGCGGATCCCTAGATCTACACTCTCCACTCCATCAGGTAGGCAGCCGTAAGGGAACTCCAAGCTTAAAGTACAGCGGTTCGGACAGTGGGCATCTGACGCCTACGAGGATTATATCCATGTGGAGACGGCTCGGTCGGTGGGAAAATCCCTCATCAAGGTGATCAGTAACTAATTATGTGCCCAACAAACTTTAAAATATACTTATCTTAACAATTTTACAATCACTATTTATTGATTTATTATAACTTCACAATTTTACCCAACCATCCACTCCCCCACATCTCATTTCATTATTGGCATTCTTGCCATTTTATATATTCTACCAAATATTGTAAATATATTAATATCAAATTATCTTGTTGATAATTGTCTCATTATTAAATCAATTGTATTATCAATACTACTATCTTATTATTACAAACCCACTATCTATATTATCCAACACTAAAATTCAAATCTATTTATTTATATTAATTCATTTTACATGTTTATCACATTTCATCATTCATTTATCGTTTAATAATAAATGTTATTTATTTCAGAGTTTTCCTCGTCATCTTCTCTGTCCCTAGCTTCGCAGTGCTCCTTCATAGCAGCTCTCTCGTCACCGTGTACGCATCAGTCCGTTTCTCGATCGATACATAGTATCGCCATATATTTAATCTTGAAGTTCTGCAATAAAGTATTCCAGATCAACAAATACAATTTATACCTATGATATAATCTAACCAGAAACAAATTACAAAATAGCAATAACATTCACCCAAATCACAGGTACATACAGCAAGGCCCTCTGTCCACCTTACTACGATAAAAATTGAAGACCTTGATGCAAGACACAACATAACAAAGACACTAGACGGACAACTTGACGACATCATATATGTTTCAGATATACATATGGAATGTACCGCAGCATATGTCTCTGGATAAGCTTTGATTAGATTTTTCTATGAATAGCTACTTTTATTTACTTCTCCAAGCTCTCAATTAAACATCCATGCCGTTTTTAGCTTCATTCCTCAGTTGGCGGGATGTTTCCACACATAAGCTGTCTTCGAACTTGGCCTGGAATGAGGTCCATACGGCTGACGGTCGATAGACGACGAAGGCAACTGCAAGTGTCTGATGTCTGTCGTTCTGAAGGTGTGTATGAGTCAGAGAGCCGTAAGCTTTCATGTGGCGACTGGTGTCGATGGTGGCTGCAAACAGCCATGGATATTTGACTACAACATAGAGGATCACAACCGTCTTGGTTCAAAGCACTCGCATTTGTCTTTAATGGCAAGCGTGTTGACATTGGCTTTCTCAAGCATGTGATCATTATCACACTTCTGAACCTTGCTGCCCTCTGTAGTATGAGACTCCTATAAAGTCGATATGAAGTATTTTCAAGCATCTTGAAGTGCTATCCAGTCAATACGATATGTTTGCCACTCGCTGAACACAGACGGTATATATATATATGCTAACCACCAGATTAGTTGCTGACTCGGTATTCACCATAGTTTGAGAAGGTAATAATAACGCAGGGGCATAGAGAACTAGGATCAAATATCATATTCATCATTGATGGATGAGCGTGCAATTATAGAAGAATAACAATTGAAAGGTTTGGGATACATTCAGTCAATAGATCGTTTTCTGTAACCTACTTGCACCAGTCAACTTGCCATTTCTTCAACTGCCTGAGTCGAGGATCCAAATTATATCAAGCACCAGAAGGTCAATCAGGTATTTCAGTCTTGAGGTATTGGTCATGGTCAGTTGGACATGCTTAGACACTGAGACACTGGCACCCTACTTCTTTCCCGGTATCACAGTGAGTAGCATGCACATAGTGAAGGGACTCTTTTTGCAGTACGCCGAAGGCCTCTATGTTGCCACTCTAACCTCTAGGCGATGTATATAGGGCGTACAAGCACGCTCTAATAGGGCCAGAAAAGTCCTGGACCCCAAATCAAAACGTAAAACGCCACTTAATGTGGATGTCCTGCGAAAATGACATATTGGTAACCCATGGCCGTTGGTCAGGGGTGGTCATTGCTCCCCCTGACACGCCCCCTCGCGCACCCTGCGCACTCCCCCCTGGTGTCGGTCACGTGAACCCCGCGGTCACGTGGCCCACCGCGTCTCTGACCTCCGCCTCATTCTGCTCCTGTACTCCACTACGTTCACACGTATTTTCTTTTCCCTCCCTTTTGGCCTACTCTCCACGCCGTCTTCGATACTCCCCGAGTATCTGACCGTGCAGAGACAGTGTCTGAATACGGGTAAAGTTCACGTGAATTACAGGAAAGCTAGGATGGCACCACCAACGACACGCGCTCAAGCGAGCGCCTCCACGACCACGGACCAGGCCTCGGAGTCAACCGTGAGGGAGAGCGACCACGTGGACTCCGCGTCTCAGGCCGGAAGCCTCCGGTCGGCCCGCCTCGTGGCCGTAGAGACCGGACTCTCGGACATGAGTAGGAAACTCGACGCTTTAATTCAGCTGCAGACCCAACGGTCGACGGGACAAGCATCGCCACCTACGGTTCGCTCAGTCGCCGAAGTAAGGACTCGGGACTGGGCCGAGGATCAAGCCGGCCGCGCCATGCCTCCACCCCGCCAGCTACGAGACCGCTACGCAGGGGACCCGTATATGCAACGTGAGCTCGACCGTGAGGCCATCCGCCACGACAAGACGGCTGGTAAGCTGCAGTCAGATATTCATGTTACCCGTTTAATAAGTAAACCGTACATGTTTGTGGATAGGGAGGGGGTTTACACGTTGTCCCAGAAGCTGGAACTGAGGGGAACCCTGGGCCCCCTCGAGTATCTGAGTGCCTTTATTGGCTTGCTCGGGGACGACCGTGCGGTCGACCCCGTGGACCGTGAGGCCATGTTCCGGCACTTACACCAAGTGTCAATCGACGCCCAGAGCCGCCCGTGGGCCGGAGTCAGGAGATGGTCTAACCACGTGTTCGACCAGATCGAGGCCGGGAGGCTCTCGTGGTGCGACTATTCGAGGATCCAGGAGGAGCGAGTCCGACTCGCGATGACGACCGGGACCCTCACCAGCGGCGCCGACACCGGGAAGGCCCGAGGACGGGAGTTGCCATGCCGGCAATATAATTCGGAGAGGGGGTGCCGCCATAGGAGCGGTCACGATGACGGGCCCGTGAGATGGTTGCACGTGTGCTCGTATTGCGACTCCGTGGGGAGACAATGCGGGCACTCGTTACACGCGTGCAACCGGAAACTCGGTTACACAATGGGCTATGAGAACGGCCAGGCTGCACCCACACCGGCTCCCCGGCGAGCACCCCAGGCCGGACACGCACCCCAGGCCGGACACACGCCCCGGGCGGTCGACCCCAGAGCGGATGTGCTCCCCCAACACGGACACGGGGCAAAAAACGGCTACGGTGCGCCCCGCGAGTGAGCGGAGCGCACCCCCACACAGTCACAACACGTGCCTCCGCCCCCGGGCCCGGGGTCGTGGGGTGCAACCCACGTGATGCAACACCAGCGGGCCCTGTGATCTCGACCACCCCCAACAGGATTTCCGGTGACCGGACGTGGGCGGGGGTCGTAAAAGGAAGCGGCCCGGTGACCACTCCGGGCCCCCACCCCCTCACGTGGAGGGGGGACCACACGGGGGGTCCACGTGACCACAACACGAAGGCCGCCGGCCCACGTGGCCGGGCTCCGAACATAAACAACAACAACGAAGGGGGCGGGACCCGCCACGTGGAGGACAGGTTCACCGCGCGGCCACCGCTAACCCACAGCGGTAGCAGGAGTGTTAGTGTTACCGCGCCGGCTGAGGATCCAACTAACACTCCGGATTTCGGCGGACTAAAGGAAGTCTGCCGGACCGGAATTCCGTCGCCCGGACTCCGGACGGACCCGGAGGCCTTCATGGAGCACAGGCGGGCCGAGTGGCCCCGCTTCACCGAGGCCGGCCCCCCGGCGCACGGTCACATCTACAAGGCGGTCCGGGCCTCGGGCCTGCCCAACGCCCTGTGCACAAAGATCACACTGCCGACGGACCTCAAACTACGGGCATGGGAGCAGTACCTGACGGGAATGGAGGGCAAGGGGGAACTCCTCGGTTTCATAAGATACGGGTTCCCCCTCGGCTACCTCGGGCCGGCCAGCGACACTCGGGACGTCCCCAACCATCCGAGCGCCACCGGATTCCCGAAGCAAGTCGGGGATTTTATCAGAAAGGAGAGTGGATTCTCAAACCTGATGGGGCCGTTCACGGAGGCTCCCTTCGAGCCGTGGTGCCACGTTTCGCCGTTGATGTCCCGGGAGAAGCGCGGGTCCGAGGCCCGCCGCGTCATAACGGATATGACCTTCCCCCGGGACCGTAGTGTCAACGCGTACGTAATGAAGAACGCGGTCTACGGAGAAGAGCGTGAGCACAGCCTCCCTACGGTCGACGGTTTCGTCACCCGCCTGGTGGCCTCGGGGCCAGGGAGCTACATGGCGACCATCGACATCTCGCGCGCCTATAAGAACTTTAGGTGCGACCCCCTCGACTGGCCTCTGCTGTGCTTCATGTGGGACGGCGGGTATTATTGTGATACGGCCATGCCGTTCGGCGCCCGCGCGTCCTCGTATCACATGCAGTGTGTGGCCGAGGCCATCGTGGGGATACTCGCCGGTAAGGGTGTCGAGGCCGCCATGTATCTGGACGACCTCATCATACTGTCGCCCTCACGGGAGAAAGCTGCCTCGGACTTTGCCATAGCCCGAGACCTATTCGCCGAGCTCGGCCTCCCCGAGGCCCGGGAAAAGGCGCAGGCCCCTAGTCAGACCGTGCGCTGGCTGGGCATCGACATCAATGCCGCCGAGATGTCCCTCACCATCCCCCGGGACAAGTTGGAGGACGTGCGGGAGCACGTCGGGGCGGTCGCCAGGAAGCGGTCGCTGACCAAGCGACAGCTTCAATCCGTCCTCGGCAAAATCCTGCACGTCGCGAAATGCATCCGCCCGGCGAGGCCGTTCGTCAGCAAACTACTGGAGGCCCTACGGTCGATGGACGGGTTCTACATCAACGTAAGCTCGGACATGCGGCAGGACCTCCAGTGGTTCCTACGGTTTGCCGTCGGGTGGAATGGACACGCCCTCATCCCTCGAGGGCCGGCGACAAAGTGCATCACGGTCGACGCCTGCCTCTCGGGCGTGGGGGGCACAGACGGCCGGGCGGCCTACGCGTGCCAGGTTTGTCCCATCAATGACCCCGTGGACTGCATTTCTGAGCTCGAGGCCCTGAACACAATATATGCTCTCCACACGTTCCTCGGGGACCGTGATCGTGGGACCAGGATCGAAGTCTTCTGTGACAACATGGGGACCGTCCAGGCACTCACGTCGGGGCGGGCACGCAACCGCGTCCTCGCCGAGTGTGCCCGACAGGCCTGGATGGTCCAGGCCAAGCTGCAAGTCGACCTGGTCTACACACACGTCCCCGGGGTCCTCAACACGGTCGCCGACGCACTCAGTAGGGCCCACCTGTCCTCGAGGGATTTTAACAATTCTGCATGCCTGATGACATATCATGATCTGTGGTCCGTGGTGCCTTGTACTCATGCTTCATTCGTGCCTGTGCTTCGCCTGTCCTGCAGATCCGGCGCTACGCTCTCTCCAACGGAAGGCATCTGCGCGGCAGGCCGAGGCACGTGCCCCAGGCACGGTCGCGAACCAGAAGAGCGCCGTGTCCACCTACCTCGCCTTCTGCCGACGGACGAGGACCGACCCGCAGGCACCGTCCGTGAGTTTCATCACGGCCTTCCTCGAGTACCTCGCGGACCACGCCCCCTCGCCGGCGACCGTGGCCAACCAGCTCTCGCAGGTGAGGACACACCTACGGCTCTCGGGCGGAGACGTAACGGCCACAGAGGACGTGAGGGTCAGGAGGGCCCTCGACGCCATGAGGAGGAACAAGGCATACACACCAAACGTCAAGCCTCCGATCCCCATGGCCGCCCTCCAGGGGATCCTCGAGCTACTGTCGGACACGCCCCTCGACCTGACCCTACGGGCCGCGTTCCTCCTCCTGTACTACGCCGCACTGCGGCAGAGCGAGGTCGCCCCCCCTACGGCCAGGGCATTCGACCCGGTGCGACACCTCTCACGTGGGGACGTGGTCCTCACGGCAAATCACGTGGAGGTACGCATCAAGGCCGCCAAGAACCTCCAGTGCGTGGGGGAGGAAAAACACGTGAGGCTCCAATCCTCCCCGGACCCGAGGTCGTGCCCGGTGACGGCCGTGAGGAATATGATCGCCGCGGTCCCCACGCTGACACCAACGGATCCGTTCCTGCTCAACGCTGACAGGTCGCTAATAACGACGCGGTCGCTGTCAAAGGAGTGGGAGCGGCTCAACACCACAGCAGGCCACCCCCCTAAGACCTACACCCTACACAGCCTGAGAAAGGCCGCCGCCACTCAGGCCTTCCAGGCCGGGGTCGCTGAACTCTCCATTCAACGATACGGGGGGTGGCGTTCTAATGCACACAGGGGATACATTAGGGACTCCAACTCACAAGAGGTGAATGCGTCCCTCATACAGTCCCTCAACCAGTGACTCTCATCCCTCACAAACTTTTCTCCCTCCCACCTCGCCTCATTTTTATGGTCTTGGCGTTTTTTATACATCATATTGTATAACCATTATACCTCATATTGTATAACCATACTATCTGTTATACAACCATATACATAATTGACATACCATTATACATGTCAATTACAACTATGTATATTATACGTAATTGACCTCTTTATACCTCTGTCAATTACTTTATCTACCTTATGTCATATTCATATTTACATATTAATATTCATGTCGGTATAGGTATATAAAATTAAAATAAATTTTATTATTCCCAACTATCGACTCCTTCTTTGTGTTCAGGGATAGGGGTAATGGGTAACCCATGGCCGTTGGTCAGGGGTGGTCATTGCTCCCCCTGACACGCCCCCTCGCGCACCCTGCGCACTCCCCCCTGGTGTCGGTCACGTGAACCCCGCGGTCACGTGGCCCACCGCGTCTCTGACCTCCGCCTCATTCTGCTCCTGTACTCCACTACGTTCACACGTATTTTCTTTTCCCACCCACCCTCACCTCTTTCTTATCTCCTACTCCGTAGGGCGTTTTTTATACATCATATTGTATAACCATTATACCTCATATTGTATAACCATACTATCTGTTATACAACCATATACATAATTGACATACCATTATACATGTCAATTACAACTATGTATATTATACGTAATTGACCTCTTTATACCTCTGTCAATTACTTTATCTACCTTATGTCATATTCATATTTACATATTAATATTCATGTCGGTATAGGTATATAAAATTAAAATAAATTTTATTATTCCCAACTATCGACTCCTTCTTTGTGTTCAGGGATAGGGGTAATGATGCATATCAGGTGAACCAGGTGGCTGAAAGGATTCTCCTAGGACAGTCCTAAGCTTTGCCTATGACTGTCCTAAGACATTTATTTTCCATTGAATAATAAGAATAGAATATCTTTAAATTGAAAAAGACCCAACAAAATTGAGCTTATCTGGTGTTTGAACCCAGTACGTTATTCTTACCACTGATTTCCATTGGGGACCCCAATAGAGCCCAGGACAGATACAAAAAAACAACCAATCTGAGGAAGGCTTCCATCGGAAACTGTCCTTCCGAAGGATTCAGTTCAGGAGAAGAAGAATAACATATGAATAACAGTTATTTAACATGGCGACTCTTCCATCCGAGTCATTATCCTTCCAGAAACTCTGCGATATGTATCATAGACAAATAATGGCCGAGTGCTCAGGAATTAAAAACACGCTAAATTGCAGGCTTCAAGAATTCATCTCATAAAATATTATATTCGTAATCATTAAAATTGACGGTGAATAAAACTTTGGTCTGTCCATTAAAGTAATCATAAAAATCCCTCTACCTTTTTTGACGGGGGATGGGGAAGCAAACTTTTATATATACAAAAAACTACTGAACATTTTTTACGGAATGTCTCGAGACATTATCCTGCTATAGTCAAGTCAATGATCCTGCCAAATCCGATGAAATGGCTGAGGGCATTCTCCTGCCATGGCCGCAGGAATGTCTCAAGGAATTCACCCGCTGTTAAAGTCTTATTTAAGACTAATGGCTCTGAATGTATCTGCACAGGAGGACGGACTTGTAGATGTTAAGCCCTTAAAATAACAGTTCTTTGGATTTCCCTTAAAGTAAGGGCTACATGCAATGGCTACTATTAATACGTTGTAAATCACCATTTTATAGTATATCAGGTGTACTCATTAGCATTACTCGATATTTGATTGTTACATTTAAACTTTAGGTCGGTCTGTCAAGGATTCCGGAACCAGCAATTGATCAGCAGCAAACTGGTCTCTAAAAATCTACTTTGCCTCAATTATTGTCGAGAACGAGATGAAAGGGTCGTTTGGAGCGCAGTGACCTATAGTTCGACAATGATCGATCCTAACGGCGTTGGTTTATTCAATAAGTTCAAACAAGTGAATTTTGAGGAACCTAGAGCTAGGTTTTCAATCACGAACTTTGCAAAATAGCACACTCCGCCATCATTGCCTTTGAAGTGTAATGAAAAGAGAGATTTCGAAAAAAAACAGGATCATGTAAAGAAATAAGCTCTTAAATGTGCTCAGAAGAACTGTAAACTTAATCCTAACGTACATTACAGAGTGATAGAGAACCATCGTGGTTCCGTTCCACATAAACAAATTACCTTCTGGGTAAAGGAAAAACTATCCACAGCTACTGCTTACTACTAGGTGTGGATAATTACTTTGGAATACAACAAATACAGAAGCTAATGCAAGTGATGGCTTTTAGTCCAACTTAAGTGCAATATGGGGAGAGACATGAGTCAGTGCCACAAATTTGGACGCGTGATGAAACGTTGTAAATATTAAATGGAGACGCCCAAAAACGAAATAATATTTTTTAATGGCTGGTTATAAAATGCCAGCGGATGAGCAATGCCGATCGCGGCTGTGCTTTAATATTTGTGAACCTTTATGATGGTGTGTGTGTTTTGGAGGAGGCAGAACTGTGTGGTAGAAATACACGTACACCGGTTCGGTGATGTATCGCAATCATATAATACAAGGGATAGCCTATATTGCATCTATCGATGTCGAGATACTAACAGTGTTTTCTGTATTAAACCGTCAGAGACCCATCTAGAAACCCTATGTGACATATTCAAAACTGCAGTGGCCAACTTAAATCAAACATGAAAGGAGGGGAATATCAGAGGACCATGGAGAGATACCTAGTTTCCAATTGAGAAATACAGAGAGAACTAGGCAGGAAACGCGACAAACAGAGAAAAAGCCACACAGACAAACAGAAAGACTAGGACAAAGAGATTTAGGGAGACAGCTAGAGTGATACACAAAGAAACAGAGACAACTGGGTAAAGACACAAATAGACACAGATATAGACCTGCAGAGGGACAGCTAGGCAGGGAATCAAATACAAATGATACAGACAGAGGCATATAGAGAGATACACAGAGGTACATATTATGTCTCAATGTATAAGGCCAGAGGTGGCAAGACTACGACAGAAGAGTAGCCGATGTTGGACAGTGAGCAAAGGGTGGAACCGGCAATCACGGGGCTCACGTTCATTTCACTCTGGCATCATATACCACGTCATTCATGTACTATCATGCTGTGGCCTGATTCTTATTATAAAAGCCTTAGAATGCCGACCTGGTCTTATGAAACCCGATACAGGATGCTTGAATGTAAATATGCCGTTTCTATGTACAGGGACATGGTGTCCCTAGGTGGGAAGGTGGGGAATCCGGTACTGGATTCCTCTCCGTTCAGAATGTGTTTCTTGGAGAGCCATGTCAAGAAGACAAAAACAAAGGACCGGGCATGATTTGGTTCTACAATTAGTTTTCGGCAAGAGAATAATCTAAAAAAAATTAAAATGGCCGTCTAAACAAATTATCAAATAATTTCTCAATTAAGGTAATCAATGCAAATAAAACCTACAGTGCCAGCGTGCTGTGAATCAGTCTGGGAAAAGGTAATTGGGTCTAGGTTTTCTGTTTTAGTGTGTCCTTTAGGCCAGGCGTCCACCTACTACGATATGGCTCCGATATGGTTTACGATGCACCCTCCGATAAAATATCAAAATCGCGTTGGAAGGTCACCTAATATCGGGCAATTGACCACGTTTCTGCAATTAGGCACCGAAAAAAGCCCTTATGATGCATGGTGAACTGGGATGTCTAGACATATGTGTACGATTTTGCACCTTCCCGATATGTCTCCGATATTTACTTTTTGTATCAGTGCCATATCGACAGGTCTAAATTTCTATCGTAGTAGGTGGACACCAGGCCTTAGTGTGTCCTTTAGGCCCGGCGTCCAGCTACTACGATAAAATCGTAGACCTCCCGATATGGCACCGATACAAAATGTCAAAATCGGTGCCATATTGGGAAGGTGAAAAATCGTAGACATATGTCTAGACATGCCAATCCACCATGCATTATATGGGTTTTTTATCGGTGTCTAATTGCAGAAACGTGGTCAACTGCCCCGATATCAGGTAACCTTCCGACGCGATTTTGATTTTTTATCGGGAGGTGCATCGTAGACCATATCGGAGCCATATCGTAGTAGGTGGACGCTGGACCTTAGGCTATTAACCCTTTCAAAAATAATATAGCAAACTCTTGCATGAGAGAAGAAATAAACGTCCCTCGTGACATAAGAATATGTTCTTACTTCTATAATGCCTGTGATGATATTGTAGTTTTCGAAGCCGGTCACAAGCATTTATGGCTGGTTGTATGTAAACGGATGGGGAGAAGGGCTTCATGATACTTAAACATCCGTGGAAAATTTAGTTTAGCATCCGATATTAAGTTGAAGGATGGACCTTTATAAATGTCTCTGACATATACAGTATATTTTTGAGACAAACCTCCGTATCATGACTACTGACGATGAAAAAAACAAATCTAATCAGTTCTAGCACTGAATAGTGTGGCTTCCATAGATGGTCCTATTGCTCTGGTGCCATAGATAACACACTATCCATACCATGACCTTAACTGTCGCCTCCCCCGGGTTTCCACCCAGCCAGACCCTGCATGAGGCTGACCAGAATCGATGGGCCTAGACGTGCGACATCAATCCCTCCTGACCCACCTCTCCTCCGCTCGTCTTCGTATTCTGTTCTTTCAACTACGTATTTATACACAACATAAATTTTGCTCATCTCTCGCCGGCCTCCTGAATAGAATGGCTAAGTGAAGTTGATCGTAGCGCCCTCCCGCGGACGTTATTCAGGACACGTGCGCGGCGCCCATGTTCCTGCCAAGTGCGCATGTGCTGCAGTGAAACGCCGTTATCTCCCACTCTCCCCCATACATCATTGTGGCGGTACGGGAGTGTCACAGAACCCTCAGGTGGAAAAAAACATTTCCTCTTTTTCCATCGCCCTGATCGCACTTATCAGCCAGGATCCAGTTTGATAATTTTCTTGAGCCTCTTTTAATCGGTGTCAGTCTACTGGTGTCTTTCCGTTGAGATGGTTGAACGTTTGATTGGCATCTTCCGGTAATGCTCTTCATTTTGGTGAGACTTAAAAGAAAGAATTGTTCCGGTGGAGCTTCCAGGTATGGGGCATTGCATTGCGGAAGAGTGTGATTAATTATTGAATTATTATTCGCTGTGAACATTTAGGAATATTTGAAGCTTGGAATGTATGTGGTTTCTAAATTTCTAGATGTCTGGTTGTAGGTAAAGTTCTGCTTCCAGATAGTCTAAAAAAAAATTGGAATGTATGTGGTATTTCTTTTTTTGCCTTAATTCAAATAAGCCCTTAGTCATATGGGCAACAAATGTCACACACTTAAGACTACATCAAATAACTGATACAACCTTAAGAAAGGAAGCTAGTTTCTGATGAAGTCCGTATGCCTATTCACACTCATCTCTGGGATTTCCAAGAACTAAAAATGATAATCCCTTCGAGTAGACTGAATGGAAATCACCACATACACACTAATGGAGACAACGCCGAATCAAATCAGTAATAAACAAAATATGGTGTTCTCTAGAAATATCTTAGCGCCGCTATTATCTCGGGTGAGCTTAAATCCTGCAGTATTGTTTAGGCTTTCACAACGTGTTGGGTGCTGATGGGTGTTTTTAGCAGTCTGCCCTCGCAGCTTTGTCAGAGTCAGGCGTCAGGTCTATCCGTCTCAGAATGGGTGGAGTGACAGCCCAGTAGATGTCTAATACATCAACCCTGGCAAGGAGGAGATTTTAGTGGAACGTGCTAGCTCATTTTTTGCCAAATGTTCTATTTATCAATATCTATTCTGGTCATTTCTCTACAGGAACATTTTTTAGTACCTTGCAACAGTAAATTCCAACAGGAAAAGTCATCTGACCGCGATCGAAATACCCACGTATACAATACCAAAGCAAAATATCAAATATTGAATACCTAGATGCATGCAGAAGCATGCATATACTAAATACTATGTTCAAGCAATCATTAATACCTTCCAACCTAGACGAGATGGTTAGCAGGACTACAAGCGATCGTAAAAATTCAATCGTGAAAAGGTTTCAAGTGGTACATACTTCAAGTATCCATATTATAGGGAAGATGTCCTTATTCAGGGACAAATTAGGTGTTAATATACAAAAGTTAGAAACATATTAAGAATTCAAACTACATATACAAAACCCATAAACTCAGTGTATAATTGGAAATGAACAGTCCCCACCCCTCCCCCAACCATATCATAATAATCCTCTATCACGTACTATCGCTATAAAACGAGATCGGGAATTGTTGCTTTTTACGGAACGAGGCCCAGGCCGAGTTCTGTAAAATCACCAAATTCCACCGAGTAGGTCGTTATATATTATATACCTAGAATTAATAAAATCGTTACCATATATTGGCAGAGAAGACATGTCTATATGAAAGCTCACACACTGCTGATGTTTCAACGTTTTCAGTATAAAAGTGTATTGCACAGGGTTCAGTATACAATATATACTGCACAGGGGGCAGCAGTAAGTAATTATCAAATATACTGTATGGATATATGATAAAATACTTTACTGAATTATGTGGATTGCGAATGTAAACCTTCAGTCGAAGATCTTATGCAAGCAAGAACTAATAGGGGTTGAAAGAAAAAAAAAAGATACTTGTCAAATTCTCCTTGTCTGCAATCGATGGCCTTTTCGGGGAAAAAGAACATTCAGAAGTAGGGTCGGGTGAAAGCTGAACAGGTAGGAGTTTACCTCAGAAGATGAAAATGCATTACTACTTGGTCGCACTATGAGGGTGCTTTTATCCCGTACTTAGACGGGATGAGATGTATACTCTGGGCTCACATGAAGACGAAAGCTTCTTGAATCAAAGGACAAGAATCAAAAAGCGTCTGGAGAGGTTGTTAAAGAGTGGGCGTCAAGTGCAAAACGGTTGTCTTCAAGTGTATAAGAGAAGGGTATGGGTGTCAGTAGTCTATTACAGTCTCGATCTTCTGCGCCGTATGAGCCCTACTAATCGTGCACCTTTACTAGGATAGACGGCGGGATCTATGCTATTGTTCTATCAGTGTCATAGGTGTCAGTCACATTAAACCTATTGTTATATGAGGAAGCGAGCGCCAAAGGAAATGGGAATAGTAGACACGTTTTCGACGGGACCATGTCAAGACCGAGCAATAAAAGGCAACTTTATTGGACAATTTACCTTGAAATTGAGAACCAATTTACCATGAAATCAAAACTCAAGTTATCTTCCTATGAGATCTACCCTGAATCTGAATTCAAGTGTTATAGAATTTTGAAAGTGGAAGTGTGAGATTTTTTCCCTCGCTTTTTCTAAAATCTAGAGGTTTATAATCTGATAATATTGTAATTGAATACAGAAATTCCAAACAGTTGGATTTGACATGGTAAACTCCATGTCATTTTCTTCAAACCCTCACAAAATAGGGTAGATGTGGAGTACTACACATTTGAATAATGATATAGATAAAACAATGGTCTTGAAGGAATTATTAAAAAAAGCCATATTTTTCAAAACATGTCCTTTCCAACTCAATCAGGTGAATATTGGCTTATTTTACTTATCGGGTGAGGACAAACTCGAAAAAGGTTATCTAATTTAGTTGGCATTATAACAAGTCACAAGCAAAAGGTTTAGACCGATGTTTATTAACATCCAAATTTCACTAAGTGTATCACTTTAAAAAGCCACTATGTAGATTAGATTCTAAATTCACGAAATCTTAAGAAGTCTATAAAAAAAATCCAGATTGCTGTTTATAAAGGATATTAGCATTCTCTCAACTTAAATCTATTTACAGCTGTATTATGCTGTGTTATAACTTACCAACACGTGGTGAAGATATACTCTAACGATTCTGAACGGAGATTAAATGAATTCATTCACCTGCTGTTAATTTAATGTTATGTTTATATCCCTCTATATCGTTCAGGATTACTTGAAGGATTTCAATCATGCTGTTCATTTCACGTTAGACAATGGAGAGATACTCACGATACAACCATGACGTCAAGGTGCATGCCGATGCCGATGTCATATTTTTAATGCAAAAATAATGTCACCCTCCACATTTTCCTCCTTGCGTACCTGTACTCTTGTGAACAGAACAGCGGATGGTTCACATGTTAACAGAACAGTGGCAGGTTCCTAAAATTAATTCAGAGAATTTCCCCACTCAGACTCAGACATATCGCCCACCTAACAGTGAAAGTCATGTATTAAATGATGTAGGTGCTAGATTATCAGATTCAGATAGATATTGATGTGATCGAGTGCAACACATCTCCAATCCAGCACCGCAAACATGAATTTTGGCATCGCTCTCTTTTCCACATCCTCAAAGAATTTTCTGTGAGTTGTTTTAGGAGCCATCCCTTTCTGTTCACCCACTTCTGGGGAGGTCTTTGTAGTTTCTTTTAACTCGATAAGAATCGTTTTGAGCAGTAGCTGAGCCCCAGGTTAGGATGAGACATCGGGCCCTGGTAGTGTGTGACGTAGTCCTCCTGTTCAGGTTTTACCCCACAACGCAAGCAGGGAACACAGAGCCTCACCTGAGGTGACTCAGTCAATCAGCTTGAGACATAGTCCTTTGTATTCATGACATCACGAGACACCATCCTCTGATCTGTCCCTCAAACACGCAAAGGGCGCCGACATCAATCAGTTACCAGACCCTCCCGGAGAAGACATAATGCACCACAGGGCATGCTCCCCGCACGTGCATACGTTTCATTGGTGTATGCCATAATGCTTCACCCCGTATACAGTTAGTGCTTAAAATCATTCATAGATTATCCAAGGTATATCAGGAACAGAAGTGGGAAATTCTGTTGTAATTTTAAGCCACTCCTGGATGTTCCTTACGGAGATATCAAGCAGATTTCATAACAAATTAGGCATCCATAAAACACATTTACTGATATACTCCATTTGTATATGCAATGACGTAATTGTGATTTAACTCAAATAGCTGGATTATAATTACATACCAAGGATAATACCACACAAGGATAATACCACACAAGGATAATACCCCACAGAACTACTGATCTAATATTTAAGCAGAAATATATGTTCTATTCCAATGTAATGATAAATGATTGTTTAATATTTCGGGAGAGTTTATAGCATTCATCAAAGCCTGCCACTTTCGTGGTGTTGGGCCTTTCAGGGGGCGGTTGGATGCAGAGTGATGAGGCCTCTATCGTCGTTATAGGCCGCTCTTAACATTGCGTGCAGGGTTCCTCTGGCATGCACTTCAGATGACCCTCAGATAATGACTCTCCCGTGAGCCATGGTATCATCGTTACTAGGTAGAGCAGATATGAGCACTCCGTTGATACTCACATTTGTAATATGCCCTTATGTGTCCTCTTTTACCGAGGAAAACTACTCGTGAGAAGCACTTAGACACCTTTAAGCCTGACATGAACTTCATGCCGTTTGCTTTTGTGTTAATGAAGAAGCTTGAACAGTGCTGTTGGTAATGGAGATATGTTTAACAGGTGTCCTGCCCCCTCCCCTGCTTGTACTGGATCATGCTGTTGTGGTGTTATGGACTGACGGTTTTTGTAAGGATATAGTAATGGGAGGGTAGTAGTACAAGGTGTTGTATCATTACCCTACCCCTGGAAGAAGTGGAGAAGCAGTGGCTTAATATAAATGGGGAAGCATACTTGCACGTAACTAATAAATAATTATGGATGCCTTCAGCGGTCGAGTGGTGGAGAAGAAATTAATTGTATTTGATAATTGGAAATGAAATATTCCTCACGATAAATAGGGAAATGGACATGCCATGATAGTATGTACAACAAAGCACAAAACCAATAGCAGATATGCTAGCAAATCTAGTGCGAACATTTGCTTCGAGCTGTGAAGATTAACGGATTATGTGTTGTACCATAGTAAGAGATTGCAATGCTAATTGATATCCTTTGTTACTGGAAACATAAATAATCTCATCATGGATGAGCTCCAGATATCCTTTTTTATGTCGGTATCTTTATTCTCTTTTTCAATCTGCCCAGGGCATCAATCGTATCATTATCAACTAGACTTTTTCTTCTGTGTGGACTTTCTCACATGGATGAACATGATGATAACTGAGTTTGTCTCTGAGATAGAAGTTTCCTAGTGAAGGTTACGGTAAGCAGAAAATGCTCTGTGCTAAATCTAAGCTAAGATGTAGGGCTTAGATTTGATTCTAAAGGTATGTAATTCACGAAGCTGAGAGGGTAGGATTATACAGAGGCAATCTATGATGCAAATGAGCTGTTGCATTGCATACAAATAGCAGAAGCAGAGACAGTCGTTTAATTACAAACAACTGTACGACATCTAAAGGGCGGAACAATCTGTCCACATTCCATTAAAAAACAGCTATAAGAAGCTTCAGGTTGCACCTCACAATAGACAACTGGCTTAGCTTGAATGAAGTACAAAATTACTTCCTATGTGCTATATACATTCCTGAGTGCCAAGCTCAATAGAGTTTATACATACTGACCGGGAATTCAGTAAATCCAGGGGACACATCAAGCGAGGAACGCAGTAATTTCCGGAAGTGCTAGAGAAAATGGCGTGTGTGTGAACTATCATTTCATATTTCACCTGATTGTTGCTTCTGATAAACTAAATCATCGGTGGGAGATAATACTATGAAATAATATTTCACATACGTGCCTTTTTGCGGTGGCGATTCCGGAGATCGCTGCCAGGACTCGCTTGGTGTCCCTGGCTTGAAGAATTGCTCCCTATGATAATCTACAGTAGATGACAGTAGAAATAAGTCGGATTTTGTCTTTTAGAAGATATATCAACGTGTGCCATATTCGGTCATATTTTACTAAAGCTCCACATTACAGCATCAGTACCACTGTGCCATTCATCTGATGAATTTTTGACTACGTCTCTGTGTTTATATCAATACGGCAGATACTTCCTTTTGTAAATAATTAGTTCGGTTAGGTTTGACAGATTTCAAAATAGTCGGTTGCGTTGCCTCTGGGCATCTTAGTTGCCTCGTTAACTCTTATATTTTTGTCTCCACCTATGCAAATTCATCAAAAGCTTATATGGCTCAAAATGTTTCAATACGTCAGCCCACGTAACACAAGTTCGTAGTCAATAAACGGATGCAGTCTTATTTCCTACATGAGATCTCTTTGAGGGTGGAGTGAAAATTAATTCTGCTGAAACAAGAAATATGAATGAAAAAATTAGTACTGTCACGTTGTGTCCCCCACACTCCACCATGTTTGCCCCGAGCCGACATTTCCGTTGGCAACCGGTTTATGCCGCGGGCAACCTTATCCTAATTCTAACATCTGACGTTTTTATTTATCATTAAGATTTTTCTCATTAATGCCCATTGTGTTCGTGTTTTCAGATCAGGAGTCAAATAAACAAATCAACTCTTAATCCAATCAGTGGAACGTGAATTATTTTTCTTTCTCCCTTACAAGACATGTTTTGCTTCATATGTTCCAGGAACACGCCAGGGGTCTAGAAACTGCGCCAACTCCTACTGTTTGAATAGATGGCTGGAACTATCATTACTTATCTAATGAGGTGGAACAGGAGCTTCACAAACTATTTTCTTTCGCACTCCTGCCGTGCATTTCTCCTTTAAGTCAACACATATAAAGTTTCCATTCTCTGAAAAGCTATTTCTACATGTCTCACCTTTAATTAGTCGGTTTACCGCAATACGTAATGACGCAATTACTCAAATATCAAATGGCAACTAAAATATCTATAAGTGGGAGACCCATCGTGTAGCCCCACTCTTAAGGTTTCTCTATACCGTGTTCCCCTATTCAATGTTTCAAGATAAGGAAATAAACAAAGAAAAGGGTAAAAAAAAAACTCCAGCCTAAGAAACTGCAGAACCTCTAGCGTTGGTTGTTGGCGTTCTTGTCGTTTTATATGTACCACCTGTCGTGCATCAGCATCCATAAAAGAGAGGCGGAAGTCTGTAGACGGCGGTACTAATCGTTCGTCATGAAAGCTCTGATAAGGCCGCATACATACCCCACCCCCGTCATTGGTCGGCCACGGAGGAAAGCCCCGACGTGAGAGATAAACTGCCGCCCGCACAACCCAGTTGTGTGAAGCGCAGATGGTGGGGGAATCGGGGCCGGCGCTCGCCGAGCATTAGTGGCTTTTTGATTTTGATTAACAGGATTAGCTCGGGCTAACAGGATTTGCTGGCAAGCTCCGTCTTTTTTTTCTATCATCGAGGACTCGTCTCACCAGGTGGCAGAAGCAAGGGGCACGGAGGCAGATGGGAAAAGGCCAGAGGGGATCGGTCCAAAAGGAGAGAAAGTGCCAGAGAAGAAAAGAATAGAAGGGGAAGGGGATGGGAGGGGCAGAAGTCAAGGGCCCAAACGGGAGGAAGGTAGTGGGCAAAGGGGCGGAGGCTAAAGAGGTCAAAGAGACAGAGGACTAAGAGGTAGAAATGGGAGGACCATATACGAGGTCAGATGATAGAGGGCAAAGAAATAAGAATAAATGAGGGAAGGAGAGACAGGGCAGAAGAAAACAGGGCAGATGGAAAGAAGGAAGAGAGGATCGAGAGAGGAAGGGGGTGGAGAGGAGAGGAGCCGAAAGGAAAGTCACAGGACGAGATTAGCAGGTTGGGTCAGAGAGGGAAAGGGGAAAGAGAAGACGAGGGGTGAGAGGATTAGTCAATGGGGATGCAAGAATAAAGAAGAAAGCAACAGGTTTTGGTTAAAGTTGTTTTCCTGCAGTTTGATGCGGAGTGATATGAACAAGTGAAAATCACTTTGCAATCAAGCGAGTTAAAGAACAATGACCAAAACAAGTTGCTTTCTGTATTCATCTCACCTCTGTGCACATGAAATGACTGGACGACATAGAGGATATAGACCATGGAGAAGAGCCTGTAATACTCATAGGAGTATGGAGAACGAGTTCCCAATGTTAAGCATATGGTACAAAAATACCAAGGGTGAAATAATGGGAAAGGACAGATGCACATGTTAGACATGAAACGGGGGTATAAAGAATTTTGGTAGAAACGACAGTATTAGGCAGCCCTCAAATGTAGGACCTGCTCAGAAAACATTACCAACCACAATCTTAAGTGAAAAGGATATTTGGGCACAATAGTACTCATACTAAATGCCATAAGGCGAGTCATGACTATCCTTAGGGACACCAGGATAGGGGTCACAATCAATATTTTCAAGTGAACAAAAGTATTAATCCGCAGCTGTACCTATACCAGATTCCATGCTAACTGTCTATATCAGGGGAGTGACATAGCTGATAAAAGCAAAAGGAAATATAGAGTTCAATCTAGGTGGCTGTTGCATACTAAGCGAGCAGGAAGATAGAGGCCGAGGGGAGCCAGACAAAGGTAGAGGAGAAAGAAGCAAAGAAGAGAAGTTCAGAAGGAAACGTAGATAAAAGCAAAACAAGATAGAGACGTTTAGAGAGTTGAGACCAAGAGAGAGAGAGAGAGAGAGAAAGAGAGAGAAAGGAAGTTAATGGGGAGACAGGTCAGGAAAGGAAAATGTACTGACTCCTTGCAGTACTAGGGGCAAATACTGTGAATGAGCGTGCAATCTTAAATAATTAACAATTAAAAGGTTTGAGTTAGATTCAGTCTATAGATAATTTTCTGTAACTCACTTGCACCTAGTCAACTTGCTATTTCTGCAACTGCCTATCTAGGATCCAAACACATCAAGCACCAGTGGGTCTTGAAGTATTTTGGTCTTGAGAGATTGGTCATGGTCAGCTGGGCACGCCTCTAAGAGACTGTGACACTGTTTGCCTGCTCTGTTCTCAATATCACAGTGAATAGCACACAGACAGTGACTGAGTTGTAGCCTTTTTGATCGTATATGGACGGCTTCATCCCTTGCTAAAGTCCTTTCTCTTTTAACAGAGTGTGTCCGTTTATGGAATAGCGTGATTCATTCTTTTTTTTAATCCGTTCTAGACCTGGGAAAATAATGTGGCCGGGGTAGGATTTCAGGATGTACCTAAAACGACCTTGCTGCGAGCATGGTTGATTTAATGTCAAGGTTGGTCATCCGGGCAGACTGGCTCCAAGCACATACCTGCTTATACAATATGACTCTATAGCGTGGTAAACGTAAATTCATGCTAGTAGGATGGCTTATGCAGATAGAAACGTAATGGTTCATCATTTTTATCGTGTTGCAGCAGCATTTGCAAACTACCATAAACTATCACGCATATGTGCGTGTACAATAGATTGACGATGAAGGGAAACAGGTCTCATCTTTCAACTTTGGAGGAGAAAGACGGTTTAGGGGCACCGTCATAAACATTACGCCATCGATCTATGACTAACCAACAAACCTTTGAAGAGGATGCTATGATAGAGATTCATCTGAGGCCATCAGCTATGTATTGGCTATTTTCCTTTATCATTTCTGGGGATTTATTACATGATTAAGCTGCCTGTTAATTAGATATATTAAGTTATTCAGTAATTTCGTATAGAAAGAGGAATGTGTTTGTGATACAATCCTCTAATGCCTTGGGCACTCATATCCCTAGGATTTTATGAACTATGATTAATGAAACAAGATTGCTACATTTAAATCATGTTAGATAAATGCATGAGGAAACTAACCTTCTATTTCCTGCTGGTACGTATTGTGTGTTTTGGATTGCAGGAGTAATACCCAGGCACGTGCCAGGTACAGTGACAGCTATTAATTTGTTCCCTGATAGTAGACTACTACGCTCCGACGTCTAGATTTATATGCCTGTTGATAATTAATCGTGGCTTTCATTTATCATTTATATCATCATTAAAGAATATATAGCGTTGCTGTAAGTCCCCGGATGTGGGGCATAATCAGTTTGGGGGAATTACGTCCGACAATGATTCTTATTGCAGTGCGGTAGAATGTATTTTATCCATGGATGGGAACGTTGTTAAAGGGGCAGCTGCCTACGCCATTACCTGATCTTTCCTCTGGGGATTTGATAATGCGATTTGACGCCGCCTTAATTGATTACAAGGATAAACATCGCCACTAATTATGCCTGATGATCCATGCAGCGTGTTTAAGACAACTGTCACTTTGCAACTAAATATCTAGAGTTTACAGATATCTTGCCAGGAAGGTACTTTGTATGATATAAACAGTGATTTTGAAAATGAGGTGCGCATGGACCACTCAGTGTAACAAGAATAAGTAGTTGACGGATTTCCCTGTCAGATAAGGTTTTGACATATAGCATCAATAAATATCTTGTTTATACCTTTACAAGATTTCAGGATTTTTTGCGCACTAAACATGTTAGTACGCGAAAGCTATTCCAAGCCGAAGGACAATAAATCGATAGGCTTATATTCATCACGGAGCCTCAAAGATCTGGGAGGCTTCTCATTTGGGAGTGGATCAGGTGGTTGTTGGTTTTGAGCAGCTGAAATTGCCGGCAGTCTGCCAATGTTCAAGACCTTTAGGGCTAATAGCATATGAATCATAAAAGGTATATTGGAATATGATTCATCTGACACCATAAAGAAAAGCCGTCTCTCAGTAGATACTAAAACCTACATATCAGAAAATCATCATAGAGGCGTAAATGAGGTAAAGAGTCCCTTTTAAAAAAAGGTTTGCACTGGCATCTTTGATGCTCATTGTCAGGTACTTATTGATCAGCACCTTTTTCATGGGACGTATATGAATCAATCACCTACATGCACATCACAAAACTCTTCCCTAAATATATATATATATTTATATATACATTCCAGAGGAATTTTGATCACCTTGCGTCATATGGTGTTGTGGCGATGTGTCCATATTCCTTTCGGAAAAAAATTACATATGTATATAGGTCACTATGTCCCTTAGTTTCTATCACCTTCCACCAGAAGCTGTGAGGGACTGATGAACTGCACTGTCAGGAACACGATGCTGATGGCCAAGTGTTTAACACAAGAGGATGCCTAGCGAGGAACACGACAAGAATTTAATAGGAAAGCAGCGCCTATAAAAGATGGATTCAGGCCTAATCGTTTACACACAAGAAGGACTCTAGGGATAGGAAGCAGTGTTGGTGTAGAAATTTACCAGAAAGAGGAAGAAACATTTAGATGTACACACGGAGAACGAGACTGAAGGAGACGTATATCAATATGCACTCCACTTATTCCCGGTTATTCTAATCATTATCTTATCCTACCCCTAATAAAAAAAACACCATAGGCTTAACATGGGATTTGTTTATTTCACGGGTGTGACATAAAGTGTTGTTTATGCCACTACTTTCTGATACTGAAAAAATATGGAAACGGGGTAGGATAAAATCTAGACGACACTCGTTTGAGTTTGGGCTTATTTATGCCACTCATTTTGTTGGCTCCGTAATGTCACTCGTCTTCGACTCGTGAAATTAGGGAGCCAACAAAACGCCTGGCATAAATAAACTCAGACTCAAACTCGTGACGTCTCTTGATATTATTCTATACTTGGTGTTGAATGTAGCATATTTACCCGCTTCGCGCAAGAACTGAATATCATATCTAGGCGGTTATGCTTCTTTAAATATTGATTTTGAAAAGAAGAAGATAGTTGGGAAATAGGGAGGACGTTTGGACTCCGTGTGAAATACTTGGATTATTAGTATCATGCTTTCTCTATGTTAAGGCTCTAAATTACTGCTGAGAGAAGAATAGAGCCAGCCTTGCCGCCCTCAATAAGGTGACAAGAATACTCTCTTTCCTTTAGACACTGTACATCTCCCTATCATTTAACACGGAATTTTATCGCCTTTTAGAACTTTTAACCCTTTAACAGCAGCATGATGCCTCCAGGCATTCCCTTGGCTACGGCAGGAAGATACCTCCAGGCATCTTAGAGGCATAATTGGTATTTATTTATAAAATTCAATAAATAGAAAAATAATTGTTTGAATTAAAAGAAATTTTGACAAAGTATAAGAGCCATATTGACATTTCATTTGGTATGATAAAATATCATCGGTTACCAAGGTAAATTACTTAAATCATATGACACATCATTGCTATTTCCGCAGCAGGGCCATTAATGCAGGCAAAGCCTGCCGTGTAATCCTTAGTGGGGGACCTGGGTGATGCAGGGACAGGGTTAACTGCATCATTTCAACAAACTGCAGTAGGGGTAGCAGAATATGAATGCGAGCACCTGGACAGTCATACAGTTAAGCCTTTTGTAACCCTATAGCCAATCAATACTACCTCATAGAGTCTAGGGACGATAGAGCCATTACGATCTCTGAGCGGCGTCAAAATGTAGAGAAACCGTTCACAGATACTGTCATTTGAATGTGACCGCGCTCTGTCACGTGTCAAGGACATCGTGTCACAATAACGTCATATTAGATCAATTGAATGACATACGGCTAGAACTGTTCTTTGTCGATCAGGTGGCGCATAGCATCTGAATTTGAACAGGTGCCTACCAAGGTAGATGACTGGAGGTATGATAAGAAGTCATGAGGAAAGCACAATAAGGTTTCAGCAGATAGTGATATATGATTACACAAAGACTGACTACCGACAAGATAGGAAGCCGCTGACAAGATGTCAGGCATAAGCCTACTAATCTCAGGCTCTAACAGGAACACCGTACTAAGATCTCTTGTTTCAGTAATAACTGTGTATTCAGAAGTTTTCCATTCGCCGAAGGAGTACTTTAATGTAGTCTAGGCACAGTGCACAGAAGAAGTGGGACGAAAGGTCTATATATTTAGCCTGAAACGTGTCGAAAAAAACATGAGATGGTGGTGTGAATAGCTCGGAAATGTTAGCTATAATCTTTAAGATTATACGTCACAGTGTTATCGCAAGGCGGTTCTTGTACCATGTTATACAAAGGTCATGTCTTTTATGTCTTTGAAGTCTTTGTATCGATACATTCTAATGTATTTTTTTAGGATAAAAAAAGATACAAAAAATCTGTTGTGTAATACATTCTCATACACAACCATTTGCAGTTGTCCTTTTGGGCGATTCTAGCCTCAATATGAAAGCAATCGATGATAATTCATATCCTTAAAACTTTATTTCAGTGGGGAAATTTAATCGGAGTATAATGCTGCTGAAACCAAAGATGGATGGGTGTCCGGCATCAGGAGCCACCAACGATTCCATCTCGGGTTAAGCCTGAAGAATAGTTGGGTGTACTGCCTTCACTTAGTCAACATGGAAGCTTTATTGTCGGGGCAAACGTAAGGTGGGACAACGGCACTGTGTCATGTCAAACGGCTGAACGACCCGTCAATATTGGGGTGAGTGGAGAAGGGCAGTAGGCCCGGGCACTGAAAAGGTGGACCGGACGGGCACCGCAATTTCCAAGGTCCACCAGCAAACCAAGCGAGAACACATCCTCTTACACCCACAGGACTCTCACCTCTCGTGCAAGTAACCTTGAGACTCCCTGTATGTAATCCGTCGGCAGCTCCAATGTGGAGTTCTGATAAACCCGAATTCACATGCCCAGTGCTCAAAATCTGATTGATGTGAATATGTATATTGATTTGTAGCAAGAGCATCTTCTGTGCAAGCATTCGCCATCAAGGTGCGATTGTCAATCTAAGCCTCAGTGGACACACTCCGCTTGACATATTTTAGCAATTGGGCAAATAATCAAGTGATCAAATGAGTGGTATGACTTCAATAGAAAAATCGATTTAATACATGAACAGCATAGCTGGGAAGAGAAAGGGAATTTCTCTTCCCTTTCTGATAATTTTCCAGAAGTGAAACATTTACTTTTTTGGATCAGTTTATTTATCCTGGCATTGAAAAGGCAACAATTGCCTGTTTTCAGTCAATACCAGCTTAAAAAAGCTTCGATTTTACATTCTGTTTGGGCTGTAAACATGAGGCTAGCTAGCTAACTTATAACCATAATATAGAGAATTCATTTCATGCATTGCTAACATTCCGCAGCACTAAATATCGTAATTCACTGGTAGTACTAAATCAATTCAAAGAAACATCGTTATCATAATGGTTTGATTATTATAACCATAGCATTTTCTATTTACATGCTTACTCGATCTAACCCATAACAATTATAGAAATTTCTTTAAGCAGACCTGCTAATCTGTAGGAGGGTGGGGTTGATTTATCGATTAAAGAGCCTTTTATGCAATGGTGAACCATAAAATATCAGGACCAAGTAAAATAAAAAAGAACAAAGTGAATGCATAATGATGATCTTCACTAGCGATGAAGAAACTGACCTATTGGAAAAACACAGAACATTTGCTGATGGTGATCAAATGGTGGCTAGCTAACGAGGATGATATTTACATGAACGATGCCAGAGCTTTGAGCAGTAAGCAAAATGAACTAAAGCTTAAAAAGACAAACACCTTGATATATTTAGATTTCCACTATGAGAGAGAGAAAGAAATGCAACGAGTCTCCAAAGGAAATGTTTCGAGCACCTGGAATCGGCTACCGGGAGATTCTGATATGTCAGAATCTCCTGCAGGAGATTCCGGAAAAAAAAGTCCCATCCATACTGAGGTCAAATTATCATGTATTTCAAAATAAGTTTCTTGAATGTTCATTCAATATTAATTATTCATAATCAGTCATGATAATCTCATTTACCATCAGAGATCACAGTCATAACATGTTTTGGATGCTAAAATCATGGTGAAATGGCAAACTACATTTCTGGTGTAAGTCTACACCCAATTACTACCACGCTTGACAGTGCTGTGGTGTCTGGGACTAAATGTCTTACAGAAACATCTTTATTGCAATCGATTTGTAATAATCATGTAGGTGGGTAATAAATACAATAACGACTGGTTCTGTATACGAGTGACCGCAATCTCCTCGTACTTTGCGATGTAATATCCTCGCTAATCGCTCGGATATTACTACGCATCAACTACTCGGAGATTACGGCCACTCGTACACAAAACCAGTCAATATTGTTTTTATAATCAGGGGCTGTCATTGCCCCCACTGGTGCCTCCCCATATTAACACGCACCTCATGTGCGCTTCCTTTTTATTCCACTAGCGTTTCACTCTAGTACTACTCATCCCACTTGCATTTTTGCTCAACCTCACTCGCCCTCACTCTCACTCTACCTTTTTATCCACTTCTATCCTTCAGAAATTTCTGTCCCGCGCATCCTCGGATCTCACAAATATACGAGACCAGGGGGCTGTTTTTAAAACTAAGAACGATAGTGGTTGAATGACTACGATTAGGACTTACTACAACGATACTGACTGGGATGTCTTTGTCAATCCGTGTTTTAAAAGTGGTCCTACAGAAACGATCAAATCTTTATCGTTCAAGCCTTTCTGATCGTAGTTAAAGGCATGTCCTAGTAAACAACCAATCAGATGGTGGAAGACAATGCAATACCACTTTAAGAATAAGCATCCTTTGTGCCTCTGCAATGGATTCATTTCAAGGGAAATATAATAATGTAATCCAACTTCACTTTAAGAGGCCATTACAAGCTGAGAGTAGCTAAGTTGTTTAATTCTGCTAAACCAAATATTGTACGACACCCCCTGGGGTTGTCTTCCAATAAGACAGATAATGGAGGTAGGACAGGCCTATGGACGATGTGGATCACGATCAAGATTTTTTTAAACACCCAAAATAAAGATATTTTCCTTATCGTTGTGTAGGTATGTCCTCCATAAAGACGTATCACTTTAGGTAATGAGAATGCATCAAGGACCGCGATAGGACCAATTCTTTTATCGTTCTTAGTTTTAAAAACAGGTCCCAGGGCACCGTTTAATAAGTTTTGGTCCTAGCAGTAGAATCCTCCTAGGATCAGACTAGAAATCCAAGACATATCTTAGGATGAAAGACCTTTCCCGTTTAATAAATGGTTTCCCCCGTAGGGTGTTAAATCTGGTATAATTAGCCTCCTAGGATTGAATTAGGTTTTGGGCTAGTACAAAACAGGCTGTAAGACAGCTGTGGGACCCCTATGGAAGGGAGTTACTAAGAACCGCAGGTAGTGTCACATAGTGAGGGTTGTAGAAACTAATTTCATCATTTTCAATTATCAATGAATCTAACTGAATATTTAAGCTATTTCCCCTCTAACACTACTGATTTTATTACATACCATAATATACATATCGCTTGTAGTTAAATTGATAAATAATTGAATTTGAATCAGCTAAGACACCTATATAGGTGTCCCCCGTCTAGGACCCTTTTGGGTTTGTGGAGGACAGTTTGTAAGATGTGGGTCAAACTTGTTAAACACTTTTGGACAATCTGGATAAGATCCTTGGCTTAGACAGTCCCTGACTAAAATTTTCTTTATAGTTAAACGCAAACCGTCCTAGGACCTCTCTTATAGGCATAACTCTCCTAAAACCACATGGTAAGGCCCGGCGTCCACCTACTACGATGGAATCGTAGACCTCCCGATATGGCACCGATACAAAATGTCAAAATCGGTGCCATATTGGGAAGGTGCAAAATCGTAGACATATGTCTACACATGCCAATTCACCACGCGTTGTATGGGGTTTTTATCGGTGTCTAATCGCAGAAACGTGGTCAACTGCCCCGATATCAGGTAACCTTCCGACGCAATTTTGATTTTTTATCGGGAGGTGCATCGTAGACCATATCGGTGCCATATCGTAGTAGGTGGACGCGGGGCCTTAAACTCCCCCCTGGGACTACAGGAATACCCTATGATTGGTCAGATTTAGAGGTTTGGTGAGCTAAATTCGATCTAAAAATGCCTAACACATGGAAAATGCTACTAGCTCATGGCCAGAAGACACTGCCCAAGGCAAGAACCCTTAGGCTTACACCCTCCAAAGCCTGGGGAAAGCTTCCGCAACTCAGGCATTCCAGGCAGGCGGGCCCGAACTTTAATCCAGCAGTACTGAGGCTGGAGATCCAACGGTCACTGCTTCTACATCTCAGTCTCCAATTCTCGTTTTGTCAGACACTCTCTCATCAACTCTCTCCAATACCATAATCTCTCCCTATTTTTTTCTCCCACCCGTCTCCTTCCTTTCATAATGGCTCTTTGTCTTTTATTTCATATATTTTATTATCTTATCTAATTATAACAATTGGCCCATTACTCCATTAGTCAATTATTTCATATTATTAATAATTCATATTGATAGTTCAATATTGATAAGGTCAATGATATTTTATCACCATAAAATTCAATGAAATTCTATAAGCTCATCTACAGCCTCCTCTCTTTTATCCAAGGTTGAGGGGTAATGGTTGTCCTGCGATGCCCCTGTCTGGACTTTTGTAGTTATGTTGCCCGCATTGGCAAGGAATTGAAGAACGCCAGTTGAGACATGCATGCCATATATTTCTGTAATGAATAAAACAAAATAGTAAAAAATATCCTGTGGAACAGAATATATATCATGAGTAGTATGCGTAATTGCAATTACAAAAACACAAGCAACATACGAGATGAGGGATAACCTTTATACATTCCTGAAGAGTAAAGGTCGTACAGCATGCCTGTATCACCAGTGTAATACACGAAATGTAAAAAAGCAGATCCTGGCCACAAATCACACACAGCATGCCATATACTATTCACAGCGCGTTGTCGACCCCCGACCAGACATTACCTGGTCGGTGCATGCAGCTCCGCACATGTGGCATGTCATCCCTACCTCAGGATGCATGCCAAGTGTTGCATGCTCCCCGGTATATATACGCGGACCTTCGTTACTCGTAGTTTCTTACTATGCGCTGTCTACAAGTACAATCTTCACCACACACACCTGTTGTATAGACCTCAGATAGGAAAACTCTAACAGATATTAATGATCGATGATTCTTTCGTCTGTTAATGCCATGTAGTGTTGCATTTCCTCGGGGGTCAGGAGCCATGTCGCAATTTAGAAATAGACATTGGGAGAATGTCCATTGAAAATGACGGAGGCTTTATAAACCGTCTATCTTTTCTGAATACTCAGTGTGCGAAAGAGGCTTACTTAATTGGTTACTCATGGGCTTTGCTCAGGGGTAGTCATTGCTCCCCCCGGTGTCCCCCTCTACCGCGCCTCACGGGCGCCCCTCCTGCCCCCTCGCGGCTTTCACTCATACTACGCAGTCACGTGGTACAGCCCGGTCCAGACCCCGGTCTCACTTCTCCTTCACCCGCCCTGCAGTACGCACGTACTACAGTACCATTTTCGTTCTTGGCCACGTGCTTCGCCTCATACTCCCCGAGTAAAGGCTAGCACCCCCATACACGCGATACGGTATAGTGAACGGAGAAATGGGTCCCACGACCAGGAGTACCCCGATGCCTAGCACATCGAAGCCGACGGAATCCACGGCGGAGTCGGAGGCCACTCTCCAGGAAACGGCCGAGTCCGCCAACGAGAACATCGAGTCGGTCTCGGACAGCGGGCGCACGGTAAAGACGGCTAGGATATCGAAGCTCGAGTCCAACATGGAGAAAATGGGTAGGACGATGGATAGCATGTTTCAGACGATGCAGGCCATGGCACGCCAACGGTCGCCGACGAGGGCTACACAGCCGACGGTACGAGAGGCACGCTCCACGGCCGAGGATCGGACAAGAGACTGGGCCCAGGACCAGACATCGAGGCTACCCGCACCCAGACAACTCAGGGAACGCTACCTGAGCGAGGACCTGCTCCAGCGAGAGATCGACCGCGAGGGCATTCGTCATGACCGCACGGCCGGTAGGTTCTCATCTGATTTGACCGTACATAAACTGATATCTAAGCCGTATATGTATGTGGAACGTGAGGGCCTGTATACCATGTCCCAAAAGCTCGAGGTTAGGGGAAGCCTGGCCCCCATGGAGTACGTGAGCGCGTTCTTACTGATGATGGAGGACGAGCGGGCGATCCCCGAGGGCGACCGCCGGGATATGTACAGGCACCTATCTCAGGTTACTGTGGATGCCCAGACACGGCCGTGGCCCGCGGTTAGGAGGTGGTCCAACTACATCTTCGACCAGGTCGAGGCCGGCCGCGTGTACTGGTCGGACCACGTGCGCATTCAAGACGAGCGCGTACGGATAGCCATGACGGCCGCCACCAGTGCCCCTAACGGTCAAGACGGAGGAAGGGACGGGGCCCGAGAGCTCCCCTGCCGGGCCTACAACTCGGAGCGAGGTTGTCGCCTACGGAACGGACATCAGGACGGGCAGATCAAATGGGTCCATGTTTGTTCGTTCTGCGATTCGGTGGGGCGGATGTGCACGCACTCTATACACGCGTGCAACAGGAAACTCGTGTACGGTGCGGGTTATGACAACGCTGCACCAACATCCGCACCCGCCCCACGGAGGACGCCGCACGCCGGACACACGGTCCGCCCCACCGAACTAGGAGTGCAGAAACAACACGCAACGGCTTCAAAAAACGGGCCGGACGCGCCCCGCGAGTGAGCGTGGCGCGAGACGCACCCCTCGGCCTCGGTACGAGTGCACTCGGCGAGGGGTACACGATCAAAGAGTGCAGGAGTGATGACGTCACCCCCCACGTGACAACAACACCGCGTGCCGCGCACGTGGGGGGAAGCACAGAGCGGGCGGCCCCGCCCACCGAGGAATACACTGCCGCCTGTGGTAGTGTTGGCGGGGAGGAGGAGCAATTGGCTCGGCAATTGCCCCGGGAGGACGGCCGCGAATCCACTCCCATCGACTTCGCTGCCGTGAGAAAATTCTGCGAGACCGGGATCCCGGTCCCCGGAGTCCGGACCGACCCCGAGGCGTTCGCCGGACATAGGAGGGATAACTGGCCGCAGTTCGCGGCCCACGGGCCGCCGGACCATGCCCACATCTACGATGTTGTGAGGCGCACGGGCCTACCCAACGCCCTCGGGGCCCGTATCGAGATCCCCACGGACCTCAACATCCCGGTCTGGATACGATACCTCGCCGGGATCCCCGGCAAGGAAGAGTTGACCGACTTCATCAGGTTCGGCTTCCCACTGGGTTACGCCGGGCCGGTCAGCGATACCTGCGGGGTACCCAACCACCCCAGTGCAACGGGGTACCCGGAGCAGGTCGATAAATTCATCAGGAAGGAGAAGGGGTACAGCAACCTCATGGGGCCGTTCGAGGCCCCCCCTTTCCTACCCTGGTGTCACGTGTCGCCTCTAATGACACGTGAGAAGAGAGGCACCACCGATCGCCGAGTGATAACCGATATGACGTACCCCAAGGAGGACAGTGTCAACGGTTATATCGTGAAGAACTCGGTCTACGGCGAGGAACGGGAGCATGGCCTCCCGACCGTGGATGGGTTCGTCGGCCGCCTGGTGGCCTCGGGGCCCGGGAGTTTCATGTCCACCATCGATATCTCCCGGGCGTACAAGAACTTCCGGTGCGACCCCCTCGACTGGCCGTTGCTCTGTTTCGCGTGGGGGGAGGCATACTACTGTGATACGGCGATGCCCTTTGGTGCCCGTGCCTCCTCCTACCACATGCAGTGTGTAGCAGATGCAATAGTTAAGATCCTCAGCCAGAAGGGGGTCGAGGCCGCCATGTACCTGGACGACCTCATCATCCTCTCGCCCGACGAGGAAAAGGCGGCCTCGGACTTCGCCATAGCCCGAGGGCTCTTTGAGGAACTGGGCCTCCCCGAGGCCCGAGAAAAGGCTCAGCCCCCCAGCCAGGTGGTCACGTGGCTCGGCATAGTGATCAACTCAATGGACATGTCGCTCTCCGTCCCCGAGGACAAGCTACACGAGGTCCGGGAGCACGTGAGGGCGGTCGCCCAGAAACGATCGCTGACCAAACGCCAGCTGCAATCCATACTGGGGCGCGTGTTACATGTAGCCAAGTGTATCCGGCCGGCACGCCCCTTTGTGAGTAAACTGCTCGAGGCCCTCCGGGGGATGGGCGGGTACTATATCAACATAAACTCCGAGATGCGGCAGGACCTCGAGTGGTTCCTGCGCTTTGCCGACGGTTGGAACGGCCACGCCCTCATCCCGCGAGGCCCCCCGACCAAGTGCCTGATCGTGGATGCGTGCCTGTCCGGCGTCGGGGGCACAGACGGTACCTACTCGTACTCCGGCCGGGTCTGTCCAGTGAACGACCCTGTTACCTGCATCGCGGAGCTCGAGGCCCTCAACACGGTATACGCGATGTGCACGTTCTTAACCGACCGTGACCGCGGCACCCGGGTGGAAGTCTACTGCGATAATATGGGCACCGTCCAGGCACTCCGGTCGGGACGCGCCCGGAACCCCGTCCTGGCCGAGTGTGCCCGTCAAGCCTGGATGGTGCAGGCCAGACTACAGGTAGACTTCGTGTACACACACGTCCCGGGTGCCCTCAATACCGTGGCCGACGCGCTCAGCCGGGCACACCTAACCTCGAGGGACTTTGATACGGCCTCTAGGTACATAAAATTCCATTCCCTAGTCGAGGTCATGCCATGTACTCACGTATCGTTCAACCCTGTGTTACGTCTCACCTGCAGATCCGGCGCTACGATCGCTCCAGACGAGGGCATCTGCTCGGCAATGCGAGGCGCGTGCCCCCGGAACGGTCGCGAACCAGCGCAGCGCCGTCGCGACCTACCTCGCATTCTGCCGCCGGATGGGCGCCGACCCCCAGAAACCTACCGTCAGCTTTACCACGGCGTTCCTCGAATACGTCGCGGACCACGCCCCCTCGCCGGCGACGGTCGCGAACCAGCTGTCCCACGTGCGGTCGCACCTACGGCTGACGGGGGGCGACGTCGCGCCGACGGAGGATTTCAGGGTGAGACGTGCACTCGAGGCCATGAGACGCAACAAAACATACCAACCGAACGTCAAGCCGGCGGTGCCGATGGACGTCCTCAGGGCTGCCCTCGAGGCCCTCGACGAATCACCTCTACACATCATTCTGCGGGCCGCTATCCTGGTGATATTTTACGCGGCGCTGCGACAAAGCGAGGTCGCCCCTCCATCTGCGACCAAGTTCGATCCGACGCGACACCTGTCACGCCGAGACGTCGTGGTCACGCCCAGACAGGTCTCGATACGCATCAAGGCGGCCAAGAACATGCAGATGGTGGGGGAGGAAAAGACAGTCACCCTGCAGGCGTCCTCCGACCCGTCCTCGTGTCCGGTGCGGGCGGTCAGGAAGATGATCGCGGCCGCCCCCACGGCCAGCCCCGAGGACCCGTTCTTACTCCTGGCAGACGGCCAAGTAATAACGACCAGAACTCTGAGCAAGGAGTGGAAAGCGCTGCTACTCACCGCTAATCAGCCTACCGACTACACCCTCCACAGCCTCCGGAAGGCTGCCGCCACTCAGGCATACCAGGCGGGTATGCCAGAGCTTTCCATCCAGCGCTATGGCGGCTGGAGGTCTAATTCTCACCGAGGTTACATCAAGGACACTGATGCCAAGGCCGTTAACCTTGCTCTCATCCGGTCCCTAAACAAACTTTCATAATTTTCTCCCACCCCCCCTCACCTTTTACTGGCTTCTTGGCATTTTTATTATATTATACAATTACGTATGTATTGTCTATACAACTCTATTGTATATCTTACTTTCATATTTTTATAATTGACATACATCATACCGTCAATTATCATTTATCTACTTTTACTTACCTTCATATTCACATTACATTTTAATATGTCGTCCAGTAAGGTCGCCATAAATATTTTACTGCATTTTACTACATAAAATTAAATAAAATTTTATACTCCCAGCTACTGCTTCTCTACTTTCATCCGGGGTTAGGGTAATGGGTTACTCATGGGCTTTGCTCAGGGGTAGTCATTGCTCCCCCCGGTGTCCCCCTCTACCGCGCCTCACGGGCGCCCCTCCTGCCCCCTCGCGGCTTTCACTCATACTACGCAGTCACGTGGTACAGCCCGGTCCAGACCCCGGTCTCACTTCTCCTTCACCCGCCCTGCAGTACGCACGTACTACAGTACCATTTTCGTCCCACCCACCCACAACCTCTCTCTCTTCACCTACTCACGTAGGCCATTTTTATTATATTATACAATTACGTATGTATTGTCTATACAACTCTATTGTATATCTTACTTTCATATTTTTATAATTGACATACATCATACCGTCAATTATCATTTATCTACTTTTACTTACCTTCATATTCACATTACATTTTAATATGTCGTCCAGTAAGGTCGCCATAAATATTTTACTGCATTTTACTACATAAAATTAAATAAAATTTTATACTCCCAGCTACTGCTTCTCTACTTTCATCCGGGGTTAGGGTAATGACTAAATATGTTCACAATAGAAACACATATAAACATGATATTGTGAGATTCTTGAAATGTAGTTGTCATTAACGTATCCATGTATATAGAGATAGTGGCATTGACAAAGTTCCTACAATAAATGATCCTAAGTTGTGGTATTGGTTGACTATCTGTATGTATCAATTATTTAAACAGATGACACAAACACGTTTTCAGGGCGGCACAACGCAACTCAACTAGTTTTCAGAAGTTTCCAGACGGTGAGTGGCATTGCAGACATTGTAGAATACCTGGAACTGAGGGCAGAAAGAGATAATGCCAATTATCCAATAGGTTCGGCTGTATTTGGTTGATGTTCTGCGTATCTTTTTTTCCAATCTGTGTATACTGGCCAATGTCGTTGTTGCCTATTCCCGAGGAAATCTGTGAAAAGTTGCTTCCTGATGATTTAAACGACTATTCTGAAGCAAACAAATACTTAACAGGAAAAAATTGCGAATTCTGGCGCGAAAAGCGGGCAATCGATGCAATATATACGTGCTGTCGAATAATTTGTATGAATCTTGCTACTTAAAGGAGATGGTAAGGGCAGTCCCTATTTGTTTCAGGAAGGCGTTCGACAGTGTGCTCGAGTAGGGGAATATTGTTGTTCATTTTCCACATTAATGCTATGCATGAAATACTATCAAATACAAACTTCCTACTCTTTTCAGATGATTCTGTTATATATACCTCGGACAAGGACCCTCAAAGACTTAAAATAGATTACAAATAGACCAGGATTATTTCACTGAACCTAACCTTTAGCCTTTAGCTGATACAGACTCAAGTTCAGAGAATGACACGTTTGGTTGCCCCAGTTCTCCTGCCCACCCCAACCACTTTAGAAGTGCAGAGATACCAACACTTAATGTTCTTATAGCTTGCCAACTGTATCAACCAAAAAACAAATCGTTCCAGCCTGTGTAACTAAATATCTATCAAGGAGAAGCAGTCTTTGATTCACCACAGAAGTGTATGGGTATGAACTATAATAGTTTCATAAAGATAATCTACTGTATCAACCTGACACAAAGTAATCATGGATGATCTACAGACTATTATGGTTCTTCAGATATATAGTTTGTTCAGTATTATCGACCAAAAGTGGTTAGATTGATTATTAAATCGTAGGTTAGCCCGTTGAGTGTCAGAAAGACACTGACCGATTTGTGTACGAATTTCGAGTATTTCAAGCTGAAACAAATCATTCCTGCTATCATGTTGTATCAGTCTCAGGTTAACCACAGAAGTATATTTTGTGCAAATGGATTGTTTGCATCCCAAAAATAGAATCATTCCAGCCTGTATGAATACAGAGGGAAACTCTGCCCAAGTTGGGTTTTTTTTCAGATTTTCTTGAAGGGCTGTCATTATTCCGTTCTTAGCCCCTAACTAAATGTTCATTTAGCTTGTCGAATATTTCAACCTGAAAACAAATCTATATAACATATTATGTTGTCAAAGTATTAATCTGAAAACGTAGTTCCACTCATGGATTCACCACAGAAGAGTATGGACACAAACTATGATTGTGTTTTTGTAGCTAATCTACTATATCAGTCTGCAACAAAGTAATCCTGGATGTTCTATAGACCATCACAATTGTTTACATATGACTTTTATAGAAATATGTCGACCAGAAGTGGTTAAATTGATTATTAGATCAGAGATAAAGGCCCTACCTCTGACCATGTCGAGCGCCAGATAGACACTAAGTAACATATCTTGTCGAGTATTTCAGCCCGAAACAAGTCATTCCTGCCTGTATGACTGCATATTTATTACGTAGTTCCAGTCTCTGAATCACCACAGAAGTGTAAGGACACGAACTATAATTGTTTTTGTTGCTAATCTACTGTATCAGTCTGCAACAAAGTAATCCTCGATGATCTACAGAATATCACGGTTATTCACGTATGTATTTTGTGAAAATGTATCGAAGAGAAGTGATTAAATTGAATGATATACGAGAGATTGACCCCCCCCCCCCCCCCCCCCACGTCCGACCATGTCGAGCGCCAGACAGACACTGACCTATATATATCAACCTAAAGCATTTCTGCCTGTATGACTCCATCACGTTGTACTCGTCTCAGATTAACCACAGAAGTATATGAACACGAACTTTAATTGTTGCTCATAGTTAATCTACTGTATCAAAGGGGTGCTTCATCAGGCCGAATTCTCACCCGATCAATTGTTCCGGGGCCTTTAAGAGGAAGGTCGCATACTGTAATGTATTCAATTCTGATAATAGTAGTTTAATAAATGTCAATTATCAAATACTTGAGAAACTCTAGGGCAGCCGATAAGAATCGGCAAGTGTGTGGCTACCAAATCGGCGACAGTCTGTCCAGTGAAACACCCCCTTCAACCTGAAACGGTTATTCACATATATATTTTGTGAAAGATTTATCGACGAGATGTGGTTGAATTGATTATTAGATCCGAGATTAACCCCCAACATCCGACCATGTCAAGTGCCAGACAGACACTGATCAACATAATATATCTTGGAGAGTATTTCAACCTGAAAATAAACATTCTTGTCTAATTGACTTCATATCTAGTACATTGTGTCAACCTCAGATTAACAACAGAAGTGTAAAAATGGACCAAATACCTTGATGAACCTGAAATAAATCATTCTTGCCTGTTTGAGCCAAACACTAATCAACACTGTGAAAGACCAACTTCTTTCTGCTCTACGCTATTACACATATACTTTCAATATCTTCAAACGATTTCTACCAACCCACCCAACACCAAATTAGTAATAAATGCTTCTCATCCAACGTCACCATAAACTGTATCACTATCAAACATCAACACACATGGGTTTTTTTTATATAAACAATCGTATCTATATGTTTTTGGTATAGCTATAAAATCTATCAATGATAAAAAATTCTATTTACCCAATTTCTTCATTCTCTCCTCGTTTCGCTGGGCGGGGACGGAAGTTACGACAAGCAGTGACTAGAACACTTTGGCCAAATGTTGGTGGGTTGTAAAGGGTGGACTATTCATTAGCTCTGTCAGCCATTTACATATTAGATCTGGGTTGAGGTACTTCACTTTTATCATCCGCCTCGCACAAGGTCTCCATAAAAACACATAAGAAGCTTGTATTGCTACCACCAGAGGATACAAACTGGACGTATCTCCGGCGGAGGATATGCTGTAAGAAATACGCCATTTAGTGAACAAACTATGACGCGAATGCCGCCTATTGGGAAAATGGCAAACTAGCGAGGATCGCCGCAACATCGGAAAAATTCTTCTCCTTCTTGTTTTAGCTGTTCTAAATTAACAAAGAGATTATCTATCAATTGAATAATGATTTAAGTGGTAGAGACAAGGCTGCTAACGCGACTGGCGAGGAAGTGACCGATTCAAACGCGGATTTCGGCGAATTTCGTGTGGAATTTCACCTCGATTTTCCAGAGTTGACGGGGGGAGGCCCATCTCGCAAGATGAAATTTGCAAACATGGATAATGATTTTTTTTTTTTTAAGAGGAAAATATATTACACACTTGTAACTGCAGAAACCATCGAACTACATTAGTTGCGTAAGTCTACGCCGAATTACTGTCTCGTCCGACAGTGCTTCCATCTGATGGGTAGTTAGTGTAAAATGTAAATTATGTCCATATTTATTAGGTGTTGCGAATGTTTTGATGATTTGGGAGTTCAGAAAGTGGTATAGTTTTACGAAGCGGCAGACCTCCACCATACTTTAAGTTACCACCAAGGCAAGTGTCCTGTGTGTTCAGCCAATCGGATTGCTGCATTTTTTCAAAGCGAGTAGCTCTACCAGATAATGACTTATTTGCAACCTATGTATATTCAAATGTCAAAATTGAATAAATTATGATTCAAAGGTCTTTGTCCCCAAGAACATGTCCTCCTTCATGGTTCACTTCCTTTGCCTCATGTCTGGATCAAGGACTTTGTACACTCTTTGTATAGTGCCTTGTGGACCTACACTACTGCTTGGATCAATGGCCAAGTGTCTATGCACCTAGTGGGGTGTTGAGTATGTATACATGGACTTCAAATGGGGTAAATGAACCCCAGTGCCCATGCAATCTACCTATGGCAGAGAGTAATATGTAATGACACAAGGACAAAGCCCAGTGGTCACTACTATTCTGTACCAAAGAATCTTGTATTATTCATTCTGCTAGCTCAAAATTTTCCTTGTAGATTTTTAATTTCTTTTTATTTGTGCATGGATGAAATGCAGTATCATGTATTAAAATCCGGAGATGACCTAAAACGGGTGGGAACTTGTGGAGAACCGAAGTGGAGTTGAATCCCAGTTGAGTTGTGTCTCTTTTACAGTGTCTGTGTCTCATATAATCAGGATTCTCATTATGCTGTGTTTTCAGGATGTACTGGACGCCCTTTAAGGATAGTCAGACATAAAGGAATATCAAGAAACGTCACTAAATTTCATATAATTGTTTATATGACGTGAGTTGTCTTCATGGAATATCAGAAAGCAGAGCAAACAAACGCCATGTAAACAATTAAATATATTTGAGTGACGTTTAGATTTTATCCTACCCTGTCACATGTTTTTAATTCCATATTTCACCCGTGGCATATAAATATCATATGGCATAAATGTGTCATACAGTCACACCATGTTTAGTCTATGGCGATTTTATATGAGGGGTAGGATAATAAATAGAAACAAAGAGCGAGAGAGATACCTCCAGGTCATTGGTGCTTTTAAGGTATTTTACCGGAGCTTTCTTCGAGGAATTATGTTTTATATAACTCTTGAGAAAATGCCTTCTGACCTTTCAGTGTCTCTTTTTCCACAGCTTAATCCCCGAATGGCTCATTCAGGATCTCCTGCATAAACATGAGTTCTGTAGCGTGCAGAACTTTTAATACGTGTAATTGGTTTACATTTGGATTATGTTTTGCATGAAAATATATATATATATATATCTGACGGGATTATGTGTACCTCATATCCTTATCCTACTGAATCCCCCAGAAACAAAAAATCTCATTTTTATAGTTTTCACCAATTCCTATTCTTCCCCCCAATATATGCAAATAAGTATTTGTTTGAACAAAAGGTAATACAAAAACATTCATATAATCTGTTTTACCCTTTTCCAATGTGCCCTGAGGGCCCATAGGAAAAGTAGACTTTTTTGAGTTATTACATTTCTCGATTATATTTATGTCTCTTATCATCCCCGGGGCTCTTGTCGTCTTGACAGCGTTCAGGTAATTATATAGTGCTAACCTCAGGGCAGAACAGTGAAGCAATGTAAGACGGCTCATCTCCTTGTAGAAGAACAACTAGGCCTTTTTCTTCATCTGGTTTATAGCGTTTTCTGTTTTTGTACCCTATATATGAGACATGTATAAACCGGCACATACAAATATCTATTAAGGAGGCCAAAAAAGGAACAGGAAATGAGAATGCTAAGAATTTTTGTTAGAAGAAGAAAACGCCTCTTTTCATCGCCAACGTATATGCATCGTCTATGTCCTTGTGGGTGGCTTCCGATTTAAGATTTGCTGTAAGAAATGCCTCTGCATTGAAGTAACGCACTCAAATGACTTTTCAGCGTGGGAAATATGTTGGAAACTGTCTCAGACACAAAGGTGTACAGATTGTAATATCACGAGAAACTGCCTCTAGAAAACAATAAAGGAACCGGTGTGTATGTTGCCATAAGCTCGGATATCGATCGGCTGTATAGTCTTTGTCTCAGCTACACAATGCGCATATCAGGTTCGGTGTGGTATATATTTGCAGTATCTAACTTGATCGCGAATGCTTTTAGCTACCAAATGAACACTGTCTTGAACTACCAAGATATGGACTAGTTCGCAAATGATGCTAAACGTCGCGGGAGGCTGAATAAATGAATACAGACTACGGATAAATATGGGCAAGTAATGCTTTCAATGCTAGGGTTTTAAGTTTGAGGTAAGTTTCAGGTAAGGACTCAGTCATTAGGGGAATGTAATAGAGTTTTATTATGGGTTGGGGAGTAAGGTTTCCCCTGCTTATGATGCGATGTTAGAGGTAATTTGTGAAGTGGCTAGGTAGATCAATATACTGAGACTGGATTGAATATTTATTGAAGCCGGGCTGTAGTGGTCTGTGGGTAAATGCAGAGTGACCTGGGAAGGGCCTAATTAAGGACCATAAATAAAGGGTTGTGATACGTGGAATGGAAGGTGAGAAACGGTAGGTAGAACTGGGGTTTGAAGCCATCTGATTTGTTGTCGTTATACATCTGGGGATCTACGGTGCAAGTGAGAAGGCACAGGTGTTGGGCTTTGAGTTGTGAAGGAGAGATGACTTCGTTTATGAGCAAAAAGATTTACTGCATGGAAGACGCTCATGAATTATCCTTAGACGTAGGCCTGACGTTGAATAAACAGGCATTTTCTGCATCTCACACGATTTTCTATATTGTACATCTCTTCAACAAGAACCAGTTTCTACCAGAAATCTCCATGGTACAGAGGTATCGCTTTGTGGGACACACTGACTGAAGAAGTGCAAAAATCGGAGAGTTTGAAAAATTCAAGGTATTCGTAAAACGAAAATTTTCCGAATATGATTGGAGATAATAACCGTTGTAAACAAGATTTGGGTAAACTATACCGGTATGCAGCATCATTATTTTCACACTATCACCGTATATGACTTATTACTCAATAGTGTACAAACTGGATTACTGTATTATCGGACGGTGGAAGATCTACTGATGTAGAACTGTCTTGCTGAATTAAAAAAAAAAATTCATAAAAATAAGGTCAATTGGATAACTCCAAGCATTTCAACAGCATCATCTTTAGTGTTACACACAGGGTATTGATTGTAAGGTAAGAATGAAGTAGTATTTACTTTTTTCATTATTTAATGCTTTTTTGATATCTTATCTATTCAAATTCAGGCAGTGTGCCCGTTCTTCCATTCAAATGTGCTGAATATGCAATAATTGTACAGGAACAGAGTAAAGTACGCATATTCAAAACCTTCGCTTTCTTGGTCAGTACGAAACGGTAATGTAGGGTCATGGATATCGAGTGATGGGTGTCTTTTTCTACTCTAGAGGACGCAGCATGCTAGTCCCTGTTGTGTGGTGATTCGGGAAGGGCCATGGGATCACCACTATTACGCAACCTGGGCCCTGTTTTTTAGTCACGACATCGCAAGTCTACGATCGCCTGAGATCGGATCAAGATTGTACAACATTGTCTACGACACAAGATGGCGGGTGTGCTATAGACAGTGTCGTAGGTTGAATCAAACTATCTTGGCGAGATGTATCGGAAGTTAAGACAAGTATAGAACTGTCTTAGGTTCTATAATACGTCACTGTGGATTTCCTGTGCTTCCCGTATGAAATAAGCAATGAAATCTTAAAACGAGTAAGGGATACATATAACCTACATTCATCCCAAATATGAAGACAATCGGACCCACCGTCCCGAAGTTATAGGCGTTTGAATTTCGTCATAGCAATCATCTGCTCTGGTGGTCAGTCACCCTCCCACCTCAGGATACGCAGTCAATGTCAAGGTCGCTGCATAAATTAGCGGAGGTGTCGGAAAAATACACTGGCCACCAGAGCAGACGATTGCTATGGCGAAATTCAAACCCCGATAACTTCGGAACGGTGAGACCGATCTTCTTCATATTTTGTACGATAATAAGTTATATCTTACTCATGTTAAAATATCATTGCTAAATTCCAACGGGAAGTGAATTTGCGAAATCGGTACGACATGTCCAGAGTGGTCTTAGAGATACGACACTTATGGCCACTATTTCCGCTCCATTGGCCACTGACTGTCGTGACTATAGCACACCTTTTAGCTCCCTAAGTGTCGTATCTCCACTAAGTGTCGTACCTGCTCTATGATCGTAGCTCTCTAGCACACTGACGGCAGATACGTGTCGTAAGTTACGAATGTCGTGACTGAAAAACAGGGCCCTGGCTTGTTCCAGTCAGGTCCTTAAGAGAAAGACAGGTCACTTGCTGCAGTCCTTCTGTGAAGAAGGAACCCCTTGGGATCTTACTTTTAGTGCGGTCTTTTCTACCCTCTCGGTGGTTGAGTTCAGGTTATTCAACTCTTATTAACTGTTTCTACCTAGTAAACAGCGAATTAGTTTCGGTGCGTTGGTTAGTTAGGCCATAGCTCGGACAAACATGCTGGTCATATGCGTATAGGTAAACACAGCAATCACACCTAAAGTGTGAATGGTGGGGCTGACGGGTGTGCAGAATGGTGGTGGAAGCGGCGGCGGCCGTGGCGGCGGCTGGGGAGATAGGAAAGCGGCGGCTGGACGGCCAGGCGACCAGCTGGCACCAGGTGGGGCAGGTCGGTGTGACTGTAAGGGGAGAGGATAAGCCTTCTTTTATTTTTATCCATGTACTTGTACACGCCAAATGTACATAAAATGTATGACCCGTTATTTGAGGGGGTGGTGGTCATCGCGAGCCGGATCCGTTCCTCCTGTATATGGTCTGACCAAGTCAGATGGCCAGCCTGGACCTGGTCAAAGATACAAGCTGACCCTCTCCTTATGCCGGCCAGGGGTCGAGCCTGTGCATCCACCGAGACCTGTCGTAGATGGTTGAACATGTGATGTCCGTCTCCGGGGTGCAGGGTATGGTCATCAGCCAACAAAAACATGAAGGCACTGATGTATTCTAGGGGACCTAGTGCCTCCCTCACTTCTAGTTTCTGAGCGATGGTGTATGCCCTCCTACCCACTACACACGTGTATATATATAAGGCTTGCTGATCAGCCTCTTCAGAGTACTGTCAGACAGAGTAGCATTCTTACTGGTCGTGTGGTCACGACAGATTGCCTCACACTCGATTTCCTGCTCGAGGTACCCATGACATCCTCAGAATGGTGTCCAGTTCCTCATTCACGCTGGCCATTTTGTTGTCGATTTTCTCCACGTCGTTGTGAACTCCTAATCCCACCTCAAGGGTATCAAGGGTATTCTTGAGGAGCAAATGTTGTATGAAGAATCTGAGTCGGTGTGGTCCTCCGGCATACGGAATAAGACCTCCAGGTCCTCCTGCAGGGTGGGGTCCAGCACCGAGCTACTCGCCGCATTACCTCAGATATTAGGCATGTTTTAAAATGTCAAAATATCTCACTTACACCTAGGGCTATTCCGAATGCCTGGACTCCCGTTGACCCTAGTCTTATATACTGTGATATACCAGGACGTGGTGGTCGGCTGGGGAATATGGCCCAAGGATAAAGATATATAAAAATTGATATGTGTGTACCTTGTATATGGTGAAGTGAAAGTGAGGATGAGTGAGGAGATGTGGGTGCGCATGTGAGCGGTGTAGTGTGGGAGTGTGACACCAGGGGGGTGTAATAACCACTCCTGACCGAATGTTTCACCAATGTCACTAAATCTGCATGATATAAACTTCAGTTTCACTGGAAGGTATATTTAGTTGTACATTCTTGATAAACTCGATTGAATGGGGAACATTGATTATCAATCGAAATAAATATCCATAGATGCCTCATGATTAAAATGTTCTTTTGTGTGTTGCCTCTCCAGTAGCTGCCTGTCACAAACTTTGTTCTCACATGTTCTTTGCATTGGGTCTATCTCTATTATCAATATATTATATAGCGAAAATCACTCCAAGAATATGGATTCTCTGGAAGAATGGTATTTACATCTTTGTAAAGAACAGAAAATTACTGACACGGCTAAGATGTGTACTAAGAATATTACAAGGCATGCTTTTATGCAAAAGGAGAAGTCGGGAAAGGGTTGGGGGTGACTCTCTAATGCGTTGTAATGCAGAAACACATTTAAAGAAAAAAGTGACGTCGTCTTGATGTTATGACAAACAGAGACAAAGATTTGATTGCACTGGAGCACATACACGCACACATCACAAATTTCAAAGGAACTAGATTTAAGCTGTGACCTGTCAGAAGGAAGGGTACAAGGGTCCGTGACACAGAGAAACGTAGATACAACTGGGCTGTGATTAGTGTTATCCTACGCCTAATAAAAAACGCCATAGGCTTAACATGGGATTTGCTTATGTCACTGGGTGTGACATAAAGTGTTGTTTGTAAAATCTAGACGCCACTCGTTTGAGTTTGAGTTTACTTATGTCACTCATTTTGTTGGCTCCATAATGTCACTCGTCTTCGACTCGTAAAATTATGGAGCCAACAAAATGCGTGGCATAAATTTTAGCACCTTCACCATAGTAGCCAATATGCTATGATTCTAAATTACTGTCCGGTGTATGGTGCATAGGCTATTCTGATGAAGTTCATTCATAGGAGCAGAACTGGGACATTTTCATTTAATATGCTTATCCTGGACAGCAGCTGAATCGTAAAGCTTGAGCCATTAGATTGTTTTCAATAAGTGTAAAGTTTCATTATGCCATAATTTTTGTAACAGCTTCTTGTTGGTTCAGTGGAATGAAAAAAGAAAAAAAACGGTCAAAATAGTGTCGTGAACGGAGGCAGTCTCAGGGTGCGGAGGGGAGCGGAGAGCACCGCGCGGCTGTCTGGGCTAAGAGGCAGTCGTAATATCTCTCCCCTGGGGCTCGGAGAGACCTCGCGGAGTGAGCCGAGTGAGCCGAGAGTCTGGCCTCCCGAGAGGGGGCCCTGGGAATCTTGCTCGTGACGTCACTCCTTCCCTATATAAACCCCTAGAGTGGTGGTGATTCAGCTGTGGAAGTGTGGACACCTAGAGACTTGGTCTCTGCTTCCTTAACTCAGAAGAGGATCTTAGCTAGGCTAGGATACATGGATACCTGACTAGATTTAAGTAGTACCTTACCAACTTCCTATTACTTGTAACACTTTTTTTCAGATCGACAAGCCTTTACAGCTTATCTATAATCTTTTCTATATGTTGATCCATAGCCTGTCACTTTACAATATTATTCTTATCCTCCATGTATTTTTCATGTACTATACATTAGACATCGTCTTGACAAATCAAAGTTTTCTCATCAAGACCTGGGATACATCGGTCGTGTATGAATGTTTTCTGTCAGGTTTCTTTATCTCCTCACGCTACATCTTTGGCGTTATTTGACCAACATTTTGTGACTACATCGGCGGAGAAGTGACAGTACTTTGGATCATTGAGTCTGGAACAACGTAATAGGCACACATTAACCTACCGTTTACCTCCAGCTAAAATAAAAAGCTTAAAATAAGTTTGGTGTGAACTAGTCGTTGATAAATAAAGCTGGACTAACGCTTGGGCACTGTAATTCTGGTGTGGTTGTCATTCCCGATACACAATCGTTACAATAACTATGTATTATAGGAATCCAGGGTGAGTTTGGATGAATGTATTCTGTTCTGATATGTAGAGTTAGAGGTTCTGAATAAAAGTCTTTTCTACTCTTTATATAATCTTTATTACTGTTGATGATAACAGGGCAGGAAAGCGATTATAAAAAATGAATGAATAATACCCTCCTCCCTGCTTATTGTTTTTGGGGGGTAACCAGAAATACACCTTCTCTTTTTTGGTCTAAAGACTGGTGACAATTTCTTTCTTTCTCGGTTCCTGTATTGGCATTAATTGAATTTTTTGGCAGAACGATACACACTGATCCGTGAGGCTGGACGACATACGACATATCGAAGGATGAACGACATTGTAAGGCCCGGCGTCCACCTACTACGATAGAATCGTACACCTCCCGATATGGCACCGATACAAAATGTCAAAATCGGTGCCATATCGGGAAGGTGCAAAATCGTAGACATATGTCTAGACATGCCAATCCACCACGCATTGTATGGGGTTTTTATCGGTGTCTAATCGCAGGAGCGTGGTCAACTGCCCCGATATTAGGTATCCTTCCGACGCGATTTATATTTTTTATCGGGAGGTGCATCGTAGACCATATCGGTGCCATATCGTAGTAGGTGGACGCCGGACCTAAACTACCTTTTTCATCTTGGGTAGCATGAAATTTGTCGTCGGCATTAGCAGTATCGTCCGTAAAAAATGTCGTACAATTGTGGTATAATTGACCTATTTCCATGTGCTCATACAGTTTCTATGTAAACGCTGATACACACTGATACACTATCGAGTGATGCAGTGATATGTATGAGACAAGCAGGTCGAGTGATGCAGTCCCTATAAAGCAGTGTGAATGGTCATATCTTTTTTTTTAAACGATTTAGTTGTTGACAAAAGATGAAATTTGGTATACATGTTCTACATATGAATAGAATTCTGTTGATAGAAATACCTTTTAATTTGAATTAGATTTAGTGCATGGCAAACGAGTTACAATGTACTTTATTATGCTACGTTTTGGCACCAAAGTATCGTAGAATTGTTGTTCAACGGCCCCTGTATCGTAGGGGGTCTACAACAATCAAACATGTATCGATTGTCGTAGCCTATCGGTGCGTATTGGTGTTTGTCGGCGACGTTTTCAAATGATAAATCATATGAAATATTAAACCGATCATTTCATACTTGAACTTGGAACTGAGTTGTTAATGTCTGAAATGTCAATTATATATACATATATGTATTATTTACAGAATTATTAAGGATCATACATATAATAACACAAGCCATATGATTGATTACGCTGGTTTTGTCGTCAGCTGTATCGGGGTGTATCGGGACCATGGTACCTTTTTTCTTGCACCCTCCCAACACCTTACGACGTGCACCGATACTGACCGATATGCTACGAAATGGACCTCCCGATATGATACGATTTGCTCATCTTGTATCTGTGTGTGTCTTCTAATTATGACTTCTACATGCTCATTTGTTCGTGAATAAAGCCCTTGAAGGTGACTTGGATTGTCAACTGCAGAGCAGTACTAAGAAACACAAATATTATGTCATTCAGTTAACACGTTATGTGCCATCAGCCCATTATTAAAGAAAGAAAACAAGAGTCCTTGCAATTCGACGAATTAAGGGACCAAGGGACCAACGTTTCGAATAAATTGAATTTCTCTGCGAGAAACAGATCATACGACCGACAACAAAAAAATGTGTACCTAGTATTAGAGTGAGGACAATGCCAAACTGCTTTAATAACCTTGGAATTCCCTCAAAGGAAAAGATGTGACTTGTGGCTCTGTTCCTTAGTGATAATTTAGGAATTAATTGAAAATAAATTAGCTTGATTATTGATGTAGCAGTAGCTGTAGCTAGTTGTGCCTGTGGGTAGGCAGGTTGGAAAATGATAAAAGGTATTTCATGACTTAGGTTCCAGGGCAGCTCTTGTAGGTATCAGTCAAGTAGTTGTAGTTCACATTTTATCTGATGGTAGTGTTTTCTACATATGTACTTTTATCTAAGCAAACCAGTTAAAAGAGAAAATGGAAAACAAGGTGAATTTGATTGATCCTTGTTAGAATTAAATGTTGGAAAATGGCGAGGATGTAGATAAGGGCACACATCAAGAAACCTTCGACTTTTTTCTTAATTTTTTCCAGCAAAGGCATACAATGAATCTGCTATTAGCAGGTTCTCTTTGTTTCGGATGACCTGAGCAGATCAGACCTTTTAGAGTTCGTTGTGTAAGCTACAAGAGGTGATTGGTGTAAGGATGAATCCTGTTCTCATCCCACAGTATGGACCACTTGTCTTGTGTCTAAATGTTTCTACATTGAGTGTCAAAAGGGAAAACTGGTGTCCTTTTCAGGAGTGGAACATGACATGGGATAAAGAAAGTTAGATAATAAATTAATAACTGAGATTTTATTTTTTTTAAAGAGACAGAATTGCAATAATGATATGAAAAGAGGGTAAAACCCAAATGCTGGAATATCTTGGACTGCGCTGTGTGATTCAGGAAGACAAGACTAAAGGTTGAAATATCTTGTTCGATGGGGGCTGTATAAGCCTATGTTCTTTCTTATGGAGAACACAGGATAGCTGTGGGGTGTCAAGATCCAAAGGAATGGTCGTTACTTCGACTTTTATTTTGAGCGAACAATTTTTGTATCCATATTCACAGTTATTACCTCATTTTTCTGTGTCGTAAAACTGCAAGCATACAAATGCCTTATAGAGTATTGATTTGTATACTTCTTGCTGGTCATGCTGTTGCTCCTGTGTCTTTAAATGTGTCATAACAGAGATCTAACTCGAATTGCCATGCTTTGTTGATCGGCGTTCCTTTCAAGCTAGTCTAGTCAATGTTTAAAAACACAAAAGGGATCTTTACGTCGCCTTGTCATCTACAATTCTGACAAGAAAGAAATCAAAGTCCAAATTTGATAGAGTTAGTCTCAGACATAACCGCGACTTCAGACACACTCTCTAGCTCAGAGATGCCCACGCCTGGTTTTTTTTTCGTTTTTCATAGTATAAGATAGAGATCACTGATGACTATTTCTAAGACTAGAATGTCTGCGATTCCCTGAAGATGGGAATGTAGAGAGAAGAGGTTGATGGCCAGCTGGTCGTTCACTAATCAGCCACACGACTCGATTGGAGCCTCCTCCAGGGGCAGCCTGAATAGCTCGCTACAGAGTCGTAGATTCTAGCTTGGACCTCGCCCAGTCTTTGTCCAGCTCCTGCCAATTGTGCCCTTCACTGTGCCCGTAACTGTCACCCGTCCCCGGCCGGAGACGTTGTCACCGTGACGGGCGACCCTGCGCCGTACGCCGGGACCCGCACCCCCGACCCCCTTAAATCTGCAGGATGGAGAGAACGCTCTACGAACGGCGGATAAATGAGAAACCTCCACGTACAGGATCACAAATAGGATGTGCGCCAAAAAAAGGTACGAATATGTGATAGAGAATACCATGGTCTGGAAGTGGGACATAAAAGATTGTCGGACGGCGAAAATAGAATGTATGACCTTGGCAGGACAACAAATAAATTGTGCAAGATGGGATATTTATGTGAGTGATGTGCACAGGGTGAACTAGAGACACTGGATTCCACCATAATATAGGACCGAAAAGTCTCTTTGAAAGACGTAATGAATGAATGGGCAATACTGTTTTCCACGCAACTATAGAGACGCGGGAAATATCCACAAACAACAGCTACAGAGGGATTATTTGCACATGGAACTACGAAGCACTATCAAATGCTGACGCATGTACACTGAAAGATGGGGGAACAACGGACACCTAATAAACCCGTTAATGGAAGGTCTGTGGGCGTGTTCAGACCACTAGATAGCGGAAATGGAGATAACCAAGTATGGGCATTCACATGGTGGAAGCTAAACTTCGTTTCCATTGGCCGACGAAAACGGCAACGATTTTTTAGGTGCCCTAAAAGTCTGTCGGTGGTGCCACCGACTGTGTGTCAGCGTCAATATATCAGTGCAGGTTTCTTGTATGCACTGTTTCTATTGTATTTTCCACAGGTTTCCATAGGTAACCACAGATTTTGTGCGAAAATCCGTTGGGGGTGGCCCTGTTGCATAATCTATGCGAAAGTAATCTGTGAGCTTTCTCTGCATGTCTAATATCCACTCACCTATCTTACGTCAGTTAAAGGCCCGTTTTCATTGGCCGATGAAAACGCTGTAGATTGTTTGAATTCTTTTAATAGCCTATTTCCTTTGGCCATCACCGATCTACAGTCAGGAACCACCAACTGACCTTCATCACTGCTGAGGCCTATACCCAAAAATTCTGTTGGTGGTACCTGACTACAGATCAGTGCCAAATAATCGGACGATGGGAGCGGGCTTTAAGGAAGCATTATAGTCACTGTTTTTACTGTATATTCAAGGTTCAAACAGATTTTTTTGTGAGTAAATTCTTCGGTGGTGGTCTTGTTACATAATCTAGAACTAATTAATCATGTATGGCAAAATGATTCGCGTTTCAGTGTAACTCCGCTTTCCGGGTGGGGTGTGGGACGTTGACTCCTGTTCGGGTTGGTTTTTTTTGTTTGTTTTAATCTGTGACTATTGCCTGCAAGTCTCGTTTCCATTAACCGATCTGGCGTCAGTGTACCCAAAAGATCCATCGGTAGTTCCCGACTGTAGTAGATCGGTCCCAAATAGTCGGCCGATGGAAACGAGGTTTTTGGTGCACGAGGCCTGCTGGCAGACTTAGCAGGACGAGGCGAAGAGATGGAGACGGGAAACGGATACGCCCGGTGATATACCACGTGATGCACCACGTGATTCACTTTGCTGATTAAATAGAGCCGTAATACAGTCCCCCTTCCCGCGCCCGTCACTGACGAGACGGCCAAGGCAAACGTGGCACGGTTTTGATTATCGCTCACTGTTAGATTTACACCTAATTAAATTGTGTTTGACTCTAGCGCCGCTGGCGTCTGCAATGGGACGCTACAAGTCTCTGATTGGCCGGTCATTTCCGAGATATGACGTCGCCGGCAATGCCAGCACGTGCTAATTATGGCGGTGCTGGGAGGTGGGCCTGTCGAGAGGAGAGTATATATACGCGCCAGGCAGAGTTTGATGGAGAGGACCCCGCCGCTAATACAAGCTCAGATTAAACAGACGCCTGCCTCCTAGCGCCAGCTCAATGAACTACTCACTGCATAGTGCCTCATGGTTTGTTTGTCGCTGTTTGTGCTTGGAGAGAAGGTCGTGGATGAGTCAGGAATTGTTAAGTCCCTTGCCCTGCTATCTCAAGTCTGCCTGCTTTGACTTCTTTTAGCACCCCATCCCCTTAGCTTCCCCCTATTCTGGGCCTTCAGACAAACACAGCCCTTAACATGTCTTTTCCTATAAGCCTTAATTAAATATGCGCATTCCAGCATGCCTGTGTGGTAATCCTGTGTAGAACTTTCCACATTATAGAAAACAGGTCTCTTATTCGGGGAGACCTAGTTACTGGCCAGCAATAAATGTGTTAATTTCCACTAAAAAACACCAGAATTTTAAGATGCGCTCTGCAAGTACACTAGTCTAAATTGACGTCAGGTCTTTCAGATTTGTTCATGTTATCAAGGAATTCTTTGCCAATTTCTTCTCACTGACATCCTTCACTCAAGGCCGGTAATTATCTGCTGGTGAAGGTTATCAATTTAATTCCATCTTGCAGTGACTTAGAAAGTACCCTTTGTCCTTTGGTATCTCTTGCCACTTAATTCTGTAGTAGATATGTGGGTGAGAAACATCGAGAATACCGGGTTCAGTATTTGAATATATTAAAGAAACGTGGATTAAAGTAGACTGCAGAGCATTTGAACCCTCTGTTCGTTGAAATAGAACTTTGTGATGGATTTTGATTACAGTCCAGCCATTCTAATTCTAATTACCCAATATGATTTTGTCCGTTGGCATTACTGTTTTAGGCGGAGACGCTACCAACTACGCCATGCTGTCATCCTGCGACTAAAAGATAATTAAGCAAATAAGTGAGCTTCCGTTGCACGGTTGTCGATCTGTTCGGGTGGGTGATAAGTGTGTTGTCTGAGGGGAGTATGATGAGCAGGCTGTAGCCCTCAGGTAGATCAAACATCAAAGCAGCGCGTATAAGGGTAGGAGTGCAATGAAAACATCTCTCCTCTGGTACTAATTAGTTATTTCCTTACAAATTAGATAGGTATGTTAAACAGACGCCTGCCTGTTATAAGAAAGGTAGGCTACACTTTAAAGAAATGTTCCGTGAATTTTCCGGTTTCCCCCTGGCAACTGGGAAATGTTATGGGTGACCGTAATATTTCTTTCTGACCATAGATCAAAACTGTATTAAACCGTATTTTGACAACGGTTGTAACAGGTAAATATGAAAGTGCTAATCTCTAAGATTACGGTGATATACGTTTACAATAGTATCCTGTATATTTTAAGGAAGTTTGTTGAAGTGTACAGTAAAGTAGGGCCGATTCTTCTACGGCTTGATAGCACCCTATTTGTGAAACTCGTATTGATAAAGGTTTCAGCAAACGAATTCCCCTATCAACTTCATCTATAAATAAGCTCGCTTATTTCGACATATTAAGAAATCACCACCGAAATTTCCAGTGTTTTTCCACAAAGGAAGCTTCGTATGGTTCCTAAGTCTTCATCTTCTATTGAAACCGACAATGAATCATTTTGATTTTGTCGAAGATATTCTTGCAAATCTAATTGTAAACATTTTTGATCTTGTCTGCATTTTGAAAAAAAGGTGTAGCTTTTATGTGAAAGCGCCCGATTATTGAGGAAACCCAAAGTCGCATTATAAGAAACGAATTTATGTTTTACATCAGGAAACAGCTCATCTCTGTCGGCAATGTGTCATGTTCCAAAGAGATTTATGCAGAATTGGTGCACGCCTTTTCCAGATGGCTGCTGTGCTTCAAATTGGATTGGTATTGTAGTAGACTTTTATTACTTCGTAAAATTGAATATGCAGTATTTTCTTACGCACAGATGCCCATTTCCATCCTTCCCAAGAGTGACACACGCTTGTTGGCGCATACATAACTCTCCCCCGCATGTATCCCTGTAGCAGACTTCGTCAGGGAGGTAATTGGCTAGAGGGGCGACACACACACATACGCACATAGACTCCTACCTATAACTCCCCCCACCCTTCTTCCACAAGCACGTGTACACCTCCCGGCAGTACCTATACTCCCCTCACCCCCAGCTTCCGCCGCCCAGACACCGACTCTAAGCTCACCACGGCGGTAGAATCCCACACAGGCCATACGATGGTGGGTTCTGCTGATGGGTAGGTTTAGTGTTTCCCAAAGGCGCACGCTGTGGAGAATATTAAAAACCACAATGCTGTACATGCGTCCACAATTAACTTGTCAGCGCGGCAGAGGCACCAGAGAATAATTAGATTCGTTCAATGTACCTCAGTGCTGCGGCTTCAACTTTACCTCAACTGCATTAATTTTGCATCTAAAAAATCTTTGAATTTCACAGATACTATATCTTAAAGCATCTTAAGGATACTTATAATAATTTCCATGTCTGTCTTCAAGGTAGGGAGTTCGTAGTTACTGATTAGTCTTTGAAAGGGAGTTTGCCCATCTGTGGATTAGTGGATTTGTAGGTCGTATGCCCTTAAAAACCGGAATTAATGCAGCTATTAAGGGTGTTTAGATGTATGGAATATAGAAAGGAAATGGTTAATGCCATATTTCTGAGCAAATTACATCACAGAGTATGGAGTTTGTCTTCTGTGAAGCCGGCAAATTGAAGGTGGAGTTTGTACAGGAAACAAATGCACTGCGATGGGGGCGTTGGGGAATGCTACATAAGAAAGCCTGACGACGCCTTCAGAATCTGCGACAAAGGAATTGCTTGGCGCTGAGTATGTGCCCCGTCTCTACTTGCAAAGGGTTGTTTGTTAATAATGCGTTAAGGGGAATTGCAGCTCACCTGCTGTCACTTGGCGGTGATTCGTTACCAATGTATTGTCTACTAATTAACCCAACTAGCAGCGGGCGAGAAGACGCCAGGCCTACGAGAAGCGGGACAATGATGTATGTGGCGCTCGAGACATGCCACGGTGCTAAACAAAGTCACAACCGCTCCATTCTCATCAGGAATTTTACATAATCGACTACAATGGAGTCAACGTTTAAAACATATGTCTCATCGCCAGCGAGCTTTGCGCCGTATCCACATTTATCTCGGGGGTGTTTTCTAGGTGATATTTCACCTATACGTTTTGCTGTGGCTGTCCTTTCGGTTTGACCCTAATTTGCGGACTTTCTCCCGGGAAATCTTACCCACCAGAGATGGATGACTCCGCCGACGGGACCTCTGTCCTGTGCTCGTTCCGGAACTCACTAGTGACATTATGACGAATCCCATAGGAGACACCCCCGCCAACATGTGACGTCATATACAAGCACACCATCTAGCGGCAGAAAGACGCAAATGACATGGTAATTTATGAGAGCCTCATAATGGCTCAGAGTTTCCAGGCAGTGACATCAATGGTGGATTAGTGTTTTTTCCCATGCAGTTCTCTACAATTATCCGTAGAGGATCTGTCTCAAATGCATGTGAGAAGACTTGCCTAATGGAAGGAGCATATTCCCAATACCCTGAGGAAAATGCTGTCCACAAAGGGAGAAACTACACGGATTTACATCTGTATTCACAAGAGCTGCCAGTTGTATTTAATCTGCACTACAGCAAACCAAGACAATTAAAATACACACTCAGTGCAGTCTTTGATATCAAACACTCACCTTTGATAAGTCGGTAGTTCATATGTTGTTCAGCTAAATATCTTCTGCCTGACAATATTTCTGCAGAATGACGATTCCCGTAATGGCTATGAGCATCGATAAATTAATATCTAATACGGCAACTTGTTTGATTATATATAGATAGTGATAGATTCCGATAATAGAAGATTTCAATGAACTCAAGACTGCTTTCTCCTACCTTGATCATTTTACGCCCTGTCGGTGTTCTTTCAACATGACATAACAGAGGTAATGGCATTGAACGGTATAGCTTATAAATGTAATAATACTAATTGTCTCCATATGCAACCATATGCTACATAACCTTCCGTTAAAATCAGAATCTCACTGACCAAATTAAAGAAGGTAGCCTGTAAGATGCGTCAAAACAATGAAACATACATTTCAGAACAGCAAGTAACATGGTGAATGACATTTAACATGTTCTTTGCGCAGCGATGACTCACTCCTAGTGGCTCTTCCCAAAGGCAGACACCCTCCTCCCCTGACACCCTCCCGCCTACCTTTGCATCCCTATAGCATGTGACATGAGCTGCAATCCCCGTCAGAAAAAAAGCACATGCTTCTACCGAATTCCGGAATCCTACAGGGTTATTTCAGGCGTTGTCTGTTGTGGCGCCTTGTGCCCAGCCTCTAACTACACTGCTGAGATTGGCTGAGCATCTAAAGGCCTCAGTGTGAGTGTTCATAGGTCCTACTACTCAGTCTTACCCAGATCTACAATGAGGTACTATGCTCTATGGCGCGAGGCCGACACAGTGCCGAGTCTGCAGATCTTGTCTGAACTCACATCCAAGATTGTATTGTTCGATTATTTTGTTTCTTTTAAGCCTTTTTATGGACGATATAATTCCCACTCATAAACATCTTACCTTGACTGCAGCTCCCTTACTCTCACTATCCGTTCTTCGGAATTGTCAGTATTTCTTCACATCAGAATTTCTGCGTGAATATCTGTCGAGCTGTTTATCTGTCTGAAGTGCTAGTTTCACTAGCACATTGTTTTTAACTGGCAGAGTCGGGCCGTGTCACATAGTGCCTGGTCGAATCTTGCTGGATCGTCCTAGATCCTGTGCGATTTGCTTTCCTGACTACCTCTGTGTGTGCAGCCCCTATTATTATATACCTGTGGTAGTATATCCTACACATACTGCCCGCTCCTACCCATGTCGTATTTATACCCGTACGACACCTAGGTGACGTACGGGGTATGTATGTGGCGTACGGGGCATGTACGGGGGCAAAATCCAAATATTCCCCCAGTAGCAAAGTTAAAAATTCTATATTTTAAGGTATATAATAATAGAGAAACAGGCTGACTGTCTCCGTACGGATAAAATACTTGGTAAAATCGGCGATCAGATGAACCTCTGCCTCCGGCATCGGTTCATCTGATCGCCGATTTTACCGCGTATTTTATCCGTACGGAGACAGTAAGCCTGTTTCTCTATAGTATCGCACTTAGGCACCAATTGAGGGGTCTTCCACCGGAGCGATCCACCTAGGCATGTTCATATGATTTAGCCCGACCTAGTCAGTCAACATATCGACTTAGCTCGCCTGTCTTAGAAGAACACCCCCTTACGACAAATTTTTGTCTATACCTTATTTCTTGAGGTGTGATTCCGATATTGTTAATAAAAATAATAATAATCATTACTGAGGTGGACCAGAAAAACTGTTTTTGTCTATACCTTATTTCTTGAGGTATGATTCTAATGATAAGAATAGTAGTATTGATAATAATAATAATAATAATAATAATAATAATAGTGTAGTGGGGTGGGAATCCAGCAGTGTTCGTGTGTTCTACGGAAGGTGGCGCGACGTGCCGATCCTTACTGTGTAGTGATTCCGGGCAAGGCCGCACACGAGTGGCGCGGCGGAGACCAGGATTACGTAACGCTGGGTATATATACTTAGCGTTCACAGTAGGTCGACAGGCTGTCCTCGCGCGTCTCTTCTACGGAACAGACCCTTCGGCCCTCACTTTGCAGGCGGGTTCTCGTAACCTTCCTGGTGGTTATGCGTGTCTTTCAGATTAGCCTCTCCAGCATTACCTGGCACGTTGTGCTGGGGTACTGTACTTGTGGGAAGGATCTTCCAGATCTTTTCGGGAAGTAGTTTGTTAATAAACAATCCTGTTTATTAAACGCGTGTGTTGTGTTGTGTGTGACTAGGTCCATGTAAACTCCCCGAAAACCGAACCAACCTACGTAGATCACGTAGGGTGGGATCCTGCCTGGAACTAGCATTCTGGATCAGGGTCATCCAACCTGCTAGACAGGCGGCGACCACCACAATAGTAATAATAATAATAATGATAATAAGAATAAGAATAATAAGAATAAGAATAACAATAATAATAACAATAATAATAACAATAATAATAATAACAATAATAATAATATCAATAATAAAAATAAGTAGGTAGGTAGGTATTTATCAGACTTCTTCAGGCAATAATAAAAAAAGTTTGCTACCATCACCAGAGACTTGTCCAGAGCTTATCCTTCCCGGTCTGAGCAAATATTCTCAGTAGCATCTGATAACAAGACATCTGCGCTCTTAAGGGTGGCAACGAGCGTGGGGCCGGTTGAATAATCTAGGATCGTACATGAAGATCCCTTTCTGTACCTCGAACAAGGGTTAGCGTTTACGAAGTTTTGAGTTTGTTTGCTAAGATAGTCTTCGCTGTCCACAAGGCCATCTATAAGTGTTAAATTAAGTTGACCCACATCGTCCTGGGCATGGTCTCCCTGGCGTACAAATAAGGGTCTTCATGTACGATCCCAGATCATTAAACAATGGCTCAATAGAGGGGATCCCTGTTGCCCCCAGTGTGTAGCCCCTCGAGTGAGCTGTCACTTCCGTGCAGAGAACAAGGTATGCACCTCCTGGAGCATTAAACTCTAGACTCGCCGTTGTCTGCAGGAAAAGCACGGCCTGCTGATGTTCTACACTGCAGGTAACACCATGCGCATCTGACACGTTCTGTTTGAGTCGGCCAGTGGGACCACGTTCCTTATTAGTGTCTTCACCGTAGCAACGAGTATCATGTACGTCTGTCTCGTGTGGACATTGTCCGACCCTTCTCCTGCAAAGGCGTTGATGTATGAGAGGGTGTGGTGCTTCACCTTCCCCTATTCTGATGGTGCGCTTGCAGGCTGATGCGGAGATGCACGTGGCAAAAGGGCAGAAGACATCTAGGAACAAGGCATCCTCCGCCTGGATACACTGTTCAAGGAGAAGGTCTTTGGGATCTACTTGCAGACGGTGGACTTTACGATAACTCCAAAGATTAAAGAAGAAACCAACAAATTTTGGTAAAAGTCGTCGTTCTCCACGAGTTTGATGCGGAGTGATCACATAGCATTCAAACGAGTTGCAGAATGACTTCTTCGACCAAAACGAGTTGCTTTCTGTATTTATCTCACCCTTATACACATTAAAAGAATGGATGACACACAGGATATAGACCATGGAGAACGGACCGCAATACTCGTAGGGGCATAGAGAACGAGTTCCTAATGTTAAGCATATGGGCATTTATTCCAGGGGTGAGATAAAAACAACATCCTGGCCTATGTTTTCCATTCTGTGTTGCGTGACAAAAGAGAAGATTTTCTAAATGAACATACATGTATTTGTATACAACACCTTTTTGAGACTTTTAGGTTACTCTTATCATCAAAACATCTTATGCTTACACTACATTATTGTTTACAACACCTTGGCCCAAAAGACAATTGTAAGATACTTTTTTGTCGTTCGTAGTTCATTCAACGGGGTCTGAACAGTCTACCATAGCCGGGCATCAGGGCTGATTATATGACGGCGCTTCACGAGGCCAGCCGAGTATAGTTCTTATCGGTAGATATTGGTGGCAGATGGTCGCGATGATCTCGATCGAGGTGTGTCACAGAGGCCAACCGCAGCAGGGGGTCGTTGCTCCTGGAAAGCGTTGCTCCAGTAATATCGGATCGTATCGTGTAGTATCGCTATTTTCACGTTGTATCGCTATATTTTAAAACACCGCATTCTCAGTGTCATAGATTACAGGTTCATTGGGGTTTTAATTGGATATAGATAGCGACATAATTATGATGCGATCCGCAAAATATCTGGAGCAACACTTTCGACCTCGGATCGCTATTTTGCGATCCGCAAAACGTGGAGCAACGACCCCCAGAGGAGGTTCACTATAGCTTTGTCATGATAGTCGACCAGGCTGTTCAAACACGCCCCTATTTCGAGGCCTCTGGGATTAGAGCAGGAATGTAGTTCGAATGCCTGTGCTCCTTAAGCATGGCCAGGGCCCTGTTGCTCCACGTTTACGACACAGTTGCGGATCGCAGAATAGCGATCCGAGGGCCTAAACGTTGCTCCTGAAATTTTGCGGATCGCGTCGTAATCGCATGGGCGCATCGCCGCGTAAAATACTGCTTTTTGCAATACTTTTTACGTGGACCTTCACAGCACTGCGGATCGTATCGCTATGGGTTAAATACAGCTGAATTGTTGTATCGCTATTGCATCGTAAAAGCGATACCGCGGGAATAAAGGGATACGATCCGATATTACGGGAGCAACGCTTTTTCAGTCGGATCGTTAAAGTAATCGTAAGCGATACCACAAAAACAGGAGCAACGGGGCCCAGACGGGTACGGCCACGTGTCGCATACCATGACATTATAACTCTCTGAATTGAAGCATAGGGACGGAGCCCAAGGAGCTGGTGAGCCATCTACTGTTTCATTATTTTCTGTTCTGGTGGCGCCACTGGGGGCCACTTCACGCCAGTCGCTTGGGGGCATGGTCAACATCCTTGTGACTGACTGGATCAATTGAACAACAAAGTGTAGAAACATCAACAAGACGACTCTATCGTGGTGGGAAGTGGAGGAACATTGGCCACTCAGATGATTGTGAAGTCAGTCTCTGGCACTCACGGGGAAGTGTGGCCTTGCAGTATTATGCTGAGAACCCCTGAGATGGTAGAGCCGCCACTGTCATTTATGCCACCTGATCCGATCCCAAGGCTGCATGGACCGCCGAGGACATCAAAATAGCTAATGCTGCAATGGATGTCTTTGATAATCTGTACATCAGGATGCCTCTTGGATGCCTCTCCAAGAGCTTGATAATCACGTATACATCCTCCTGATCTGACCTTCTCACCACCCTCTCCAAATTGATTTTCGTACTCAAAACCACGGAACCCTGAGCAGGCTGAGAGGTGCGTGCTACGATGCCTGCCAGGTCTCGCTCAATTCCCAAAATCGTCTGTTCCATTTGGCCTTACCTTCATTCGAGAACATTTTCTTGAGAAACCTCAGCTTTGCTTAGTCTTGTCTCATCTTAACCCATTTTCGGCGGGTGATGCCTTGAGGCGTCGGTACATGGGAGTGGTGATGCGTCAACCCATCATCAATCCAGATTTACATGATTCATAAGACACACCATGGAGATGTCCCATCACCTTAATTCCATATAAGGAATACGGTAGACCCAGTAGCCAATGACTGCATTGGCAGCAAACCCCGACCTTCACCCTGACCTCCTTACATAATATTTTCTAGCGCCTTGGGACGGCTCTGCAGTCGAGAGTTGACCTCGAATCTTAGGAGCCACAACCACCCTTGACATGGCCTAAAACTACCCTAGCTAGTAATATACTTAATCTGTTCGAATGTACCTTTTGTATATGAGCCGTGACCATTGGGACTCACCCCTGGTCGCTAGGGACTCCGTCTACCCGTTCCGGTCACGTGTCCCTCACGCGGTCACCCCGCCGACGTTCACTTCAACCCTTGGCCGCCGACGATAAGGAAACACCCACCCACCCTACAAAAACTCTTCAGTCTCTTGTCTTCATTCCCTCCTACTCCTAGCTCCTGAACTATCTCTTATCTCTAATGTATGTTATGATGGACCTCTGAAAGTTATCTCGTATCTCCAATATACTCAATAAATTTTATATCCATACCCGTGCTTTGTGTTAGTCATTATGATACATGTATACTCGTCTCGATCGGCGTTTACACTAGACGATTCTAGTCGCGATTCTTGAATTCTGCAGTATTAAGTAATCCAGAACCACCTGATAACTAAGGCTAGATGATCTCTAGTCGTCAAGTTTAAGTCGTCTAGTATAAACGCCAGGATAGGGTACATGTGGTGACAACGGACTTTATCTGTGTTAGAGCTGTGATGTTTTGTATCCTTCTTCAACACCTAAAACACTAATAATACACTTGTGATTGGATGCGACTATCGTATCTCACCAAGTATCTGACACCTCCAGCACGGAGTGGCTGACGGCTGATCTGCTGAGAGGACACTTTCGGGAAGCGAAATCCGATAGCAGATATCGATACCAGATATACACCTTGTGTTTGTCATTTCCCCAAGCGATTAGAAGTGTCGCGAGGGATAATTTGAATATTCCAATGGCCAGGGAATATGAAGCGTGGTAGTGGTGAGGTGTTTCAATGCCGTTCAGTTAATGAGATCATGCCCCCTTTGATGACATGCTTGCTCTCTTTTAGGTTATATCTCTTTTTAGCTTCTTTATGACTTTCGCGATTCGGGTCTTATTACCTGGTGATAATTTTTCATTTTCAATATTACTTTCATGAAGTATCAGTGTTAGGAAAAAGAAAATTACTCGAACTTTAATTATCAAAAACTTTTAATGGGATATCTTGAAACTAGTATTGTTATAGGGTGAATATCCGTGAAATTAGACCCTTAGGCTTGTGTAAAGGATACAGTTGTTAATGCTTTAAAGAGAATCTATCATATTGACAGGCGTGATGCAAACCCTACCTGCGTGACTTTAGATATTGAGGTCTCTGCTGAATTCAAGATGACATCTGCCAACTTTCTCAGTGCTCTGTATACATGTATGCAACGGTCCTGCATGACCAAATTCTAGGATTCATGCCTGAATAGTATGATATTATCTTTTAATTCATGTCTGCAGGATTAGACTATTTCTTAGAAGAAACAATTTGGCCTGTGCATGCGGATGCAGACTTTGTGGAGAATAACCTATTAAGATATGCAGTAGAAATGTCAATTTTATCATAATGGGATTTCTGCAGCCTGCCTCGCCATGTCTTACTTGTTCTAGCACTGCTCGGCATCACGTCGTTACTCAACTATAGGCTGTTACATTCACATTTTTAGAAATATGAGCATGAAAATGGACGATAAATATTAGTCAGTCTTGCATAAACGTGTCTTGGTGAGTGTGGATGGTGCTAAACAAGTAGGGGAAAACTAGAAACCCAACATCAATGTATGTGACATCCTTGACTCGGAGGATATGAATTCTCTACATGCAGCAGTAGCTGATGAAAAGGCGATGTTAGCTTTGCATTGAAATGTTGAATACTTGGGTAATACGACTGCTCGCTTATCCACCTTGAAGGCATGATTTTACGATGGAAGCTGGGACGGTGCTTAATAACGGGCCGTTAACCCATTCACGGCGGATGATGCCATATGGCAACAACCGTGCTGGGGCGGGTGATGCCAAAAGGCATCATTTTCTTAAATTTGCAAAATTTCGTTTTTGTGGAATAAAATCGGAAATATTGGATATATAATCATGAAATTTTCACAGAATATAGATGCAACACCCAGCTAATGATTCCAGGTGAAATGGAAAATAATGTTAATGATTGCATAATTTATCACATCCAAAACTATAGAACTATTACTATAAGCCTGAGGCCTCCCGCCCTCTGGCAGTATGCATTAGCACTAGTACCCGCCCTTTACCACATACTATTGCCACAGGTACCCCTCAAAGGGTTAAAGGGGACCAATGGCTGTGTCACGTCACTTGGCATCCACTTAGAACTACAGTCAAGGATTGATTTGGTAACCCAGCTAACCTGCCCCCATAGTTTGACATCCCAGACCTATCAACAGAGACATACAGTAAAGAGGCTGCGGATTCCATGGAGTTGGCCAAATATGCGCTCTTTGATGTTTGATACCAAGACGTCCATTAGGACTCTACTGTATGTTGTTCTGGAGATGTCTGGAAAAACTCACCTTGGTGAGAGACATTCTTTTCAATTAAAAAAATAAAATAAAAAATATGCGCGCATTCGGAGTTGTATCGAATCCCAGGTCTGCAAAACGTGCAGATTTTGCATTTGGTCAACGTCTTTCGTTTTATATGTGTGTGTTTCAGCACGAATACGTGACAATCAACACTTCTCTGGCACTTGTTGTGGGAAGTGTTATCATGCATTCCGTTTTTAGTCTCTCACTGTTCTTGTGTTCGGCTCAGGCACTGAGGACATCCCCAGGGATCATCGATGTGATGTATGCAGTACCAGGCATACCAGGTGTGAGCCATAGGATGAGGGAGTGTTACCGACCACCCCTAAACCTTACCTTACTACCCGCTCACCTACCAAACTGTCCACCTACCGCCCTGCCCAACCATGAACCTGTCAAGACATCAACCTGCTCATATAGTATTCTACTCACTCACCAGCCTGCCCACCGCCCAACCTGCAACTTAAACTGACCAATAACGTTACCATCTAGACCTGTGATTGGTTTAGCTGAGGCGAGATTATGTGGAAATAAAAAGTTCAATGATATCCAAGGACAGTTTCTCGATATGATTATCGGCCTCGGTACAAATGTAGTTGAAATTCTATCGACAATTTTCAACAGAGATAATTATGATTCTCCAAGTGTGAATGGCTTACATATTAACATTTGATATGATGAATAATAGAAGAACATCACCAACATTGAGAATGTTGAATATGTGTAAATATGTATGGTATGTCTTTATCATTATCATCTAATTGTGATATGTCACAGATCAACGAAAAGAAAAGCAAATGCCACAAAGAATTGTTGTAAACGTGTAGAAGAACATGCAAGACGATATTTCGTATATCATACTGTTTACACTTGGGATTTTCCGTACTAAGTACCTAGACCCTGAAAAACAGTAGATATAGCTACTGAGGCCCCTGCCCCCCTTATTGCTTCAAGGAACATTTATGGTTGATTACTTGTATCATGTGTTATTGAAATACAATCTTGGATCAATAAAGAAAGATGTCGAGGAGGATGTTCTACTTTTCAGTTGTAGTTTGTATATAGGCGTTAACCTATCCACTGTTCGTTCTGCCCCAAACTGTCGTCCACAGTTCTCTTACCATCAAGGAATTGCCAAAGTGGTTCAACTAACGAATGTCAGAATAAGTGCGGACTAAAGCAGGAGAGAAGAGGGACTGAAATATGCTCTCTTTACTGTCCTGTCAGAGGTAATAAATCCCCAGTAAACAATGCATTCTATAGGTTCTACCAGAATTAATCAACCTGTTTCTTTTGTGTCTCACACTGAGTGATAAAAACCCAAAAGTAAAGCCTAATTGTAAATCGGATAACTGCAAAATGATCTATGGTTCCTCAACTTGATTTGAAAATTCATTCGACATCTAGACATAATATTCAAATCAATATTTGATTTAGATTTATTTTTCTACATATAATGTTTTATGGGATTCGTTCAAATTTGTTTTTTATGCTCTCCAATATTGACATGTAGTCGGCGCAATGAATTCGAGCAGAGCAATAACACTGGATTAGAGGCGTTTGATACATCGATAGAGCATTGATTCTACCTTATTCATGGCTTTTCTATCGGAAGTTTACCTAGATTTATTTCGATGACTGACAATAGACTTTTTTCTATATGTTACTCTGATCCCAAATGACAACGCCCTCAATTTCGAGACAGCCCTAACCCAAAAGCACTCATTCTGTACGAGGGTCATCATGGCCGCTGCAGAAGTATCATGGTGTCTAGGGTCACACTCCACAGTGAAAAAAAAACACAGTGAGAAACCTCACCACTGCAGATAATGTCATTAGCTAATATTTTAGCATTGTATTCATATCTGCAGCAACTCCACCGGGCTTTATGGATTAGCTGACCTACATGGTTGTAGCTGCGCCCAAGGCTATACACGATCGATGATTCTTATTCTCACTAACTGTCACAGTAAGAGTGCACACTTTATATCCGTCCCCAGACGGTACAGGCACTTTGCCCGCCGTGTCTTGGAACTACAGCTTAGTCAGACTGACCTTGACGCTGAAGGCTCTCCTTGTTGGATGGGCGACTTACCTTGTGGGGATTGATGTGAGAGTGGTCTGTTCAGGCAGACCGACTCAGGGTCTTAGTGTTGAGCCCGGTTCTCACATAAGAATGTAATAAACTGAAGAAAGCGACGTCCTAAGAGCCCTGATATATACACAACATACATATAAATAAATGAGAAAGCGACAACTCGCACGGACCACACACACCAGGACTTGTCAAAGAATAACACAAATTGTAAAACCTACAGAATTGACAAAACAAATCTTTTGATATTAAAAAGGTGGTTAACTTCGGGAGCCGAATTTTCCTTCTAGTGGTAAAACCTTCATCTCTTGTGGATGGTGTTAGCGATGTGGGTGCTACTTGGGTAACGAACTGGCTCCCGTCGTAAAACAAGATTATTATATAGATATGAGATGATTGGAAGCAGTTATGTTCGGTAGGTGGGATATATCTTTGCAGGAAGAAACTGCACAATTTTATTAATAAGCTGCTATTAATAGTATGATATATACCCTTGCCATTAGATGTGATCCCGACAAAATAGAACCTTCAGGCTTGAGAGGCAGCCCTATTGAGGGAAAATGAGGTGTGCCGCTCGCTGAATACTGTCCTGAGAAACATTAACTGTAGCAGGGCTTTGACATAGATTTGGTAGCGAGAAGAGATCACCAAAGTGTCAATTACATGTTTTTACACATACATGAGACTTCCCGTGATGTTGAGATATTTACAATGCCATGATTGACCCTGCATTATTAACTGAATGTAAACCTTTGGTGATAGACTTAAGGGAATGTCTGGCTGATGGGCCTTCAACGGCTATATATGGAAATATAAATGATTTTTTAAAACCTAGCTTGAAAAGGTTTTTGCTGGGCAGCGGATGATTATATTATCACGTAGAGGGACCAAAGTCGAGGTTCACAATTTCTGTAAGTAGCTTGAAATAATTTATTAACTTGTTTGACAGAATCAGATGAGGCCTCTTTCCTCTTATATTTTAAGTTTCATGAAAACTTTGCATATGGCATGTGGCATGAGCGTGCTGATAAATACCAGATAAAGCTGGCCTTGTAAGACAAACCTCCAGAATGTTGTTTTTTCGGGGGACCTTTCATCGTCATGAACCCTTTTTAAGCACATTGAGTTCAAAATGCATAAATGAAAAAGGCAGAGGCAATCTTGATCATAACATGCTATGATTCGTAAAGGTAATGATCATGCTAGCCCGACTCAGCATTTTTTTTTTTTTTTTTTTATTTGCAAACAATTCTGCGTTTTGCAGGTCTTCCACTGAGTTGATACATTTCCAGCGATACAGATACTCATTATCAACAGTTACACACATATTTACAAAATTTACAAGTAGATGGGATGGGTGATGACTATCGCACTAACCAAACTAACAGTTGATGACACAAGCCGTTTATCTCCAATCAAACTCTGATAAACGTGACTTCATTTTACCCTTAAATACCTTTACAGATTCAGATTGCTGTTCGTCAGCAGTGAGTTCGTTTCTCTCTTAATATGTTGTGGAAATGTAATATTCTTATAAATGTTGAAAATGTCTCTCCTGGATACTATAAAAGCTGGAGTGTCTTTGCAAAATGACCGACTTTAGTCTACTTGTGTAAGGATTTCGGATGCAGAACAACTTGTACAAATAATATGGAACATAGAGGAATTTTATGAAAGTTTAGCGTAGTCATTCACAAGGCGAAGCCACGTGAATTACGTAACGATTCAAACGAGATGGGATCGAGATCTGATTCTAAACTTGAATGGGTTTCTGAATTGATCTCACCCTTCATATTGACTATTGGGCAAACATTTCCCCATTGGATATTTTTCTTAAATATCTCATGGGCGTTGGATACGAGTTCCGAATGTTAAATCTATGAAGAATAAATACCAGGGGTGAGATTTAGCTTTGTACGGGACATCGGTGTAATTCTGAAGAAGTCGCTCACTCCGGTAAGATTGACTATGCGCACACGGTGTCATGTGAGTAGTATGTGAAATGAGGGGGGAGCCTAGATTTACTTGTGTCTGGCCATCTGGCTGTCTCCTTTTACCCTTTCTGTGTCTCGTCTCACCTTGAACATTCCGTCTCTGGGATATGTGTGGATGGACCTCAGATAGCCCGTTTCCATTGGCCGACATTTTGGCACTGATCTGGAGTGGGGAACCACCGATAGATATTTTTTTTGTATACCGACGTGAGATCGGTTAATGGAAACGATAGAGCAGAGAATGCTTACAGATTAAATTGGCATAGATTGTGTAACAATACCAATTATATATCTGTGTATACCCGGACGATACAGTAGAAAGAACGCATGTGATGCACCCTCAACGGTAAATTGATACCGACGTGGCACAACCGACAGGCTTTAGGGTCTACCTCAAGAGGTCGGTGCCGTTTTCGTCTTCTGATGAAACAGGCCTTGATGTGGTATGAATCAGGAGTCTATTCTTAAGATGAGGACTGAGGATGAGCCAGACTGTCGTTGTGGTCGAAGATTGTAGATTTTGTAAATTGTGCTTTGGATGTGTGCAGAATGATAGTAGCAACCATATCAATTGAAATCTAACTTACATTATGCTAAGGAAGAATTACTATGGTGCCTTCATAGTTGATCATCAACTATCCGAAACGTTATGTACTAAAAGCCAAACAGAAGGTAATAGAAATCGAAGATAGGCCTGTGTCCTGCGGTACTAAATGAGCGCGGGACGAAGGCAGTGTCATTCTAAATTTCTAGAAATAGGATGAGGCAACGTCCGTTCCCTATGCTGATGCTACCTTGAGTGACAGTTATGGAACTGTACCTAACCACCTTAACTATGTACACTGGTCGCTGTGACATCACACTGTGATGTCACGCCTGCTCTCCATGTGTTGCCAGGCGAAATGCCTGGGAACTAGTAACATTATTAACACTAAGGTGTTAATTATGTTGAAAAACACCAGAAAAGGGGTTTATATCACTGTTGAAAGATTCTTTAGTGAGGGAGGGGTCAAGGTTTCGCCAGGAGCGGCTCATCAGGCATCATTAAGTGCTAGTAGGGTTATCAAGGTGATCAAAATATATGATCTTATTAAGTATGGGTAAGCTAATGGGTGCAAGCTAAAAAATGGCTAATCAAACCCATAAAACCAGTGTCTGTGTTACAAACCGAGAAGATTCTTGGTTGATCCTAGTTGTGAATAATGAGTAGATTATTCTAAGACTGGAAAACGCCTGTGATCGTCCACTAACCGAATACATAAAAAATTTTGACGAGGCAATGGAAGTGGTGTCACTGGGTGGCTCCAGAGCGATAGATTGGGGTGTCTATCAGGTTGAGGCCTTCCAGTATAAGTGTGCAGAGGCGATGTATCCAGATATTTTCTAATTTGTTCCTAAGAGCAGAGGCCCTGGAAGATTCAGGGTGGGTGTATATGAAATCAACTATGTGGATTTCCATATCCACCAAACCCATGTGATTATCGGTGTTGAAGTGGTGACCGATGTCGGTGTCTAACCTTTGGTAAATAAGTGTATTGGTCATTCTAAATTTCAATGTCTCTGTTTTTTTATAGTTGGTGGAAGTTCTCCCACGCCATGTAGAACAGCGTTGTGGCGTAGTGAGTAGAGCAGTTTTTACAGCTGTACCAGTGTTCAACGGAGGTGCACTGCTGGCTGGCAATCCAGGTGGACACACGTATGTCTTTTCTCTTTTCTACTCTTTTTTCTAAATTGGCAATGACACCCTGCCACCTCATTCGCTGGGTTGAGTCTAGCCATTAGATGATTTGTCTGTAGCTACAGCGTGAATTCATTAATTTTTACCACATCAAGTATCGTCATAATGGAATCCTGCTTGTGGGTATGGCTCTCCTTCTTTTATTCCGATGACAGGACTGTGACTCAGTCAGCCTTTGTGACCACATTATGTAGCTAGACACATTATAGCGTTTCTTTCTTGTTATGCAGAGTAGAATATACATACATACTATATAGGGTTTCTCTCTCAATGACAAGGATGACCTTTATAGCGTTGCTTTAGTGGAACGACGGGGAGTGACGTCTGTTTTGCTGAGGCACAAATTAGATTAGAATTACTGCAGAGTTCTAACATTCAGTTCTACGTCGCTCCCACGAGAACAAAACATTTGTATTGCGGTGTTTGCTTCCCAGGCATAACACAGTACAGGCGATATTATGCCTATGAGTGTGTTGCGCCATGCCGCTGAGGTATGGGTGTGATAATCGAGAGCATTTAAAAAGAAATACAAGGCGTGTGTGAAATGGTGAAGTTTTTACCCTATAGAATGGTAAACAAACCCATGAAAGATATTCACCCTTGGCAATGTTCTTCTTTCGCCCATTTTGCATTTGTATCTCGCTATGGCATTCCAGTCCGGTACCATACGTCTTAGATAATTTAGCTGACGTACCCCGAACTTAATTATGTAGCATATGCACAACATTTATGGGAATCTCACATATCCTAAATCTGCTTTGGTGGAAACGAAGGATAGGATCATGTATTCCATCTTCGAAAGCTTCTTGGGAGTAGAAATAAGAGTATTAGCCATTCCCCTATTAACATCCTTATTACCCGGACAGAATGTTCATAGCATCCAATCACTTCCAATTGCGCTGGAATAAATAGTCCTTCTTTTGGTAGTTTATTCTTTATATTTACAATCAAAAGCATGATATACAGACGATTTTGCTCTGTTAGAGAAGATCATCAAGACAGATTTTCGGATGGGCATTCCTGACGGCCACTCCCTACTCCTACACAGTTTGCACCTTCATCCTAGACTCTATTTCCTCTTATCATCCCACAAATCCTCTGACTAATTAGTTCACGTTACAACATTTTCTTCTCTAAAATCCAATTCTTGTTGTAACCTCCCATGCACACTAACCTCGCTACACTCACTACACCTCGGCCACTCTCACCCCAGACATTAGACACTTCAGAGGCCATCCACCCACCCTACAAGATCTATGAACTCACTTTCTCATACCCTAATTCATAGGGCTTTTTAATATCTTGTGACGAACTACTCCACTCCTCGGAACTACTCCAGTTGATCTCCAACTTGAGCTATACTCCAGGAAAGTCCACTTAATAACGTTTTCATTTTACTCCCGCTCTTCCGTGTTAGTCATTACCTTGGTGGCCCCGCCGCTTATCATCACGTCTCCTTTGCTCATGACCAAGCCTATGATCTGTTACGGAATGATGGGATTTCCGTCATTAAGGAGGAAAAAGCACTTAAACACGGCTGCCAAAACAATGACGCCCCTTGACTTAATTAAATTGAGAAAAAAACGATATCCATTGTAGCTAATTACCAGAGTCAAAGATGAATGTGTTGGTCAATGGTCATGTCATGGACGGGAAGGTGGGCCAGGTAAGTGTTTTGTTTACTATATTACAAAGGGATACGAATATTCAATATTTATATATTAATATCATTGTGGCAGTGATTGTCTTTAAGTGGTTTACATCTCTCTCTCTCTCTCTGTCTGTCTGTCTGTCTGTCTCTCTCTCTCTCTCTCTCTCTCTCTCTCTCTCTCTCTGTCTCTGTCTGTCTGTCTGTCTGTCTGTCTGTCTGTCTCTCTCTCTCTCTCTCTCTCTCTCTCTCTCTCTCTCTCTCTCTCTCTCTCTCTCTCTCTCTCTCTTTTAAGCGGTTTACAACTTAGTTCAAACACCTATGTGAATCCCTGTCGATGTTATAAATAATAGTCACATGTATTTTCGCAGCTAACATTTTTTCATGGTCCTACACTTACCTTAGTTGCCTTTTCGAAAATCACTGTAACAGAATATATTCTTTTCAACTTTTTCTACCCCGACATGGCACGGGCATGCTTTGTATATTAGGAATCTAATAAATGCAGCATTTAGGAAATAAACCGAATTCATAACACTAGAGGCCAATATGCCTTCTAATTCATGAATTAATATAAATTCACACAATGGTGTAACCGTAGTGCCAGCAAAGTATTTGTTGTATTTTAGAGGCCTTGTGTCCTGTGGTCTTACTATGGGTACGATATCAGCGTTGAGTGGTAAGTTCCCTACAGCCGCCTACATGTGGATGAATACCTCTCAGTGAAGGACTTTAAAACCTTTGTGAACATTTTGTAGCCATGTCAATACCTCTCCAGGTACATAGGAGGCGAAGGTGATCCCCTTGCTTTTGATGGCTTCTTCTGTTGGAATGGTCCTAATGTGTAGCACCAGGATCAAAGTGTGTGTGTTGTGTCCAGGGGAAGATGAGTACACTGAATTAGTTTTGATGTTGATGGCACATCAGCATCAGAGCGAATGCCTTTAGTTCACCACAATGAGAGATATCAGGGATTCCGTAGCATCCTCTGATGTCTTTTTATGAGGCACTAGTCATTTCTGTCATCCCTACACCCAGGTGGTAAATGTGTACCTGTATCTCTACTTTAAGGTTGGAATACTACTTTAGAGCTAAGAGTTTGAGAATGCACATGTCCTATTTCTCCCGAGGAATAAGGCACAGGCACCACCACTACTGGTTATGAATGGCCTTTATACGGTCATGACTTCTAGAGGAATGTGTCACAAAGTATTGCTTTTAAGTGATATAGATTCACGTGGAGTGCAATGATAGTCGAGAATAGAGCTCAATTTCAACTCAGATTAAAGGAATCTTTATTGAAATTCCGCCAATTCAGATTTGATATTTTTCAGGATTCTTCTATTTCATTCCACCTCCATTTCGCAAAATCAGTCCAGATATTACACTTTATTATAAGCAGATTTCAAGACAAAGGAAATATTTCCGAAGTCTGCTGTAATATTCGAATGTCAACTTCATAAAGTGTAATTTGTTTCTTTTTATCGCGGGTTGTGTTAATTAGTGTGACGCCTCAAAGGCTGTGTTTCCGACTCAAAAGGCAGATAGTTACGATTTGATTGAAAAGAACCCTCTGCGAATAACACCCTTTTTCGTTGGGTTGAATTTTATCTCCAGTAAGTTATCTGAGACCACCTTTCACGGACCTAGCTATTCGATTTCCATCTGAATGAATCCATATATTTCCAACCTGGAGAGATCGTTCAGTATCATACTTCATATGTGAACATTTTATCAGTAGCCGGACAGGTGCAGATCAGAATGCGGTTGGTATTAAAGACTCATTTTCGCGTGATTTCACGGGTGACAGCTGTCACCTTCTACGACAAAAACGTGGGCCACATAAATCAAAATCTGGGTCAATTGAATACCTGGTATAAGAAGGGGTGTCAGGAGAGGCTGATACCAACACCTTACAGACCTCAAACCTCACCTCGTTCCTAAATCATACACAGGCTGACTCTGAAGCCCAAGTAACGACGGCGGAAGGTGTCAAGGCTTGTTATTTTGATAAAGATGAAGGGACATGGTACCAGCCCAAAATACACCATCCACAAAATCGTATTGGTACCTCTTAGAGACTTGAAGTAGTTGTAGGGACCGGAAAAACGAGGCTTTCAGAGTGCTTCGTTTATAGAAGTGTATTTCTTACAAAAAATAGTGCATTGTTCTCACAGTTGATCACCATTTTATGGTATTTGTTGAACAGTTTATTTTTCTTCTTACGTCAAGCCACAAAGCTTCTGCCAATATATATGTTACCGTTTAGCGCCGCCTAGCGGTGCATTGATTAGCTGTGCAATCGATCGGACAAACACCTTTTAGGGTGTGAACGGTGTGTGTGATAGCAAAACTTGTTTTTGCAAGATATAACTGCATGGACAAAGTCGGGTATTTTGATATCGAGTATAAGCTGTTTTCAGAGTTGATAATTGTCTTTGTTTTCCCATAGATAAAGAAACTTATATATTAACCAGGCCCGCCAGTTTGTCTATTGTCCAGCCCGGAGCAGTGTTCTTGTGTTTTCTAAACTACTCAGTCATCTAATGCTAAAGAATACGTTTCCATATACGTGTCCATGCACATGTCTAGTCGAATACACTGAGTAACCAAATAGCAAGCGTCACTTCAACCCGCAAGGAAAGAAGGTCTATTGCATTACACATTACTTCCAAAAAACTGACAAGTACATGACGGTACACTGTAAAATATTTTAGTAAATTATGGAGTATACTATCGTAAATCCAGACGGTTCGTTACAGTAATCTTCTCTATAGTTTGATACCGTATATTCCTTATCACAATACGGTATTCAACTGTAAAAGAATTCAGTACAGTATATCATTAAATCTGCGGTCAGTTTACAGTACAAAGCTGTAAATATGGATCCAGTAGATTTTGTAAATACATGCATACACCCTTCCACAAATATATGTGCATCAATCCATTCCTGTTATTCCACTCATTTATCGTCGGATTATAACATAAATTCAGTAGTAGCAAACTGCCCAACAGAATTTATATATTTCATTTAAACTAATCTGGATGCTATGAGTATATATCTGAACTACTAGCCACAGACTTGTTCTGAAATTCAGAAAATAAATGAACTGAGTAAGGAATATAAGGAATATAAATGTCAGGTTGTGCTTAGTAATAACATCTCAAAGTTTAGAGTATGGGCTAATGGGTGTGCAGCTTTTCATACATGACTCATACCAACAAATTTACTCATTAGCAGGCCTAACGCCGATAGAAAGTATATGATAAGATAAAACAGATATGTGTGTTCATCCGTTAATGCTATGATCATCTCTTAAAATGAATGATGTTTACCAGTCACATATGCCCTTCAGCTGCCATCAGCACCTCTCAGCACAATCTTACACCTTCGACTAAGGAATGAATGACCACCCAACACCCTTCACCTGGCACAGCTTGCACCGTCCTCCTGAAACACGACCTGCTGATGCACCAGATGTCTCAAGGCGTGACAGATTCAATAAACATGCAAGAATAACTTGAGTAGCTGCTGTGCAAAGTGCAACGTGAATACAGTTTGTTTCAACTGGAATGGCAGTTGTATTGTAGAGAAACTTTGTTTTCAGAGCAAGCACAGACTCTTATTGAATCACTGAACAAAGGTTATGAGGATGGTATTCCATTTTATGAACAGAGCATACTTTTGCTTCAGATGTTACTCCTTTTAAACTACCCAACCAATAGCCTTACCCCATTATGGACTACACTTATATACCAAAAAGTCGAAAAGCCTAAATGCTTCCTAATAAATATTTATTGACAAAATATGAGATTAAATACTACTTTAGTAAAAATAGAATTAAACTTTCTAAACACCCCCAGGTAAGAGGAAAGCTCGGCAAAAGGATATGATATGATGAACAAACTGAACAATTGCAAAATGATGTAATCTGACTGCCACTCTGATAGACAGTAGGTATTATGATGTATTAAACTTTTCTACCAAGGGTTTTTTGGTAAACACTTATATACGTATATCTTGTTCTGTTGCAATAGCTCCTGAAGGCATCTGCATGAAATACCAGAGGTATGCTTCAGGTCATCTTCAAGACCTTTTTATAATCATTTCACAGACGTCTTATCGATTACATTGTTTTTCTTGACGTCCTGTGACATCCTGTGATTGGAGTGCCTTTGGGTAATAACGTCTCCAACAACACGAAAAATATCGAGTCGATAAAAAGGTCACTGCGAGTTTTTCCCTTTAAGAAGACCCCGAGCATAGACAGTGTACTGCAATGCACGTCGGACAGGTATGGATATGACTGGCGGTGGTTTAAAGCAGGACTGATCCACTTAGGTGCTACTAGAGTTATCTTCACTGCTCCGTGTGTATCTAGGTTGGCTTAAACTGATCCTGGGCTACACGGCTGGGAAACTTGACTGAACCCTTTCGTGATAATTCACTCCCAGGGGGGAGATTGACCCCCTGCTTCACCGCTCAGATGCCTAATTCAGGTTCAGCTTCCTGAGCGGAGTGGACCCTGGGGACCACTGCGGCTTTAAATAAAGGGACCAGTACCATGTAGAGGCCACAGGATAGTACCTTGTCTTAACGTGAGTGTGTACTATATTAATTGTAGATATTCCAGCATGTGTTGGGCCTGGTAGAAGAAACAAATTCTATATTAAAGAAATTGTGCATTAAGTTAACAGTTGAAGACGAATATCAGATCACTCAAGGTATGGAATTTTAAGGATTTCATGAAAATCATGAATATTTTGCTTCCCTCCTAGAGATAACTGGGCAGTAGGTAGGTGGGAAGGCAGTTTATACATCGACTTGTAGAAGATCGGCAGGTGGTTAGGGAGTTGATGAATAGTTGAGCAGGTATATGGGCAAAGGATATTGGATGCTATTTACGATGTTTTGGTGGGGGTGGGGAGACTGTTAGTAGGGTGTAAAAACAAGTGCTGCTTGCAGCCTGTTGCATAAGCAATGTAAATGATAGCGAATCAAAATAGCGACTCATTTCTCTTGTAGAAATGTATTCACAATAAAGTAATATTAATCAGGCTGATGGTCTTTGTAAAGTTGTAAAGTTGTAAAGTTTTCAATAATGAAAAATATTTCCTCCCATATTAGAGAGGCACAAGTCTTGACATTTTCAGGAAAACACACAAATATGCACACTAAATATCGTGGAGAAATCTTCACTCTTTCCACTGTTACCGAAATAAGTGTATGTGCATTGGCGTCATTACAATATTTTATTATTGTATACCTTAGATTGTTCGTAATTCGCAAAAACTGTTATGCACAGTAAGCACGTCCTGTGTATAACACTTCCGGGTTTGTACTTTAGTGGTTCATGATTTTGAAGACGTTTGTCAAGCCCCCTGAAACGCCTAGAAGTGCGCAATGACCAAATATTAAGGTATCTAACATGGGGCATCCACCTGATACAGTTTAGATGGCGTAAATATGCGACATCTTTTGATAACAGCATATTCACTCAATGAGGTCTACAGCGGGTGCCGCACAGACAAGTCACACTAATGTTGTCTATGAATTGTTGACGATGTATACCCTAACTTGGCAATGCGGGAGTATAAGCAAACTTATTGTTATCGATTGATTTCACATATTCAAGCTATTTAAACTGTATCACGTGAAGGCCCCACATCTGATACCTCAAAATCTAGATATTACTCATCTGTATTCATTATGGTGAGTTCATAAAACGTCATCTTGCCGTGCATACCAACTTCTAGTCTATCTGTGTGCCAACCGCCATGGACATTGGAGAGTGAACTTGTTGATATCGATCCATTTCATGTATTAAGCTAAATTGAATATAAATTGTATCACATGAATGCCTCATATACCTCATTTTTTGGTAAATATGCACGTTAACTTCTTCTGGAGAATTTAATCAACGCCTACAAACTCACTAAACGATGTCATCTGCTATTTTTAAATCTTCCGCACCAATTTGTACTTCCAGCCTCTCAGCCAATCAGAACAACATCAAAGTATACCATAGTAAGGTCAAAACATGCCATAGTAATGTTCAAAGCACGCCATAGTAAGGTCAAAGCACGCCATAGTAAGGTTCAAAGCACGCAATCCATAGATGGTTACAAAGGTATATATATATATATATATATATATATATATGATAATAGTTTTTTAGATATACATGGGACAATGATCTTTAGGAGTAACCAACCTTAAAAACAAAAACAAACAAAAACATTACAATCATTCATACTGTCTTTTGTTTAACATATGGTATATGTTAAACAAAAGACAGTATGAATGATTATATATGTTAAACAAAAGACAGTATGAATGATTGTAATGTTTTTTTGTTCATGTCCTGTATGCGTATATTCAATGTTGTACATTATATAATTATTGTCCATGTATGTGACTATCATGAGGAAGATCGCCGGGAAACCAGTGAACATGTATTGTCGGTAAAATGTTAATTATTTGAATAAAAAAATATATTAAAAAAACCTATTGGGTCTGGGTGTTGATTGTCCATGGAGCCAATCATTTGACGGACGATCGTCCCTCGGGGTATTCATCCTCGGTGCCAAATATCCCTGGGGAAGAATTGAATGAGTGGCAAATGTTCGAGGACCCTATAAACCACCCATATATGTACCTCTTATACCTGTTCAACTAGCCACTATTCACCTGTCACACTGCATTGCTACCTATCATCACCTGCTAACATCGCCTGCCTGCCAACCTGCACAGTGGTCTATCGTTGCCTGTCAAACTGCGCATCACTCACCTTCCCAACTTCACGGATGCGTCGGCTGTACGGAGTACATTCTACACCCTGTGGACATAGACAATAATCGATGGTTTTGTGGACAGGCGGCCGTAAACCACGAGAGGTTGACGCGTTGTAATACTCGAGCGCTAGCGAGTGTATTACGACGTCAATCTCGAGTGGTTTACAGAGCCGCCTGTCCACAAAACCATCGTTTGTTGTATTTATTATCCATCTTCTCCAATAAATTAAACCCTGTTATTGCCATATTAAAAAGTACAATAATAGGGACTATTTCTTTGCTCTATAGCACAAAGGGACTACTTTCCCCGTATACCATGGATTTGAGGCCGTATACCACAGGTTTGAATCCGTATACCACAGTTATGGTATCTGACAGGTTTTATATAATGGGTCGTGGTTTACTGAGTCCCCATACATTTTCAATGGGGTCTTTGTATACGATGGATAATAAAAACCAATAGTTCGTGCACTCCGTACCACATGACATTTTCCCCAAAACATTATGATTTGCAGCATATGATAATGAGGCAACGTAGTGAGTGTGTCTGAATTACATCGTTTCCTTGTTGTTCTTCGAACTCGTGAATATGTCCGACCATAACAACTCGGAACAGAATTCATTCAGGCACATTAACCATGTCTCCATATATTATTACCTACTAACGCACATACCACCTGCGTGCCGAGCTACTCATCTTCATACTACTTTGTGCCAACCTGCAGACCTCCCCACTCCTCTACCAACCAACACGTACCTGACATTCCGCCCTGCCCGGACGAGCACAACGATCACCAAAGTGTCGTCGGCTGATATAACGCCCTCTCAAAACTCACGTACATCGTCCTGTATCTTCCATTTTCTTTATAAAGTCACTTGCATGCGTAGAAATGAGGTTTCAAGCCACTGTGAAGTTTTAAGATACTGCTCGTTTTAATGATTCATATTGTAAATCGAGTATGCATCAACTCCAACTAAATGCTTCTTGGGATATCTCTTTTGATATTTCTTTTCATGTATTCAGTATGAACGTTACGGCAAAGATGACGGCATAATTCCTTGAGCGTGTTTAACTTCGATATTCAATAAAACTATATAGTAATGGCCGCTTCTATAGAATGATAAATGTGGTCTAACACGTGCGTGGTGTGGAAGTATAGCATGTAACTTGGGAAGTATCTCCCAGCCAACGTCCCACACGAATGCGCACATTGACACACGTCACCTCACAGACACAGGCACACGAACAGACAGAGCTCACAAACAACCAAACACGTCCCCATAGCCACACGTGCACACACATCCACGTGTCGTAATACCAAGATTTGCATCTAAATCACAAGAAGTCCATTCTGATCCGGCTTTAGCGACTTCGCGAGGGATAGCGTAAAAAGCTGTGAGTTGATGCTCAGCAGCAGGGGAACTAAATCTCAGTAATCACCGGCAGGCCTTCTACGGGCTGCAGCTTGTGGGAGATGCCCGCTAAGGAGGAGGTCTCAGGATGGTTCCTAAAATCATTCCTCGTAGTGTTCTCCACTCGCAAACTGACCTCATTTCAAGCCTGCGTTGGAGTAAGAAATACGTTGCATGGCGTGTTATTGATGTTTAATAAAGGCCGTGGTTCTATTGGACGGAGTTTACCCATCTCAGACATTGGCTATGGGAACTTGGTAATAGCTGAGGGTACTTCTCGTCTCGCGAGTCTCGCGAGAATGGTTTAGGACGCGCCCCCTGGTGTCTGGCCGACAGGTCGGTGCCGCGTGCCAGCGATTAATATGCATAGTGATTAATCAGACTCCACATGAGAGCTGCAGCAAACACGGCCAAAAGAATGCACCAGAAACATTTATCATCACAATGCTTCACAGACTTTTCCCATCCTTTTAGAGCAAACCAGATAGCGATTCGAATCTAAAAGGACGATATGTAGTTTCCTATTTTTATAGCATTTTGGAAAGGGGGTCAGGCAACAAATGTAAACGAATACTAATTCGTATGAATTTTATTGCCCATTAAAGAGCTAAAAGTAGTATTAGTGGTTAGAAGAAGCCAACCGGAAGATTCCGAGGAAGATTATTTGAAAATTAATAGAAACTTAGATCATTTTATACTATATAGTAAATCGTCCCAAGTGAATTGTTCTATAAAGTGGGATTCACACGATGTGATTCATGTACCTCACATGGTGTTTGTCTGAGACAAATCCTGCTGAGATTCTATTCTCGAACATAATTTCTTCATCTAAATTATAGGGTTCCATTTTTCTGAGACATGTTCTCCCCTGCAGTTATTGGGAACATTTTCCCCTAAAAGGAACAGAATCTCATGAGATTTTGAACCCTGTAAAGTACATGAACCCCATCGTGTGAATCTCTCTTAAGAGACACATTCGAATGCTACTTGTTGTAATTGACTGCCTTCTTCCTTGCTGAGCCAATCTTACCGCGATCTCACTGCGATTATCCCACCCAGTGGACATTATCCATTCATTGCGTGGGCTAATTCAGCATGGATTACTAAATATCCCCTGGTTAAGGTGTGATTAACAAAGTTATGAAAAGCTATTTATGATCACTAAAAGTTCCTTGATGTGCTCACCATTGGTGATTCCGATAGCGCATGCTGGTGGAAGCTGATAGTATTGTCTCGTAGTGGAAATGCTTTTGGGTTGCAAAATATAATTCAAAATGTTTTGTACACAGTGTAACTGTTTTGAATATGCCATCGGGATTTCAACATTAACGTTCCCTATTACAGTATAAAACATTGGATTATTTCACCTTTCTGATGTATTTGGGACATTGCTGTAAATATTCTGTGAAATCTGTGTTGTCTTATTTTTCCTTTGGGGCGTGATATGTGGGAACACAAGATCGCTTTCACGACGAAAACAGCTTAGGATGGGTTGCCAAGAGGAATTAAACCGTCTAATGTCCAGAAGTCTGAAGAAGTCCCGGAAGACTTTATGAATTTTTAAGATGTTCTCAACCCCTCCAGTGTGGCTTTGCATTCTGGGTCTAGTGACAGCTCAGTCTGTTTCGTATAATGGAGTGGGAGATATGTTTGAAATGATCCCTGAGGGGTTTTCACCAAACAAATTGATATCCGGCAATGCAAGGCAGCCCATATCACCTGTAGCGAAAGTACAGGAAAACCTACCAGTTACCAATGGAATTTATCAAATATTATTCCATGCATGAGACGGATAAACCAATTAAGTCCTCAGTGGCGTACAACGAAGGAAACTCATGAAATGAAAATAACTTGGTGCATACTCCACCGAGTTTGACTGCAGAGTAATTCACGAAGTGGAGCTGAATAAATTACATAGCGGTCAAACGAGGTGGAGTACAGACTAAATTATTGTCATCGAGTAGGTTTCTGCTTTTATCTCATCCCGTATAACATTGTTGATCAATAAAATAAGTCACCCAATTAGCCATTGAGTATTGAGTACGATACCTTGGCGGCCGTGGAATATAGGTTCCTAACGTTAAGCCCATGGGGAAAAATATCTGGGTAAAATAAACATTCAAACCCAAAATATCATGCAGGCAGGAACAAAAATAGGTTTGAGGGGAATACAAGTTCGAGACACTACTGTATAACCTGTTTTTGTAGTCGTGTGGAAGGGCGTAATTTTGCTTTGCAATTGATGTTTCCATGACGGGCTATGCCGATCAGGCAAGCTGCTGTCTCGTCACCCCCTAAGGATACTGTCAGTGAGATAGATCATCTTGGATTGTATAGCGACACTGACAGTTTCAATGCATGTCAGTTGCAGAGAACATAAAAGTCTCCATTAATTAGATTCTTCAGGTACATCTCTCTTCGTTCTCAAATAGAAGTCAGGGTACAGAGCCCTTAATTAGCATCTAAGGAGTAGTAAGGATTCCGTGATTGAATTACATCTTTTGCAGATGCATGTTAGCTATTGGTGATATATTTCATATATAGACAATGATCGATAGTTTTGTGGACAGGCGGCAGAAATCCATATATATATATAGATACAAAACCATCGTTTGTTGTATCTATTGTCCATCTTCTCTAACAAACTAAACCCAGGAATTGCCATATTTACGGGACTATATTTTGCTCTATAGCACAAAAGAACACAACCCCCCGCCCCGTATACCATGGCTTTGAGGCCGTATACCACAGATTTGAATCCATATACCATCGTTATGGCATCTGACAGGTTTTTTTAAGAATGGGCAGTTGTATACTACCCCATACATTCTCAATGGTTACTTTGTATACCATGGATAATAAATATAAACTCTTATACTTAAAATCTTGAGAATATCGTACAACCATTGTCATGTAAAAGTTATCAAATAGGATGGACAGGCCGTAATGGTGTAAAATATCATGCGATGAAAAGCCTCATACTTGATTGGAGATTTGCAGATTGACTGGCTCTCTAGTATCGGACATGTAAAGGGTCAGGAACCATCGATCATATAGACCGCAAGCTGTTGACTATTAGAAACATCAAGAATGTCAGTCCAGGCAAAAGGGTTCACCTCTGTAATTGCGAGTTTATTGGATACATGACAATTATCCCTGTAATATGAATCAATTCGAATAACTTCAGAATCTTGTGAAGTCCCAATACAGTTATGCTCCCTCCGTTCATTGTATCATAGTTTGCAAATCCATGGATGGAGAGATAATATGAGACAACATGACCAATAAACATATATTAGTTAATAACAAATTCGCTGACAAGACCGATAAGTAACCGTTTAGTTCTAAGTGTCGCCAGTCACAATAATTGATGCCACTGTTAAGGACAACGACACGGACTAATGTAGAATTGAACAGCTAGACTAACAGACAGATTGTGAAATATTTAAGTATACAGATGCTCCTGTCTCATTTCACGAGACGCCTCCCTTTGAACACTAGATAAATATTAATGAGAGTATTGCAATGGGAGGTTCTTGAGTAAAATTGTCGTCGTGATCTTTATAGAGTCTGATTGTGAGCGTGCCACCGTCAGAACAGCCAGTGGGCCGTTTAATAATCCAGGATAAATCATAGAAATTGTCCTCTGATCGTCCTAGGGTCAATGTCGTTGTATAAGCCAGGAGACCATAGAGCTAGGAGAGTTCAAGGATACGATCTCATGGAACATTTAAAATCTCATTGTATAAATGGATCGTACAACTTTCCTTTGTCCTCCATATTGTCCTAAGTCATCCAAAATACTCCTACACCAAGGACACCTATAGAGCTGTCGTACATTTAGCTTGTTTTTAAATAATTAACTCGACAAGATATTCCCTCTAAACCTATCTAGACTGGTCTTCTTTGAGAAATAATAAGGAGGCATTATAAGTTTGGTGTATTTTCCGACATGTTTCGGTATTTAATTATACCTTCATCAGGGATCAGATTTTTAAATACAGTATAATAAGTTGTGATTTAAATTGTATTCAGTGGGTTTTTTTTAACAAAATGGGTGGTCATGGTGGGAGAGAAAGGAATATGCATCATTTAAAGGAAGAAAAGAGGTTCTGGAGGAGCTGGATAATCGTAGGTTTATTCAGTACTTCCTAGGACATTTGGCTGGTCGAATAATCAAGGGCATATCGTAGACATTGTCCCTCGTCTATGGGGCCCCAGGCTTAGGTACAAGGGACTCCTTAAGAGACTTCTGCGACAATACTTAGGACAATTTCCAAGAGGGATTTTACTGTCCACGAGGGATCTCATTTATGAGACGACATTTGGTGTGGACCGCCTGACCTCCTCCATCTTGAGTAAGATCTTATCGTCCAGCCCTACGATACATCCTGGATAATTAAACGGCCCACTGGGTCCCGTTTAATAACCGAGTTCGTACATGTAGATCCTTTTCTGTATGCCATAGAGACCAAGGGAGGATTGGGGTCAACTTTATTCAACACTTATACAATCTTAAAGACGGATATGGTCTTGCACCTACCAGCGCCAATGGTCTACGATACAGGGGGCTGTTGAATAAACTAAGAACGAGCAAAAAAGTCTCCCAGAATTGTCCTTAGGGCCATAGTGCTGTATAAAATAATGTGCTGTAAACAGAAGATATTTTGACAATAAGAGTAGTCTAAACCTCTTACAAGGTGTTGTATACAAATACGTTCATCTCGATAATATCATCTGTCTTGTCATACAACACTAAATGGAAAAAAATCGTCGAGGAAGTCGTTTATCGTTGGAGTTATCGTATCGTTCAGACCAGTACCAGAAACAAAATTTATTCAACAGCCCCCAGCTCCCGAAAGGCTAGGATTGGAAATGGCAAAATCGTAGCCTATCGGAAGTTATTTGAAAGAGACCTTGATTCGTAGAGCTCTGCCATGATCCGATCCTTGAATCATGCTCCATCGCAACGATTAGTTACTGATAGGCTACGAAAAATCCAATGTGTTGGATCTTATTCGGAGCTCTATGATTAGTGTTTCCAATCATAGCTTATCGGTATCCTATCGTGGTCCGCTGCCATGATTTTGTCTAACCTCCTGATGAAATTTTATTCCAGTCGGGAAGTCAATTATAAGGCCTATCGGGACCAGAATCTGCGTTGATAGGTGCAAGGCTTTACACTTTCTTAAAACCTGCCCCCACCTACCACGATTCTGGTCCCGATTGGCCTTACGACGGCCTTCCCGACACCATTCCGATTGTAGCGTGAGGTCTGGCAAAATCGTGGTAGGTGGAACAGGTTTCTGAGATTCCGTCTACGACAGCTCACGATAAGCTGCGATGATAACGCCAATTGTAGAGGTCCCGATAATTTCCAACGTGTTGGAAATTTCGTAGCCTGTCATAGAGTATCGTAGCCTGTCGGGAAGATATCGTGGTTAGCGTTTATGTTATTGGTCCTCCCAAGGCGTTGCCACGCTCTACGATTTCAAACTGTTGGACCTATCGGGGAGCTCCCGATAGGTCACGATTTCCCCATTTGAAATCGTAGCAATCGGGAAGCATGTCGTGGCCTATCGTGTAGGTGGGGGTCCCCTCTTAGTGAACAGACTTGAACACTTTTATATGAGAACTCTTGTACTAGGTACAAGTCAGTCATAGAGATGCGTGCAGGCTAGACGGACGTGTGTGCCAGTGGCTGAATGAACTTACTCTGTAAATTACCATATACTGGATAATACTGCACGAAAATCGGTACACTACTCTAGGAAGGTATTGTGAGTGTCTGACTGAAATCTTGTATCGCAGATAAAAACGGTAAGCTAACTTATTCCATTACAAAGTTTTGAGCATACCGGCTGTGTGTAATCCCCAATCATTGCTCGACATGGCGGAAGCACCGATCGACCCTGAGGTGGCGGTGCAGGCACTTAGGGAGTTAAAAGACAGACCTAAATCAAAGACTCGAGCTAGTTCAACATCAGAAGATGACTACGCAATTTCGAGAGTGTCTACGATCCTAGAGAGTTTAATGAACACGATTAATGTGATAAATAAAAACACAGCTGAAAATCAGGTAAAACTTGAAACGATCAATGAAATCAAGGAAGCGGTGAACCATAACAGTGACGAGTTGAATGACCTGAGGCGTGAAAACACTGCACTGAAGTCTAGCCTGAATGGTATATCCGAGAGGTTGATTGCCCTAGAACGTAAACAAAAAGGCTCAGAGGCTAAGTCAAACCAAATCTATGATCTCACGTTAAATAACGACCATGCACAAAGAAAAAAGAATATCCTGATAGAGGGTGTATCGCAAACAAAAGATGAAAATCCCCTTACTATTGCGGCTGATATTATATCCCATATTGACTCAAGTCTAGACCCAAGAGAAATAGATCAAGCATATCGAGTAGGGCGTCCTGCACAGCGTGATAGACCAATCATGGTATCTTTTGTTAAGGCACAGACGAGAGACAGAATCCTAAAAACAAAAAGCAACTTAAAAAAGTTCCCTAACCTACGCGACATATTTGTGAACGAAGACTCTAACCCTGTAGTTAAACAACAAAAAACGGAAGTTCGGGCCATTGCAAAATTGGCTGAGAAAGTTGGGATAGATGGGAAAGCGAGAGGTAGGGGCCTAGTTTATCAAGGCCGATATTATGCGCATAAGGATCTCAAAAATCTACCAGAAGAAATCAGTATGGAGAGATTGAAAACGCGTTACATGATCGATGCAGTGGCGTACCATAGCCACCACGCACCTCTATCTAACCTCTATGAAGCGCACTTCATGCTAGACGGGGTCAAGTAGACTTCAGCGGAACAGGCCTACTGCCACTCAAAGGCAAAGTTCGCTAAAGCAACAGAGATTGCAGCGCAGGTACTAGAGCAGAATGACCCGTACCTAGTAAAACGAATCTCTAAGCCCTGTGAGACACAAGCCTGGTCTACAGTAGCAGAAACGGAGCTCAGGAAATGCTGTTTAGCGAAATTTGAACAAAATCCCTCACTAAAAGAGAAACTCGCCGAAACAGGAAATCGTAAATTGCTGGAGGCGACCCTAGACCCGTATTGGGGTACGGGCTGTAGCTTACAAGCAAAAGAAATCCAACTGGGAACCTTCAGGGGCTCTAACGTAGGTGGGGCCATCCTAATGGATGTTCGCAGATCGCTGTGCCCACAAAATCAACCCACATGGGCAAATGATGATGAAGCCAACGACCATACAGAAGAAAATGATGCTGATCAAGAACCAAACACCCAAGACCAAGATCCTCAGTGAAAACCTCAGATAAGCAAACTTATATTACCTGATACTAACTTTTTTCATAAGCAATCTTAAAATTATACAGGTACCCGGTTTGATTGCGTTGCAACGAGCCAACGGTATATAGATAACATAACTGATTCGATAAGTTAGTATCACCTGTGCTTATCCCCCGAAAATGAAAATCTTGGTTATTGCAGACTCAAGAGGCTTTGCCTTAAAAAGTGATTACTTCGAGGATAATAACCTGGTATTTCACATTCACTCATTTTCGGGTAAAGGATATATGGAACTGGTTGCCCCAACGATTCGACTTATCTCCAACCTCAACCCGGATGTTGTCTTGCTTTATGCTGGTATATGTAGCATAACCTACAAGAACTCAATAACAAAAAAGGTTTTCTTGAGGAACGATAATGTCCAAGAGCTCGTAGACGAAGTAAGGGAACTTATATTGCACACCTACATGGAAATAAGGAAATCAATGTCGATGAAGACCTTGTTCCTCCCAATAATAGGTATGGACCTCGTCAGATTCAACAATAAGCACTTGAAAAACCCCACTACCATTGAAGAACCTGGCAGACAACAAGAGCAAGACCACCTGAACAACGTTATCGCAAAAACTAACTCTGAAATAACTGGTTTCAATCATGAGAACTTATTACCCACCCCCTTCGTGGCCTCTAAGTTCCATAAATGTATGGGAAAAGAAAGGATTGTACATACTTACAAACAGCTTTATGACGGTTGTCATACAAATGAAGTAGCTAGCCGAAAAATCGCACAGACAATCGAAAAATGTATTGCGAACAACTTATGGACAATTGTTCATGCCTAACTAAGTAACTTTAGCATACACATGTACTATGACACTAATATTGAGTATCCAACTGTATTACTATTTAATGCCATGTAGGGCACAACGACTATAACAATGACTTGCTATAGGGCGGTGGTAGAAATGTGGTATTCACGAAAATCATTCATCACAATTCATAATTTGGTATCATACTTTGTACATCATAACTTGACAGGGAATATGCCTGTGACTGAGTCCTCACAAAACCATGGTTGATTTAGACGAAATAAACCAGACTAAAGGCCTAAAAATTGGTAGCATCAACGTCTGGAGTTTATTGCCAAATTTTGAGAACTTTTCTATATTAGCTAATACCTTAGACATTATCCTTGTTTCTGAAACATGGTTAGTCCCTCAATGTCCGACTGAAATGATCATGATTGAAGGTTATAGTGTTATTCGTCTGGATAGAAGACCGTATGTTAAAAAAAAGGGGGGGGGTTATTAATATACATAAAAAACATGTATACCTATGATATTATAGATAACTGCACAATGATAACTGAGGAAATAGAGGTTATCACTACTATAGTGTATGTACATAATAAGAAATATCTGATTGTAAACGTTTATAAACCTCCCCCTACGGCTGCAGGAGTCCTATATGAGATATTAGAAGGAATACTGGAGAAAAATCATAATGTAAACAATATTATTGTTATGGGTGATGTTAATTTAAATTTTAATGATCGACAGATAAGAAATCAACATATACTGAAATTTGGCAGAACTTATAACTTAAAGCAACTAGTAGACCTTCCGACAAGAGTTACACAGAAGACTTCAACACTAATCGACCATATCTACACAAATATTCCTAAAGTAAAGAAAGCAGGTATAGTTAACTACAACATTAGTGATCATCTCCCGATTATTCTTATTATTAAATGTCCACGAAATTTAATCCCAAAGGTTATCAGATATGCGCGAAGTTATAAACAATTTGATAAGGTACGATTTATCGAAAATTACTTGAACAGTTGTTGGGATGATTTTAATCTGGAGAATTCCCCTGATGGATTATGGAAGATAATGTTAAACAACATAGAAAAAGCTATGGATAACATGGCTCCAATGAGAAAATTGAGTGTATCGGTAAAAAAACCGAAATGGCTTGATGATGAAATATTATCTGAAATACGTAATAGGGATTATCAGTACAGGAAAGCTAGAAATACCAACAAAGAAGATGATTGGAGAATTGCTAAGTTTTATCGCAATAGAACTAAGAGTCTGATTGTACAAAAGAAAAAGAATACTATAAAAAGGTTACTAAAAAGAGACAAGGGAGATCCTAAGAAATTTTGGAGAGACATCAGAGATCTGATTCCCAAGGAGAGTTTCTCACCTGTAAAGAAATTGAAAGATACAAATAATAATGTGATGGTACCTGAAAATAAGATGGCAGAGCACATTAACGAATTTTTCGCTAATATTGGAACTAATCTGGCGTCAATTCTACCTGCACCAATACATTATGATTTACCTTTCCCTATAAGAGAAAACGAATTTTCATTATTTGATGAACCAATATCTGTGAAAGAAGTAGTTGACAATGTTAAAAAGATAGATGCATCAAAATCATCAGCAGTAAATAATGTGAAGACCTGTATTATAAAAATCGCTTTTTTGGCGGATCCAGAAAAAGTGCGCACATTATTCAATGCTACAATTTTTCATTCAACCTACCCTACAATGTGGAAGTGTGCTACCATTACTGCTCTCCCAAAAAAAAAAATGTCACTACAGCAAACGAATTAAGACCTATAAGTATACTCCCAGTTCCTGGTAAAGTTTTGGAGAAAATTGTGAATAACAGACTAAGATCCTTTTTAGAAATAAATCATAAACTGACAAATGCACAACATGGTTTTAGACGAAAACGATCTACGATAACTGCAATAACTAACTACCTTAAACACATTTATGACCATATCGATAACACATCTAACCTATCATCAATATTTCTAGATTTTAAAAAAGCGTTCGATACAGTACCCCATAACCTATTATTATATAAAATTCATAAACTTGGCTTAGACAATAAAACTTGTAATTGGATAAATAGTTATCTCTCTAACAGAAAACAAAGAGTATCCTTCAATAATCAATTATCAACTACCTTACCTGTCAACTGTGGTGTACCACAGGGTTCTGTATTAGGACCGACATTCTTTCTTTTATATATAAATGACCTTATAGAAATCCTGCCAGAAAATATTTGTAATACCATCCTATATGCTGATGATACAGTTATAACAACTCCCACTACTGATAATTTAATTCAACTATTACCCAAAATAGAAAACTGGTGCAAACTAAATTTACTAACATTAAACGAAAGTAAAACAGTGTGGATGACTTACTCTACTAAAAGGAAATTACCGAATGAAGTTATCAAGCTCAACAATATCGCTCTCCAACAAGTAAAGTCGTTTAAATACTTAGGTTTAACCATAGACAGGCAGTTAAAATTCCATGAACAACGTAAAACAGTGTTAAATAAGGTGTCACACAAATTTTATTTATTCTCAAAGATTAGAAAATACATCGATAAGTATACCGCTTTACAAATTTATAAAACAACTGTATTACCCTTTTTTGATTACTGTGATTTCATATTTGATGATAACAAACAACAGAGTAAAGACATGTACCAAAAACTACAAAATAAGTTCCTGAGGTGTATCTATAAAGTTAAATTAGAGCCAAACCCCAGATTGAATACTAACCAGCTTCACCATGAATCAAGGTTAAAACTCTTAAAGGAAAGAAGAGACATACATGTTCTTTTCTTCGCTTGTTATCTGAAGCAAGACCAAAAACTAATAGACACAAGAAACCTCCCAACTAGAAGGAAAACTGGAATCCGACTTATTCAACCTCCCCTTAAAAATGCAGTATATAATAACTCATTTTATTGTAAAGCGATTGAATCATGGAACAAACTAATGGAGATTTATACAACTATAGATGATGTAAATAAATTTAAAATACTAATCAAGAAAGCATATCCACATTGCTTTATATAAAAATGAAAGATATCTCTCATGGGTGACACGTCCTGATTGCGTTGCAACTCGACTAGACCCCTATCGGATATGAGGTTATGTAATTATGGTTCTATTGTAAAAAATGGATCTGCTGGTGGTTGAACCCTAGTACAGGGTAATATTTTTGCACTTCCTGTAAAGAACAATGGGTACTCACTATTATATTTTGCTACTACACAGAAGATCACCTGGCACTTGATTGCGTTGCAACAATGAGTCGTGACACTTCAATTAAACTAATGATAGTGGAGGCCAGCAATTATGAATGATGTCACCATAACTATTCCCTAATTATTCTCTGGTTAGGGGAACCCCCTTGCGGCTAGTGTTAAGCTGAGTTACTTGAAGCAGATGATATCTAAAACATTTATAAAAATGATAGCGGATGGGACACATGTTAATTGTTAATGTTAATACACCGAATCCTATGATAACAAGGATTGCTAAGTAAATTATACCGACGTCTACATGAGTGCTTATGTATTACTATGTTAGTTGTAAGAATACTTAAGTGAACTTGATTACCAATAAGTAGCCTATCATCCATCTCATCACATTTCATTGAACCACCGTATCTCCATGAACCTATGATGTGTTGCATAAATTTGTAGCATACCAACTAAGAACGACTTGTATAGTTGTAGCACACAAACGTATATGTCTTGTTTTAGCCTGTACGCTAAAGAAAATAAGAAAAGAAACTGTCTTGATATGTGAGAGGGGCCAGGCGGCAGAACGGCTGTAGCCGAGCCTGGATATTGTAAGATTGACCCTAATAAAATCTATCTAAAAAAAAAAAAGGTACAGAAAATAGTCTGCATGTAAAAGCCTATATTATTTAACAGGCCCCTGATCTTTATGCTAGTTCTGTGACTACGTGGCCAGTTTCTGTGCTCGGACTCTTGATTTTGAATATTGGTGATGGATTGTATGTATTCTGTATGGGAAGGATTAGATTACTGGTGTGCTGTATCCAGGAGGTTGCTAATTATTCCGACAAAAATGGTCATATATGGAAAATTCAGTCGTCAAATTACTTAGGACTCGTTTTCCTAGAATTTATAAAATGGAAAAGGTAATTGTTTGGGTAAATATAGCTGAGTATACTGACCAAAGAGATACATGCAGTAATAGTTGCTAATGTTTGGCAGGTCGCAGGCCGGATTTACAGATTTTATTCACTTCCGCCAAACTCTGTTGTAGTCAACATATCTCTATATCGTTTCATATATCATAAGAAAATACACTGGTATCGTTTCGTAATAGCTACGCCGGATCGACGTATATGTTTATTGCACAGACCGATGTTGCCCTCCTAAGCTTCGGTTATCGTTTTCCTTTTATGGTTTTATAGGGTGGGTTCTATCTGCTATGTATCTTAACGTAAGATACTCTACCTGAACATTCTAGATCATTCCACACCCAGGCTCTATTCAGCAGGCCAATTCCTCGTCTTACACTCTGGGCTTTACCCAATTACTTCATGAAAAATAGAATGATAAACCTCAAGAGTATTTCTCTGGGATTTAAAGAAAACCTCATCCGTGCTTTTGTGTGTTTGATTTTCATGTAATGTCGTTTGAGAAATGACTTTCATTATTCATATCTATTATTTTCATTGTTCTGTTGAGGTCGAGTGTCATATTGAACGCTCATTATCTGTAAGCGTTATAGTTTATATCATATTGTAAGCACACTTTTAAATGTATCATATCATGTAGCATGTATTGTATAGCATAAGATTGCTATAATCAATATCAGTGGATATCAATATACCCCCTGGTGCACGATATTCTCTTTACCAAAAATAATACGCACACAGTTTTATTAAGCGTGGGCCACACGCTCATAAACACTGCCTTAAGTTTGGAGTGGTTACATAGACTTTGAGCTTGCTGCAAGAAACTAACCTCTCTTCATCTGCGTGCTAACACTGTGACATTGGGAAAAAGCAGAAGGCCAGAGTCTCACGGTCTTAGAGGTGAGCCATGACCAATCACTAGAGATCTCGGTATATTCTACCATTCGTATTTGTTTATTATTAAGAAAAACATTCAACTAACACCGAAATGTAATATTTGGGCGGCAGGGCATTTCTCATAATGCTGATTTTCCCTTGCCTAACAAATTTATTATGCAACTGGGAAGCTATTGTTTGTGAATAACATCACCTTTTGGTTTACCCATATTGCATCCATGTGAAGGTCTATGTGTAGAGCCTTTTTTATGTACGATTTCTTTATTGATTCCAGTTTATACATACACTAAACAGTTTCGTAATGTACAATGCCTTGATTCATGAGTGGAGTCAACAAAGTGGCAGTTAGCCTCAGTTGACATATAACTGGTTTTCATGGCTTTGCCATATGCATGGTGAACCTTATATAAGATATAAGATATATTGGTTTTCATGGCTATGCCATATGCATATTGAACCTCGTATAAGATAATATATATTTTCAGGCATATTACTATGGAACTAATATTTCATTTGTTTTTCTCTACCTGTAACTCAACGTTCATTATGTTCCCTCTTGTATACTTTAGTTACATGATGCCTTAAGTATTCCTACGTGTCCCGTTTCATATCTAACATATTCCAGCATTGGTCCCTTTACTATCGGTAGGTGCGTGCTCCACGAATGGTAAATGTGCAATAGAATATCACCTAATCACCGTTTTCTCGTCGCCGTGTAAAAGCGTTTTCATACCTTTTAGTGTTGACAGAGTATGTGCAGCATGAAACGGGAAACTGAATAACATGAGAATGTCACAAAACAGAACATCAGCAGAAATAACCCAGCAGTTTACTTGTTTTGCTTTTGCGAAATTCAAATCTTGCTATCGTTATAGTTTATAGTTTATGGCTGGATAAGGCCTGTCCTATTAGATTTAAGGACACCTTTTCTATTTTGCCACAATACAAGGTACATTTCAAACTATCATGAATTGTGACCAAGTTATTAATGTTTGTTTTGTACTGATCCAATGCGCAATCCGTAGTCAGGCTATTCATTAGTCACCACAAATGCCCCCACATTGTACATCATCTATCGCATATTTACCAAAAACCACAATTTTCCCTCTAAAACATAAATGTTAAAGTTAAATCTGGATGCATCAATAGTTTTGAAGAGTCTCTGATGATGACGTCGCTGCAGTTGAAAACGTATTCGGTGCCCGCGGTGCTGCTTGGTGAAATAACTGTCTGCTTTATCCTTATCACATCGCATTTGTTCTAAACCCAAGGGCATTTCCCAAAACCAGGGGTTTGTTTTTAACCAAAGATCCATCCTGAATAAACGTCTACGATGAGGGTTTTCATAAGCGATACTGTCAAGGATCTACCTATAGTTACGTTGTTTCAAATTGATATTATTGTCGATGCTCAAATTTTGCTCAACCCGTAAACGAACGAGGAACTTTTATGATCTTTTTATGGCCTTTGCTCTGATCAGCCCCAAATATCCTGGCGACTTAAGGCACACCACGGTGAGTTAAGTTTGTCGCCGGTTGCCGTGGTTTCTGCAGTACTTGTATTCCTTCCCATAATTCACTTTTCTAAAACAGAAGTGAATAAAAAGAAACATTAATCAAACATGCCTGTTCACAACCGTTTACAGTTGTTCACCTTCTTTGGTGGTTTGCAAGTATCTTATTTAACAACTTCTCTCGCTGTGACTGTTGGATGTTGGATGAATATTCCGTAGGACTACGGCCCCATAGGCCTAGTGCTATCCAGAAGCCCTGGTCTTGTGGCACTTTGACTAATGGGGAAGTATGGCAGTGCCGATTCTCATTGGCCATGGGGTTGAGGGGGAGGGGACTGCCGGGACTCCTCGTGGCTGCCATGTTGGATTTTTGAAAGAACTAAAATTTCTCAGCAGCTCCCCAGCAGCTCCCCGATAGCCAAGTCGACTTACGTTTTTCAAAAACGGTGACTTACGGCGTTCTAGGACAGACCCGGCGTAATACAGCCATGCGCTAAATCGACTGCTGTTGGGGTGCTGGTGTGAAACTAGCATAAAGCCTTCTGATTGTAATTGACGAAATACCTTGTAATAATGTTGTGTATATTTCCAGATACTCATGGTTTAAATATATTGCATAATACAAGCATATGCATATGGTGATCTATACATGGTAGTCTTGTAAGGCTGCCTTCCATCACTAGAACACAACAAAGATCACGATTAGATCAAAACACCCCCCAGAAGAAGTATTGTAAAATCCCTAAATCTACACTTCTGTTTTGTAGAACAGATGTGACGAGCATCCCACCATTGGATGAATTATCAATGTTCAATATTCTGATAATATCAATTTTAATTTTTTTAATTTTTTTTTGTTTTTTGTTGGGGGGGGGTTCAGGTATCTCTATTGATTCCTTTAATATAAACATCTCAGTCCTGTTTGAGGTATAGTTTTTATTCACCATGGGGCGTGGACCTCAGTTTTTACATCAAACTGGTTTTTATGGTACTGCCTTTTTATAGTAGTAATTCTTGCTAATTTCACAGAACAATCCAGTTCAACCTGTAGCTTACTATTCATACATATTCATGTAATAACATGTCAACCGTATTTTTTCTTTCAACGAAGCTTTGGTTACCATTTTATAACTCTTAATGTCCTCAGTATTAGGTACAAGCGGGCGCAAGTTGTTCCATTTAACTTATTGTTATGAACAGACCGTGTGTAGGCAATAGAATTTGGGGTATACTCCTTCAGTACTGGTGCTACAAACTTTCTAGAAGCTCTAGCTGGTGGTATATCGTCATTTTGGTCCTGAGCTCTTTTATACATATGATTAACAGATGCGATTACCTTCTGTGTATTGCTAGATTAATTTCCTCCATTATATAAGGTTTTAGACTCTTAAATATGATTTTAAATATTCTCAATCATTTGTTTTGTCATTTGAACCTATCTTCAATTAACCGTTGTGCATAAATGTCATACAATATATCTCCACAACCAAAGTGTGGTTAGTACTAGATTGAATAGATCTGTCAGCTGAGGTACTAATACCCCAATGCAGTCTTTGAGAACTAGGGCAGCGACTCCTTCAATTGTAGAAGATTTAGAAATATTTATCATTTCAACTACATCCAGAACTTCATGCTATGAGATGACAATATATAGGGTCCATATCCACCTTTACCGGTCTAGCGTCCGGTATCCAATCATCTAGAAGTGTGCCCACGAAGTTTCTGCACCAATGTCAGTAAAACAGACATTGATGTAGGTTGATGCTTGATTTTCATGATTAACGAGTCTACGAGTTTGAAAACCTATTTTTTACCATTTGGCAGCAGTTTGTTGATGTTTTTCTGAAATTTGTTTGCATCGTGCTGTTCTTTTTCATGGATATCTAGTTGTTTGTTTGCTATGAAAATCAGTCTTTGTTTGGTTTCTAGATTCTTTGGCAGGAGCCCAATCTTTTGGTATATAAGTGCATTTGTCTACTTTCTACTGTCTTTAACGATTATCATTCTATTCTGCAGTGTATTTGATAAGATGTCCCTCCAAAATGTCCCCTTAAGTAGGGTTATGAAGCATTTCCGTACCGAAAACTGGCCCCTTAAGCCGGATGCCCCCTTAAACAGGATTAAGATAAACTCCTGATAGAGTTAGAAATTTCAAGTTTTGATGCGCTGCAATCGTCATCGAAGCGAAGCTGAATGATGATTATAATACACCCAAACGAGTGGACATTTTATTATTTTAATCTGATTCTGGCTTTATCTCACTCCTTCCACGGACATAAGTACAGCATCACAAAATCAGAAACATTCAAAACACTTGTCAAATCCAGTTAGATACATATATATTTCCATGTTGATGTTTCGTCTGCTCTCTGAAATCATGGCCGCTGATTGGCCAGCCGATTATGAAGTCATCTGACATCACTCTTCCATGACGATAGCATACTATTGCCCCTTTACATGGGTCATCATTTCTTGATGTTATTCCTATGACTGATATTCATCAGGCTGCATGGAGTTGTCCCTCTGCCTTCACTGCCATATAAGGAATATAGTAGGTGTGGATTGAACCAGCAGCCAATGGAGCCCTGCATTCAGAACAAATCACCTTTACCCTGACCTCCTTACATGATATTAATAGTGCATTGGGACGATGCTACAGTCTATAGTTGACCTGAATCTCGTGGGCCAAGACCACCCTCCAGGGGTAAGATAAAAGACTTTACTATATACCTACTGCCGTAAGTGACGTAATTACTACACGCTGCTCCCCATGATGTACTGCACATCTGTGCAGTATTTCAGGGTTCATTTCACGGTCGTAACGGATATGATTACGAAGTCGATATTTAAAAATGGCCGCCGGTGTCTCCGCTTCGACATCGGTAACGTTAACGTTGGAGTGCATAAAGAAGACTTACTGAAATACTGTGAAATCAAAAATACATGAATGAATTACAGAAAAACTTCGAAGTACAGTAATAAAAACCTGAATAAACATGGTAAGGACCTTAAAAACATGAGAGAACAACTGCTATGTTTTTTTCCCGACGGTTTCGCGCCGGTTTCCCCCCGGTTTCCAAGCGACAACAAATGTTGCTATGCAGGTTGCTATGTTCGTTGCTATGCGATAACGTCACATCCGCATTCCACGGACGAAGCGAAAGCTAGGGTTCACATTGATCGTTCTGTGTCCAAATTCGATTTAAAATGGCTCTTACAACTTAAATAAGGTAAGAATATGAATGTTTGGGAGGCATATAGTAAAGATAAAACGTTGTACCTGTAAACGTAAAAATTTCGATCCTCACTCGGGCCCCTAGCACGTTTACAACTTGGTGTAAACACCTCGTTGTAAACGTGCTAGGGCCCGAGTTCGGATCGAAATTTTTACGTTTACAGGAACATCGTTTTATTACTATACGTCCCTACATTCATATCATTTACACCACACTCCAACTGCTTCCTCCTCAGGCAGTAAGTACTACTCCCCCATATTGTGATCTTGTAATTAACCCTATTGTCGTCAGATAGGACAGACCGTTCATGTAGGGCAGGAAGGCTGGAAGATAAACTGGGAGCTCACCTGGTGCTGAGGAGAGCGAGAATATGATTCCAGGTAATACAGACCCCAAGAGGGGCTGGGTAACGAGAGGGATATCAATGAATATACCATGCAAAGAAGACGTCAATGCCTCCGTATACTTTACTTATCTCCAGAGTATCACAGCGGAATCTCGCTCGATCATATGTTTGCTGTGCATGTACACTCATTGCCATTTGGCTCATACTCCTGGCTCATACTGACGGTATAAAATGTCCGGCTTCTAGGCTTATCATAAAATGCTGTTGTGTAACCTTCCGCTTGTCCATTATTCATGGTAAACAAAGTGCCAATTGAGAGTGTATGGGGACTCAATAAACCACTACCCATTGTTCATAAACTGTGAGATACCCTAACTACGTACAGATTCAATTCTGTGGTATATATACGGCCTCAAAGTCAGTGTATATGGGGAAATAGTCCCTTTGCGCTCAAGAGCAATTAAAGTCCTTATTGATATACGCTTTGATGTGACAATTCCTGGGTTCGATTTATTGAAGAAGATGGGTGATAGATACAATATACAATGGGCTCCTATACAGGTGGCTCTGTAAATCAGTCGTGGTCGTAATACACTCACTGACGCTCGTGTATCATCACGCTGCAGCCTCTCGTGGTTTACGGCCGTCTGTCCACAAAACTATCGATTATTGACTATATACTCCATTAGTGTGAACACTCAAAACAAAATAGTGTTCAAAACAGTATTCACAACAATATGGTAGTGTTTGTATCAATTTTATCAAGGGAATCAACAGATTTTAATTGCGCAAGCAACATATATCTGCCCCGAACAGCCGACATGAGATAACGATTAATACAATATATCAGGTAACCAAGTGGGTAATAGAATAAGGAACCTGAATATAAATACGGCGCTTGGCATTTGCTACTCTCAAAGGGTTAGTGAACAAGGGTTTCTATAGAAAATTGAGGATAAATGTTTCTAGCAAATCGTTGTACAATTTGAACGTATTCTATAGAACTACCTCAGTATGAAATCCTTTAACAATAAAGGTCAAAGCATTGTGAGGCTTGGAAAGCCCGTGTCTCTACATACAATGCATGAAGCCAATGTGCTATTCTATGAAGGTTGCTATTTGTTCGAATTCTTAATTGTCATAATTCATATTGTCATAATTGCTAAACATAAAAATATTTCTTCAACGAACAGACTACTTCTTATAAACAGTTCGATGAATATATATGCGTCCAACCTTATTACATATAATGTAGAGAAAATATCTAAGTGTCTCATATTCTAGAGGGGAGGTAGCATCCTGCTCTAATCTTTTAAACTGAGATATAGAATTTTTAAAGATCACATTAAAATGGGAACCTTTTCTATAAATTAATCGTGACCTCTTACTAATGAGTCCCTACCCTGCCTTTGACTGACAACTAGGATATTGTAGAAAACTGACATTTAACATGCTGGCCCTGGATCCTTAATAAAAAAATTATATTCAGATACTCCTCATCCTTCCGACCGACCGCACTGCCGAAACATAAAAATAAACCTTAAATGTGTTCGTTTGTACTGGCGTTGGTAAAGCGGAAGTCCCAGAACACGTTGACATCTGCTGCTTTCATCTGAGCGTGTCAATATTTACTACCCCTAATGAGTGCTCGGGGTATTGTTGGATGAATGCACTGCTAATTTGTCTGGCATAAGGGTTGACTGAGGGATGCACGCTGGATGATGAGGGGGCATAGATCAAAAGATCGCGAGGGGTAGAAGCAGAGCAACTTGTATCACGTGAGAGGGAGTGGGAAGTCGGTTCTGAGTCATAGTCTACTGGTTTTTTTTCGCTACATGTCTACTGTCAACGCATTGTCACTGACTTTGATTATTCTTTCCTAAAATAAGCTGGGGAATCATAGTTTCACACAATTATCGGAATCGTTTTAATATCTTATATCTCATGCAACACCACTGAACAATGCTCAGTAAAATTATAAAAATACTCGTGTGATGTTAAAAGACGGAAATCAAAGGAGGAAAGGCACATTAAAAATACCCAAAATACATTACGAAAATGTTAATAAAGATGTAAGCGCAATCAGGTTATCAATGTCACAAGTTATTAAAGGAATGAAATGCAATGAATGAATAAAGAGAAACTAAGAAATTGACAATTAGAATGATTAGAATGGATAATGGTAATTGAAGATTTGAAAAAGTCACCAGTGACCATTACAAAGTATTAGTACGAGGCGCTCAGAGAAATGGCTAATGGTTACTGAACGTAACATCTTTTATGGATTTTGATTAATCAAAGCTCTGATCATTGGTCATCATTTTGCACAGTGTGGCATTAATTACAGTCTTGACCAGGATCATCAGGCCGATGGGAATGTGCTCCTTAGTTGACAGCGCAAATTTGAGTAAATTATTCGCTGCAACTGACATTGTAATCAATAACAATTGTGCTATAATTGTTCATGTCAGCTGTGGCTAGCCAGTTGCTCTTTTTGCCCTGAAGCCGGAGACACACCAAAAGAGTCAAGGCGGCGATCTCTGGAATCGCCAATACAAAATATCATATATTTGAAATATTGTTTCATAGTAATATGTTTCACCGATAATATAGCGTATCAGAAGAAATAATCAAGAGAAATATGAAATAATAGCGCACATACACGCCATTTCGTGTTGGCGATTCCAGAAATCGCTGCCTTTCTCGCTTGGTGTGTCTCCGGCTTTAGCATGGACTTAGTCATACCGCTTGTTTGGTAACGCTGTAGGTTACATATCCTTTCTATTCAAAAGATAGGATTTCATTTTAGTGATATGAAATATAAAAGAATGATAGATATATTTCAGAATGAATGTGGTTTTGTTCCTTTCTTCTATGTGACTGCGTTAACTTGGTGTAAGATTATCCGGGATTGATTCATTCTAGTTTTCAATTGGATCTTAGCTAGCGTATGTTTACCTTTTTAAATTCAATTTACATTCAATTCACAAATATTGCAACGCAAATGGTTAGCGTCCTAATTTGCATTGTCCTTTGCTATTGAATCCTTGGTTAGACCAAATCATATTGCAAGATGCATAGTGCTAGGCAGCTGTTTTGCTTGAATAATAGATGACGATCTCTGGGGAGTGTTTACCAGCAAGAAAAGGGATTACAAGATTCAATCGGTCATCATTTATTGACTCGATGAAAAATATATTAAGTGTAGGAGGTTTGGAAATGAGAACAGAATTAGATTGTCTGAGTTGAAAATTAATAAATTCATGTTGGTTTGAACTGGATATGATCTTCACGCAACAATGTTTCTTGATTGAATAATCCTAATTTGGTGATATTACGGTAAAGCCCGGCGTCCACCTACTACGATATGGCTCCGATATGGTCTACGATGCACCTCCCGATAAAAAATCAAAATCGCGTCGGAAGGTCACTTAATATCGGGGCAGTTGACCACGTTTCTGCGATTAGACACCGATAAAAACCACATACAGTGCGTGGTGGATTGGCATGTCTAGACATATGTCTACGATATTGCACCCTCCCGATATGTCTCCGATATTTGCTTTTTGTATCGGTGCCATATAGGTAGGTCTAAATTTCTATCGTAGTAGGTGGACGCCAGGCCTAAAACTAAAGAAAAGGAATTATAAAATTCATGGTATGGACTAATTTGAAAAAAGATTATTTAGAAATAACCTGAATGTAATTGATATCTAGTGACGTTTAGGTTGGTTATTTAGTATGGCCTTTCGAGACCATTCTAAATAGTAGAATATACTCGCGACCACATAGGTCATCCATAATGGCTCTACGTAAAACCAAGACCTCCTGAATCATCATATTCTATATCCACTTTTGTGGTTTCGGCAGCAGATACATGAAATGAAGAAATGTCAAAATCCTATTCATGGTGTTAGATAACTACATGTCCACAAAGAAACTGCATATAAATAGAATGAGATTGATAATCGTAGAACTGCATTCTTATGGTACGGAATATTATACGTGCAATAATATGAATAACCACATGGGATGTCGATAGTTTGCTGGGATTAGCTAACAAAATGCCAGGTGCAGATAAGATCTGTCTTTTGTTGTTTGTTGGTTTTTTTGTGGGTTATTACTTCTTATGTGGTTATCTCTAGAATCAATCAATGATCATCCTATATTCCTCTGTCAAAAATCATTCAAGCAAATGGACGATTGTATCTGTAAGGGAACAGTATGTAGACAGTATTATAATGTAGTGGGGCGGGAATCCAGCAGTGTTTGTTTGTTCTACGGAAGGTGGCGCAACGTGCCGATCCTTACTGTGTAGTGATTCCGGGCAACGCTGCACACAAGAGTGGTGCAGCGGAGACCGGGATTATGTAACGCTGGGTATATATACTCAGCATTCACAGTAGGTCAACAGGCTGTCCTCGCGCGTCTCTTCTACGGAACAGACCCTTGGGCCCTCACTTTGCAGGCGGGTTCTCGTAACCTTCCTGGTGGTTAGGCGAGTCTTTTAGATTAGCCTCTCCAGCGTTACCTGGCACATTGTGCTGGGGTACTGTACTTGTGGGAAAGATCTACCAGATCTTTCTGAGAAGTAACTTTGTTAATAAACATTCCTGTTTGTTAAACGCGTGCGTTGTGTTATGTGTGACTAGGTCCGTGTAAACTCACCGAAAGCCGAACCAACCTACGTAGAGTGCATAGGGTGGGATCCTGCCTGGAACTAGCGTTCCGGATTGGGGTCATCCAACCTGCTAGACAGGCGGCGACCACCACAATACTATAAAAATTATGTTCACAATTTTACATTTCAAATTTGTAAATCTTATGATCATACCTAACGAGGATGGTAGACCAAGGAGGAGACAGGAGTTGACATTGCCATAACTGAGAATGATTTATATTAAGACATAAGGTGCAATAATTGAGGAGGATGGCAGTGACGTGCACTGTGTACTCAAAACGACCTTGCAGATCTGTCACAAAACATCAGAAATCTTCGCTCTCATACGAAATATAATTTCACTTTAATTCGCCCGAAAATCGAGTTCTATAAGACATCACCTGAATATAGGGGTTCAAGGCTATGGAATGCCCAGTCAAGAGAACTGAAGGAAGCACCAACAAAATATACATTTAAGGGACATGTACAAGTCACTTGCACATATCTCAGATAAATGGCCTTAATTCTATACAATATGAAATCATAGCTAACTAATGTTAGAGAGTAAGGCCTGACCGATATGGCACCGATACAAAAACCAAACATCGGAGACATATCGGGAAGGTGCAAGATCGTAGACATAAAAGTCTAGACATGCCAATCCACCACGCATTGTATAGGTGTCTAATCGTAGAAACGTGGTCCACTGCCCCAATATTAGGTGACCTTCCAGCACACTACAAACAATCCAAGTAAAACCAATGCAACACCAAAAACAAAAGAATTCCAACACTACTTACACAGGGGGTAAGCGAACGAATTGGCAATCACCGATATATAGTCATGGGCCACTGACGGACCTTCAGCACTGCTGATGCAAATTGGAAATAGGCTATAAGGAAAACACAAGAAATCTAGACATTTTTCGTTAACCAATGCAGTGTGTACCTTGGTTCTGTTGTATTTGATAGGTCCATACGTACTGAAGTCGTTAGTCCGTTTACAGACCGCACGGTCCGTAAGGGTCTAACAGAGCACGGCTACAATTTGCCTGTTCCCCCTGCCTGATGGGAGAAAGGAATTTTGTGATTGGCAGGTCTAATTTTAGGACCTCTGCTTGAAGAGATATACTCTGGTTACTGGCAAATCACCCAGGGCAGTATATTACCAGCGGAGGCAGGAATTCCTGCCTCAAAATGGCACCCCCTAACAGTCTTAGCTTGAGCCTGGGTGCCCTGGCCCTGGCGATAACAGACTGTACTAGAGTCTAAGACGTCGTTCGATGGTTCCCGGCCTCATTGCATAATCTATGCGCAATTAATTGGTAAACACTTCTCTGCATGCCTGTTTCCATTCACAGATCTGGCGTCGGTGGTTCCTGACTGCAGATCGTTGGCGATCCTTAGCCAGTGGAAAATGGCCTACTGCCATTCCTTATAAATGTAACAGTATCTGACGTATTACTAGAGTATATCAAGTATATTCTAAAGATTTCCAGTTGCCCAATAAACCATGGATACCGATAGATACATTTTGGGAAATCCTATCGGAGATTAAGGTTTCCAGGAAATGACATTAATACCAGACGAGATGGGACAAAAGGGACATGGGCCACCTGCTTGTATTGCATCCCAACACACAGAAAAACCTACTGAGTTGTGAATCGGCTCACGTTCTTCTCTCTTCTGAGACGCATTTATGGTGGTCGCTGCAATATTTATGTTCTTCTCATTTGGAAATTTTCCTTTGCAAGAACTTTGCTTCTTAGTATTTAAATCATCTCTGTTATAAATTGCCAAATTTGCTTAAACGTTCGAAGCGCAATTGAAATTCATAACTTTTCATCAAGTTGTCATAGGAAATGTCTTCTTGCTACGCGACGGCTTCGGCGATAAGGTTTCATGAGCTTGTATACGATTCAAGATTTGGTGACTTTATGATATAGTTTATAGGAAATACTTCTATGATAGGAAGTGTAGGAAATGAGACTTATTTTGTAATTCATATATTTCTTAAAGTGACTTTCTCTATTTGCAACATATGAATGAAAATCTATCACGTTACACATGGAAATTTATTATGGAACCTTTAGTTCTAAGAGCTGTCACAAACTTGTGTTTTGAGCAGACAAAACCGGCTCAGGTCATAATATGAGGTCAGGGGTATATGATAATAACTCAGTGCATCTGTTAAAATGTGATTAAAACTTTAGTTATATCTCAATATGAATATTCTCTAACCTCGAATAAGAGACAACCAATCAGTTTTCCAAAAGAGAATTGAGAACGTGTGGACTGATGTATAGGCGTTTCATCTGTGGATTTATCTTATTAATGTTCATAAGGGACGAGCTACAAATCCGTAAAACTTGCAGAGGAGCGGCCAACTTACTGATGGTATTTGTCAAGTCTATCCCATGTCGCACTAGGGACCCTCATGTGATTTATATGGGACCACATACTATCTGGATGACCAACTCGGGGCCCATTGGAGAGGACCCCAACCGCCTACATTCATATACGACTACATACTACTCACCCTTTATTATACCGAGATCAGAATTGACTGTCCCTTCTTATATTGGATAGCAAAGTGTAAACACAGTGGTAATTAGTCAGATGATGTCCAAAAGTGAAAGAATGTATAATATAGGTTGGAATTTTCTCTGGAAATGTATTGTTAAAGTTGTTGCTATTGTTGTTTTTGCTGCTGCTGCTGCTGCTGCTGCTGCTGCTGCTGCTGCTGCTGCTGCTGCTGCTGCTGCTGCTGCTGCTGCTGTTACATTGAGTACCTCAGCCAAGGTCGTGGAAAATAGCCCAGGTGTAATACCACTTAATCAATTTCTATTTTAGGGGTGTTCCACCACACCATTCGTGACACCGCCCAAGTCGGGTTGTATCGGGGAGTATCGTGTAGTGTCGCGGCAATACCTCAATTGATCGTCCTAAATCCTGCTTGATCTGCTTGCGTGGTTCTTTGTGTTCAACCACATACCCGTGTCAGAAGATGGGGCGTGTCTCAAAGCGATAATTCGATAATGGGTTGTTCTTGGCGAATAAACGTTGTGTATGATTTTTTTTCGAATTCAGAGCGGCCACTCAAATCATTATTACAGACTCAAGATCTAAAACAGGATTGGAAGCTACCATCTAACCAATGGAGGCGAGAACGCCTGAGGCGTTTTAGAAATACACCAAAGACCAGATTCAATCCGAAACAAACCGACATAGCCGTTTGAAGAGATAGTGGAAAACCGTGAATAATAATAGGAAAGTATTTTTCTGGTGGAGGAGCACCTCAAATTGTGGTTGATTAGATCGGTGCTGAACGTGCTGGTTCGGCTGTGCTCTAAAGAGTCAGCTGGCCATGTCGCAAAATCGTTAACCTATTTTGCTGGTGGAAGAGGGATTAACTTATTCCAAATTTTGGATGGATTGTATATGCTTTCAACTTACCATGGTACGATTCGTTGCGTTTCCTTCAACCAAAAATGTTTAAAATCTAAACTTTCCCGCAAAACTCTAACCGACATTCTGCATGTTAATTTATATATTTCGAACCAAATAGCCGATTTGAACACTGTTAAAAGCACAGATTCGGTATTAACAAATATAATTAGCCATGAACAAATTTGAAATTATTTTTCTTCCAAATTTCACTATCATTTCCTTCGTTAAAACGACTGACAGTATAACCTATAGCAGTACTCGATCCTTGAGTCGAGTGTGGAGGCTTCACACACTGAAACCCCATATTCCCTGTTCCTATAGGCTGAAATTACATAATTCTTTGATTTTCATAATCATATTTTCTATTTCAAATAAAATTCTCAATATCCATTGAATTCGGGTCCGCGTAAAACATTATCCATCATAGAGGTTACCACACTTTGTCAATAGAATGGGTTAAACCGGATCGAATCTGGATAAAATCGTTGGCAGTTTTGGTGGAGGAGTGCGTCATTTGTGATAAGATATTTTGTGATTTAGTCAAGAATACTCGATTTGTGCAATCTTTGCCAGTTGGTTTAAGAGATTGAGGTGGATTTAGCACTTAAAGATAGAAATGTATACTGTACGCTGAATGAATAAAGATCAGAAGTTAACTGAAATACGATGTCCTTGATTCTGAGGATAAGTACATCTACAATCGACAGCATAAAAGATGCTGCAAGATACAAGAATATTCAAGCCTTACCCCAGATCTGCGGATCTGCGGACCACCCTTGTGATGCAGGGCAAGGTTGGACAAGCTCACAGGCGTTCCACCATATCGATAACACGGCCCGACGTAGGACAACCTAGGCCGACCTTGCAGGATAAAAACGATCCAGCTACCTGTGATGGCAGGATTCAGTAGAAACTGAAAGCGAGTTGGAGGTGCAAGAGGTATTAGCCGAGTACACTGAGTAGCCGACCTGACCAAGGACCTGTTTCACTAGTTTTGTGACATGTCTGTGACACCATACAGACATTGGGGTTGTCTAGTTTGGTGACAACAAAAGTAGCTGCCCTTAGGAGAAGACAGACCCCAAACATAAGATTTAGACAATTCTACACATCATGGGACCTGTTTACACTAGTTTCGTGACAAAAGTGTTAGACAGATATGAAAAGCGGCACCAACAGTGCAAGCAAGAACGTACAAAACAAAGTCTAATGTCTAGTTCTTATAAAACCGGACACACCATCTAGACGCCATCTAGACATGTCACAAATCTAGTGAAACAGGTCCTAGAGTACGATAAACACTAACACTACTAACTCGAGTTCAGTTTAGTTTTTATCCGATCCCGTCTGCACGACTTTAGCATAAAAATTAGCATTTTGGTTCCATGCAATAAATACGGTTTACTGTACGCTCGCCCGAATACAGTGACCCAATGTTAAGGCTATAGCGTTTTTTATTTGTGGTAGGACAATCTGTGCTAGATCTCAGACAAGACCAACATTGGGTGAACATTCATATTTGGTGAAACACTTGCATAAATATTACTGGAAGAACAATCTTATCGACCAACGTTTAGAAGGTCTCGTATTATCAAGGTGTGTACGACCCTTTCAAGCCGAAACCTTTATGGCGATAGTTTGTGCATCCCCTTGAAGCTGCTGTATAACCTCGGCTGTTGGGTAGACCTAGATGAAAGATATGGTGTGGTGCAGTGTGGTGTAGTGTGAAGGATATCGTTAGCAGCACTTCACCTGAGTATGAAATAAACCATCAGCCGAAGGCCGAACCCATCATGAAGGTAGACAACCTACCCAACCAGCCATTCACTCAGTCGGAAAAGCCCGATACATATGCCCAGAATAAACCCCCACAGAAGTGATATTGATGATGTTTTCTTTTGTTGGCAAATGATTCGCCTGTGGTCCATGGCGGTCTACCATAACACCCATATTGTGTTTAGCCTCTTGACTATCTGCCGTGTTGAGGTTTTATGGGGAAATAGGTATTTGTGGCAGCTTGATCCTTTGAAATCAGTTAGACCCCTGTGGAAAATAAAACTGACAGCCGCAAATCAAAAATGCATGTCATGGAAAATCAGGAAAGCATGTAGCCTGGAAGCCTGGCCTGCAAAAATAAACACATATCAGGCCAGGTAGCTACTGCCATTTTGTCTAATGCACTGTTGGATAGCGATGTCCGTCTACCTGCCCTAATATTGATTTGAACAAAGACCAAGTCTAGAAAATCCTGAAGAGGTCGGCAGGATCAACTGAAATGGCATCATTTTGAATCCATGTCCAGTTGGATCCCAGTATTACAACTGTGTGTAGCCGTGCAAGGGAAGACTCTTGTCGGTGTTTTAACGGCCCAATGTTCGAGTGTATGGTGCTCATGGTATATTCAGCCGTTGCAGTGGAAAAATCAGAGGATGCCTTTAAGGCATCCATGCACAAAGGTTATCTGTTCAAGGAGATCTTCATCAAACATGCACATTTCTATAGAGTGATTTGAAAATTCAAGTAAGAGTAACAGCATTTAGTTACTGTATTGAGGTCACAATATCATCTATATCGTTTATAAAAGCTCATTTTCATCACTGATAAATGGTGCCATTCTGATGGTCTTCCTAGGAGTCTTTAGAAGCTTACCCTGAAGGTTAATTCGTGTAGAACAAGGGCTCCTAGGGGGAAAAGGATTAACAACCTAACAGTAATCTTAGAGTTGACCAAATTATATAGCTCTATATGCACTAGATAAATATATCTAATTTTCGGTATTTGCTAAATCCTTATTCGTTAGTCGTTACTTCTATCTTCGACCTCTACTATATTTTCCCTTCATTCTATAGCTCCCTACTGACACCCTGAATGTTAGGTCTTTCTATGCCAACAACAAGAGGAATTATGCATCGGGGAGACTTCAGAAGCTGAAAACAAAGAATGCAGCGGATACAAACTTTGTCACTGCCTTTGATCCATTGAATTAATGTATCGCTGACATCAAGAAACATTTTGAAAATGTAGTCAAAGCTCAATTCAAACACTATTTTGAATGTTTCCTGTCCGCTGAGTTGAAAAGAGTATTTTCCAAGAGCCCTGAGGTTCAGCAAAGACATGAAAGGTTCGAGAAATTCCATTTCCATTGCATGGTTGTCTGACCTGATGGAATGCAAGGCGCATGGCTGAAGTCTACGGTAGGACATTGCATGCATGTCTACCGCTGTTAACATTTTTCAATTAATACAAATTTAACCACATACAATAATTGCTGGAGGTGGACATTCTTCCTCAGTAGTTATGTGTTTAGAAAATAAATAGAATCGAATGCAAGGAGAGGTGTTAGTGCAGCTACAAAAAGGATTTTTTGTCCCTAATGCACTGGCAATTCACTTTTACGTCATGCCTGTAGCTCTGCATCCGACTTTGGTGGCGTCTACTTGTCTGACTTCTCGTATTGGAGGATGTGATAACACTGTATTCATCATCCCATGTATACTTCAACCTTGCCCACTCTCGTCAATTACGTCGGAGTATTGTCTTGGGGCACTACAGGCTTATTGACATTAGCGACCTCGAAGTTGCTCGAATCGTTACTTGTTATTGCCTCCCTACGCTCTGTATAATTGGCACCTTGTGTCCGCGCTTCCTCAACCACCTGGGAGTGGCACTGATCACGCCATCTAGCGCCAAAGCGACGAGACGCACCAAATCACGCTAATATCGCCCAGCCGGGTGGCGGTCCGTTTGGCGGGACCAGTTGGCTGTAAGAAGGATAAGTGACTTCGTTCTGCACGCTTAAGGGCCAACCGTAGCCCGGTTCCGGACAGCAGTCCCATGCATCAAAGAAGAAGACGTGGAAGTGGGGCCCAGAGGCGGAAAAACTCGCGCGGGGCACGAGAGAAATCCACGAGGATTGAGGACAGCGAGGGATGGGACAAGGAGAAGCGGTGGGAGGTGGGCCGGGCAAATCCACCCACTAGGTGGCTTGAGTGTTTGACAGGCCACAGATACCCGGGGGTGGACGAGGTGGGGTGGTTAGGAGGGGTGGACTTTGTTGGGGAGGTGTGTCCACTCTGAGTGGGCGCGTACGGGCGGAAGCGGTGACAGGGGATACTCTCCCAGCAGGTCTTACCCGGCACTAGCGCTAATCTCTGCCTCAACCCAAGGAATTGTAGAAGACTCTCCACTTCTTTGCTCAACCCAATGATGTCATAGCCAGTACCCAGGTACCCTCTAACGGGTCTACGGTGAATTCGGTCACATGCGAACTCGATACCGGTGAATTCGCTAACGTTACGAGTTCGGTACCGGTGAATAGGCCTTTTTTCCGTAGGGCGGTGTTGCGCCTAATCTTCTTGGTTACGCAATGCATGCAGTCAAGCAAGCCCCTGGAAACGTATACCATTGGATGACTGAGTGTATGTGCGTAGTATGTTTGTGATACCCGTTTATATTATTTCTAGAGTACTAAAAGCGATTCTATCATACTCTATGGTATTTCAGCTTTCATTTGTTAGGTTAAACATGTATATCTCCTCAGCAATACTTCAGATATTATAAGATAAAATAGAAACAGTGTACATGGGTAGCAGAGATATACAGGTATGGGCCTGACCACTGTAGGCTTATCCTCCTCTCTGGAATAACCAAAACAATTATCATATCATAATATATGAGTATATGTATGGATAAATATATTGTATATTGTATATATATGAATATATTGTATGTCTGTGGATATATATGAGTATTTGTATACACATGTATATATATATATATATATATATATATATATATATATATATATATATATATATATGTATGGAAATAGTAATAGTATTTCTGTTATTAATTGTTAGGGGGCGCCACTGGTGACCGTTTCATGAATCTACTCACAGAAGGTGCCCTTGTCGGCTAGGGTCAGGTTCACCCCTCACCCATCCAGTCACGCACCTGTCACCAGTGGGATAACTATGAAAATTACCGGTAGTGTTACGCTGGTTAGCCCGGTTCCTTTTGTTGATGCACACCGGGAACAAGCTGAGGCGTGTGACCTGGTTTCGGGTGTTCCTAGTGTAGTGGAAGGAGATAAAGCCCTGCATGTCATAACCAGCGGAACTGACTCTGGTTCGGTATTTGAATCTCAACTTGTCCTTGAATTTCCTGAAAGTGTTTGTGTATCTGACAACTTTGAAGATTTGTTGAATAGATGTATTGACTACTGTCCTATATGGGATAGGAGTTATACCCACTTTATCGAGGGAGTTCGATCACAGTTGTATCCAAAGGGTTGGCTCGACATGTTGTCGGGAGGTCCAGGCCAGGTCTTCGGCCACGGTAATGTTGACACTGACGCTCACTTCATACTGGACGGGATAGTATACGGCTTTAAAATTGTAGACCCGGAGGCAAGAGTTGAAGGTTATTTGGGCCGTAACTATAAGTCAGCAACGGTTCTTGCTTTTGATTATATTGATACACTTATTGTTGATGAACTTGATTCAGGGAAATTGTCTAAAGTTTCGGAAATCCCCCTTTGTGTACATTCGATAGGCGCGGTCCCCAAGCAGGAGGGTGGCTTTAGGCCTATTACAGACGCAAGTAGACCTATCGGCCGGTCTATAAATTCCTTCATGGATGTAACTTTCAATCACTTTTCTTTTACAAAATTTGATGAGATTGTTGATGACTTGTCTAAGGGTTCATACATGGCTGTTACAGACATAACCGCCGCATACAGGTCAGTCGCCATCAGGCCTTCTGATCGGAAGTTCCAAGGTTTGTCTTGGTTAGAAAAGGGCAAGGAATTTTTCATGGTGGACAATTTTCTTTCATTTGGTACCAGAACCGCCCCTTTTATTTTTAATAGACTCACTGACGCTATCTCGAGATTTATTTGTGCTAATGGTTTCACCTGTTACAATTACCTTGATGATTTTCTAGTAGTAGGAGATTCCTTTGAAAATTGTCAAAAGGGTCAACTTTTTCTTCACAAGACCTTACGGGAGTTGGGCTTCTATATTTCTTATAATAAAGTTCGCTCACCCTCCCAGACTCAAAGATACCTGGGTATCATCATAGACTCGGTATCTATGGAACTTAGCTTACCTGCTGACAAGATAGCCAAGCTAAAACAGGAATTGGCCTTCTTCAAGGGTCGTCAGAGGGCGACAAAGCGCCAAATCCAGCGTTTATGTGGCATTCTTGCGCATTGTGCTACTATTGTGAAAGGCGGGAGGACATTTTCTAGGCGTATTATAGACATGTTATGCAATTTCCCCGTCCACAAAAGATATGTTCGTCTATCCAAGGATTTTCTGGAAGACATGAAATGGTGGGAAGGCTTCTCCCATTGGTTTAATGGTAAGGCCTTAATGGTGGCACCCTTATCTTGTGCTAGGGTTATCTACTCAGACGCTTCGGGCAAAGGCTACGGAGCAGTCTTGAATAGGGACTGGACAGCCGGGGCATGGGAAAAAATGAGTCTAACTCAAGAACTACATGGTCATTGGATCAACTCAACAGTTTTTGAAGTTGAAGAAAATATCAATGTCCAAGAGCTATACCCAGTAATAGAGTCCCTCATCAGATGGGGGGAGTGTTGCAGAAACTGTAGTATTATTATTGCAACCGACAATACACAGGTAGTAGCTGCTATTAATTCGGGAAGAAGTTCGAACTCATCATCCATGAGAATTCTCCGTTTGATATTTTGGTTGACTGTTTTGTTTAATTGTAGGCTAACAGCCTCTCATCTGCCAGGGGTATGCAATGTACAAGCTGATTTTCTGTCCAGAATTGCATATGGGGGAGGAAATTATATCCCCAATTATTTATGTTGCAGTGGTGAGGTCGTTACGACAAAGACTGGATGCGAAGGCAGTAGAGGTGCGCGCCTTAGCCTATGCCCCCAACACATGGAAGGCAAGGAGCTCGCAGTGGAAGAAATTTATAAATTTCTCCAATAATGTAATGATTTCCCCAGTTCCTACTTCAGTGGATTTACTATGCAAATATGTGGTATACTTATCAAGTTCGGTCCAGTATAGAACTATTGACAACTATGTCAGTGCGGTGGTCGTCTTAAACAAATTTTATGGTTATGACATCTCAACTATAAGACAAAATTTTGTCTTTAAATCCACTATGCTAGGACTGAGAAGGCTCTTGGGAGATCCAGAACCGGACAGACCAACTTTGGATGTATATACTTTAAAGTTTATGTTCTCCTTCGTAAATCTGAATGACATGTACGAAAGATCAATGTGGACTTGCATTGTTTTAAGTTTTAGATCTCTCCTTAGGAAGAGTAACTTAGTTGTAAACGAGGATTGTGGTTTATCTCATTGTTTGTTGAGGAAATCAATAACATTTCATGATTGGGGTATGTTGGTAAACATCACCACATCCAAAACAATCCAGTTCAAGGAACGCATCCACCAAATACCAATTGTTTCAACTAACTTCCGCCCTTTGTGTGCTGTGTACTGGACAAGGAATCACTTGTTAGAAACAACAGGGGACCCAGATGATCCTTTATTCACCTGCCTGAAACAGGGCAAATGGTCACCTATGAAGTACAGGGAACTGTTGAAGTTTTTAAAATATCTTTTGAAAAATTGTGGTGTCGAAAAGAAACGTACTGGCATGCACTCCCTACGAAGGGCTGGTGCTGCGTATATGCATTCGTGTGGCCTCCCCCTGGAGGATATTAGGCAGACAGGGGACTGGAAGAGCTTGTCAGCCCTCATATATCTGGCTAAACCTTTGTCTTGTCGCATTTCTTCGGATTTTGTTGTTTCCTCTCATTTAAATAGTTTATAATTGGGTTTGGGTGTTAATCTATAAAAACCCCCAAAATATATATATATATTAACCAAAAAACGCTTAGATATTACAGAAAATTTATCTCGATATTTTCAGAAATAGGTAATATATTGGATTATTTCTTAAGAATATGTCTTGCCCTAATTCTTTTAAATATTAAAGGTCCCGGACCCGCCTGCCCGTGTGGCGGTCAGGTCGGCCAGCACGTCCGTCTGGTATAGGGTTAGGGTAGGGCTAGGTTAGGGATAGGGTTAGGGTTAGGGTTAGGGTTAGGCATAGGGATAGATTAGGGTTAGGGTTAGGGATAGGGTTACATTAAGGCTAGGGATAGGTTAAGGCTAGGGATAGGTTAAGGAAGTGTCAGGAAATAATGTTATTTATTTGACTGTAAGTTAAGTATATATTAAGGAAAGGATAGACTGGCTGACAGGACTGTGGGTATGTTCCGGGTATGGCCAGCCATGTGGCCGGCACTGACCGTGGGTGGTGGCTGGCACCTGATCCCGGCACCGCTGGTGGTGGACGGCACCGCGGGCGGTGTTGAATTCACCTATTTCTTGGACTGAAACTGGCGCAGTAGCGAACTCACCACCCGACCGAACCTGTCGCAGTACCGAATTCACTGGTATTCCTCTAACGACAGGGGAACCATCCAGCATTTCAGATTCAAAACAAGGCATTTGTCAAAAGTTATGAAACTCACACAACTCATATATTATGAGTTGGGAAATATAAGAATTGTTAAATGAGCGTCAGAGACAATCCAACTGTTTCTTTTTTAGCTCTAAACCACTCTATAATGTATAAATCCACATTTGAATAGACTCGCCCTTCAAGTGAGCACATGTGACATGTTGACAAACAAAACCTTGCAACACATGAGGTGCTTTCTACTGAAGAAAGTAATCCCTATGATTATTTCTGGTTCGAAATAACAAATATACAGAAATGAGTGTACATTATTTAGTATGTTAATATGTGCATCTCTAAACAACAAAATACTCTCCAACTCTCTAAGAATTAAGGATATTTTAAAAACTGGCTTATGGGTCAGATTCTGTCCCAAACAGGCAGGTTGGGTCGGAGATATTAGTGGCTACAGGAAGTGCAGGATCTCTGCTGGGAGAGTGGACAGTGGAGCGCGCCATCTTGTGGTGGGGACGCAGCTGCGTCTCGCAATCATGTCTTCTTACTACTGAGAGCAGTACGGACGGAAGCCAGCTCAGGGATAAACGATAGTTTCTGTGGCCTCGGGGGTTTCTGAAAATACCCACGTTGATGTCATCTGAAATGTACTGATGAATCAAAAAGGATGCCGTTCATACATCTCTAAAATGCCTTCATTCTCTCCTTCAAGATTCATACAGCTTTGAATGATAAAGATTAGATAAGATTGTGTAAGGCGAACGGTAATTGCAGCTTAAAGAAGCCTGCTGCATAGCACAAAGCATCTGTTATATGAGGAGACATTATGGAAAGATCAGATCTCAGTAAACCTTTTTTTTCTTTTTCTTCTATGGGGGGTGGGTTAGGTATGAGCTTAGGTCTCTTCATTGATTAGTATGTACATATGATGAATGATACAGTTACAACTGTCAAATCATAGTAACTCGTTCGCATGCAGAATTTTATTCATTGTGAATATAAAGGAAGATAGTCCGGGACATGGCCAGCATGGAGATACTTTGGGCTGAGTTTCTCATTTCTGGTTTTCTATGGAAATTCTATGTGAAGGATCCGTTTCCAAGGGAACCACACAAATTAACACTTTTAGGTATAAACTTAATGTTACCTGCACAGGTGAAACAATATAGGAGGTAAGCAGGACTCCTTAGGGTGTGAGCGAAATAATGATTCAGAGGCAAATGTGAACATATATATATATATATTTATAATATGTATATATATATATATATATATATATATATATATATATATATATATATATATATATATATGGAGAGTTAATTAAGAGGGTATCATGGTGGCCGTACCCAGAATTCCACTCACTCTACCAATCTTCATTGAAGACTAGCAGATCTTAAACGCCGAAAAGATTAAAATCATATTAGATTTGTATATAGAATTAGCCATAAGATCCATTTATGATCGCCGTAATGTAGTTATGTGGTCCATCTCTTCGAAGTGATACCGTTAGACAGCCAGCAGCAAAGGACCAGTTCAAGAATATAGACATTGTGGATTCACAATGCAAGACAGCCTGCCAACCAATAGACTTGACCATCAAAGAAACCTCTTCTATAAAACATCACACAGAAAGCCAAATGGTGCTGCATTTGATCCCTGTCTGTATGTCCAGTGGGCATCCTTAATAGTATGTCCATACATGTGTAGAGAAATACTTCGCAAAGAATGACTAACGCTATGGATCTCCCCAGGACAAAAGTAACTATCCAACAACACATTGAATAGAACTGCGCCGCAAACCATTGGAAGGGTGATATTGGGCTTGGTCCCTTGATATGCATCGTTGGATGACCTGCACACATGCCGAGCCGCTAGACCATAGTGCTAGTCCGGGTAACTCATCTGCAGCTAAAGGACTATAGAATTAATCACCACCTGAATCGAACATTATGGTTTCAAAAGCGGGGTATATCCTTCAAACTCTCACCAGAGAGGGCAGGATGAGTTCAGTAGGAAAATCACTCGAATGATGATGGTTCTTTGGTTATCCGAGAGGATAAAAAAAGGCTCCCTCCTTTTTGTGGATTGGTTTTTGTGTATGCGTTCCTAATGTGGGTGTGCAAATCTAATGATCAACCAACGGAGATTTTTTTTTATATTATCTAATTCAGTCTCCCAATTGGCATTGAGTTTGTCAGATAAAATTACGGTTGCACAGCACATAGTTGGTCAGTGTACAACCACAGATCTAAGAGGAATGAAAAAGATAAAGTATGAAATAATGAATGAAAGAGTCTGCAGCAAACCACTTTTGAAGCTTCCTAGAGGTGTCAGGTCTTAAGCAGTAAGAGTGTGTAAATAATTTTGTCTTTTATCGTATTAAATATTGACGAGGATAACCTTGTCCTGGCTAGGTCTGCACCTGATAGGATCTGCCATACAACCATGAAGCCACGAGCGGGATGTGATCTCAACTAGCCCAAGCTTAAGGTATCTTACCTCCCATGGAATGATTTATATAACTAGGAGAAAATGATATGTTTTATCATTGATGAATGAAGGTGGAACTATAAAATAAGAAACAATTAGAAGGCTTGTGTTATATCCAGTCTATGGGCCATTTTCTGTAACCCACTTGCAGCCTATGAACTGCACATTTCTAAAACTAGGTCTCTAGGATCCAAATATATCAAGTACCAGGAGTTCAATGAGGTATCCCTTTAGTGATTGGTCATGGTCAACTAAGCACTATAAGACACAGATACATTGGGCCTCTGCACCCATCCTGTTTTTACAGGGCCGGCTGGCCAGAGGCGATGACTGCATGGTCGCGGGCGACAGTGTTTTCAATGGGCTGGTCCGGCCGATTCCGGGCGATTTATTGATCCACCAAGCAGATTGTCCCAGCCGATCTGACCCAATGAGTGATTTGGGCGGCCGACGTCCACAATTCCTCCACATGGTCATCGTCCGGCCCTAACTTACTCTTGGTGGATTACATGCTTAAGCAGCGTAAATTTATGAGTTTTGGCCCAAGATCAATAATATATAATAATTGCAGCATGCTGAAAGTCTATGGAACCTCTCCTCAAACTAAGCAGCGTAAATTTATGAGTTTTGGCCCAAGCTCAATAATATAACACTTGTACTTTCATGCGCTCTCCATCTGTTTCACTATGTGAGCCACTGGTGATTCCTCTCAAGTGGAGTCTACACCAGGTTAAATCATGCAAGAGCGTTCTCGCCGGTGTCCCCCTGGATACATTGTGTGAGGTATCTCTTTTCCCTTGGTTTCATGTAGCCCATGATAACTCTTCTCCCGTGGCTTCAACTACTCCAAGGTATCTTGTATCCAAGTGTCAACGACCGTGTATATCATATGACGAAGATGAAGAGGTTGTAACAACAGTGTCTTTATTTCTTCACATGCAAGAGACAGATGATATGATAACATTTATAAGTCCTCGTTTTTTTAGTTTTTTTTAATTTTATTTATGCACTGTAAATGGGTACAAAATTGTTGGGCCTCTGCCTAGGCTGTTATTCTGGCCAACATTAAATTGACAAAAGTAGTATGTATGACAGCAATGTTCATTGTTCAGTAATAATATGTACAGTTGATGAAAAGGATGAAGCAGGTGAAAATGAGGTTAAGTACAAAGTTGGAATAATCAGTCACAACAATAGCGATTTGCCTCAATTGGAACCTGATTCAGCAGAACCTGGTTAACAGACTAAGTAAACGGAATATAATGTTTCAGTTTAACAGTTCTTCAAGTATTACTGTTTCGTCAATATGGATTTCAATTGAATATGTGGATAATGACTGATGGAATATACTCATTCGCACATCATATTAAAACGTGAAGCTGGACTCACAGCATTGCCATGTTTATAGAAAGGCAATCCGTCAACTTAACCACGCATATAATCGTCTCGTGTTATTGAAATTTTCAACTATACTAGAGGAGAACATGAATTATGATCCGTACAGAGACTGATATATATGTTCAGTAAACAGTTTCGATTCCTAATAGACTCAGGAGTTCTTATAGAAGATAGCAAAACCCGCGTAATAGGACGCCTTGGGTAATCAGAGTCAATTTAGAAATTGATGAATGGCAAACTAAATATTATCCATTTGGCGTATGCAACATACTCAGAGGTTTGGACAGATGATAGAAACAGTGTCCTCTGTTTGAATTACACAACATTCTAATAGAACGAGAAGACCTGATGTCAGCATTAAGACCATACAATGAGTGAATTCTAAAGAACTACATCAAGAATCATCTAAATACACACTACTCCACGAGTTTGGACGTGCTGCAATCATCATCGAGGCAACGCTGAGTCATGATTATGGTGCATCCAAACGAGTTGAGTAATGTGTATTTCACAATTCGAGTGCGGTTCTGGATTTATCTCATCCCTTTCAATGATCAGAATAATACAAATTACTTTGCAAATCCCTCAGGAACGTTCAACCCTCCATGTTGATGTCTTATAATTTCTCTGAAATCCTGGCCGCTGATTGGTCAATCGTATACTATGTCGTCTCACATTCACTCCACCATGACCATGGCATAGTACTGTCAGTTTATGTGGGTGATCATTGAGTATTTTTTTAATGTTATTTCTATGGCTATACTTGTATCAGTGGTGATATAATGGAGTTAAAATGTCTGATCTAATGCTAGGATTACACCATCACCCTGACAGTCCCAACAGTGAATTTTTCACAAATAGTAAATGGACGTGGAACTTTTATGACATTTTTATGTTTCTTCTTTGCTCTGCCTAAAATAGGCCATGGACTTAATGCGCAGTGTGTTGAGTTGAGGCTGCCGTAGATTGATGTGGTCTTGTCGGGGTCTGGTCAACACACCACCGTACCTACACAGTGCATCAACTTACATTCGATATTTTCATATCAAAATAGTTACTTCGTTGCTAGAGCCTCTGGACACCCTACCTTGTGGATGTTGGCCGTATTACAAGTCTCAAGAGCAAAAGCTATAGGACGGCAGATCATGAATATGATTTAGGGACCAGCACACTTTGCGCCATTGTAAAATGGCGAAGGCTGTGACACGCTCGTCGCAGGGTAAGGAAATTAGAAAACGTTCCCATTGAATTTAGGTTTCAATATTGCTAAAAATAAATCATAACACAAAAGCCTAATCTGTGTGAAGACTTACAAAAAAAGAAGAGCATGTTTAAGTTTTCTGCACACAAGAATCCCACTCTCGCAGTAATTTGATCTCCATGAACAGTTTTTATGTAGGGGAGCAATTCGACGTGACTGTTGATATTAAATGATTAAACGTGTTTTCAATCGGTATGTGGCTTCCTCTTGTCTGGGGTCACTGGGAGCACAGTGTGAAAGACCTTTCACATCTGCAAATTCTACAAAACCAAGCTTTAAGAATAATCTATAATCTTCATCCAATGACCCCGAAAGACATACTCCACAGGACAGCCCAGACTCCATATCTGAAAGAGAGAAGTGATATGCATATTATTGACTTTTTTTTCTTTTTTTTTTATTTGCAAATGACAGTTCTGCACTAGGCAGATATTCCACCGTCATTGTAAACATAATACATAGTTTGTTGTATACCGATTCAACAGAAATATGACATGAATGGTGATGGTGTAATTGTGAAACCGCACATTATATTAACACAATTCCATACTAATCACAGCAAATATACAACTCATCTCCAATTATATACAGACTTCATGTTCCAAAAGCCAACCAACCTTCGCTCCTACAAGCACCACAGAGGGCCACCAGAGGAAATACCGGCCCGCTATTTAATCAAACTTTCCCTAAACTCACTATGTATAAAAAAATCACTAAATTACATCAGCCCCAAATTATGGAATGCCTTTCCGGAAGACATAAGAAACATTCAATCACAAGTAAAATATAAAAAGCTCTTAAAAGAGAGACTCAGACAGAGTGTACTGTAACCCGCCGACGAGTATATTATTTCATAGGAAATTAAAAACAAATTATTCCAAAACTCGGGAATTCTATAAAGGACAAGATCCAACTCCTGACGTGTAACCCAACATCAGTATTACTATCTATAATGTGATTTATTGCCCCAAGTTGATGCTTTTATTTTCCTTGACCAGGTCAAACGTTATCACTCTTTTGTTTTGATTGCTCTTGTTATTTTTGTATGCTTGTAAAAGCTAAGACCAAAGAAAACTGTAAGAACTACATGTAAGCCTGAACTGGACATGCACTGAAACCAGCAGATGAATTTATCAGCTGAGCATGGTCAGCCTAAAAAAAGGTTTTTAAAAGAAATCAGCGCAATACGACAATGCATGGTGTTTGAAGAACATTAATTCATGTTGTTCCTGATGGAATCGCCACCATAAATAACCTTAGCGACATAGGCTTGTGTTTTAGAAGCGTCGCAATATAACCTTGGCAGCTGATGTAATTGCTAATATCATCGTTTGTTAGATGATACTAAACCTATTATACTTTGCGTCCACGTTAAAACATTAAAGTCTACAAAATATATCATACAGAATACCGACCGAGGTTTCCCCCGCATATATGCCGCTAGTTTAAGTTAAGGCGGATCCCATACGATGAGAACATGGTGAAAAACACAGTCATAACTCGATTAAGGTGAGATTTCATGAGGCGAAGCCAAGTGATAGCATTATACGCAAGACAACTCATGGTAGATAAAAAAATTATACAAATAATCCTGTAATTTCCTGATAGTTTGTGCCTGGCTTAGATCAGAACAGAACATCAAGGCGAACGTTTTCTAACAGGCGGGTGGTGTACACAGTCGCAGTAAAAGAAGCCCCCGGGGAAGAGACAGATGTGAAAGGAGAACGAATACGGCGTTCTTTGAATACATTCCCACGTTATATCAGAGTAGAATTATGGGAACAGCTCCTGAATAGTTCATGTATATTGCTCTATAAGCCAGATTCAAAAACTGTCTGAACGAATTAGATCTTAATCGCAGCCCTGATTCATAACAAATGATTAGTATCAAACTCTGAACCAGATGCCAGAAGCTCCCACGCTCTTATCATTGGATCAATGAGACTGTTTAGGGCTGTGATGCCTCTTAAAGCAAAACCTGCACTTTGTCGCAGATCTCTATGTGCTTACTTCATTCCACACGGACTATGTCATGATGAAGCTGTACATGGTGAGTACTGCCCGAATTTTTGCAAACCTTATGTGCCTGGCTTTTATCTTAGCCCGGTATAAATGTTCATAGTCTTAACATTAGGAACTCGTTCTCAACAGGCACGCGACTTCGGTAACTCATACTCAATGGGCGATAAACAGATAACTATATCCAGGCTAAGATAAAATCAGAAACGGAAATATTTGTGTCTGGCCTGTATCCCCGAAAGCCATCTCGTTTGAAGCACTTCAGAATAATCATTCGGCTATCGCCTCGTTCATATCACTGAGCGCTCCAAACTCGATGGCATATGGGGACACAGACCCGCATCAATGTCCTTCTTAATCTTTGATAAGATCTAGCTTTTATGAGATGAAAATAAAAACCACTGATTGTCGCACAGAATTAGAGTTATGTTTGATGACAAACCACAATGTTGGTCTAAAATGGCACAACCAGCATGCAAGTAGGACATCTAGCGTGCAAGAGAAGTACTACAGCCTATCATCAGCAGCTTCTCAGACAGGGATGAGAGAGATGGTCTCTGCCTCTAGAGGTATTCTGAGGTACTGCGGAGGATGCCCTCATTTTACAGCTTTACCTGAAAGTTATGTAACTACCTGATAGTCTGTCCACACTACCCAATACAGAAGGTAGTGAGGAACCAGCGAGTGGGGAACCAGCGAGACCAACAAAAAGGTCCGGGTCACGTTTCAATCAGTTACTTTGTGGTCGTGTAGCGTTACAGAATTGCCGCGTCTCTTACAACTACCCGACAGTTGGTTAAATCACCAGAGTATGGTATCCCAAATTTCAATCCCAAAACATTCCTGCAGTAATGCATACACTTCTGTAACTTTAAATTGACAATAGATAATTCTTTTACACAAAAAAGCACAGGTCGTTATGTCAGGTGTTGCCTCGAGCCAAATGAGGGAAGATGTTGCCCCCTGGTGGGTGACCGGGGAACCAGCGTGCTAATACTTTCAATAGATAAATTCAGTTTCCCTGACATGAAATGAATATTGCTCTCCTTTTATTTGTGGATTTTAAATTATCTCAACAATATAAGTGCATTTCCTTGTAGAGCTCTGCCATTTTGTGCCGGTAACTATCGACTTAATAGAAGAAAAATGGGAACGGCTGAAACAATCCCAAAGTTATAAGGTGAGGATACCTAAAGTTGCTTAACGCGCCGAGGTGAGTAACTTTAAGCATTCCTACTGCGTGATTTTTGGATTTTGTCACCGGGAGCTTGTATCCCTATAATCATCAACCTTCACATATTCATAGAAAACGGTGATTTGCTAAGCTTTAATCTCCAGGGGAAAGTTCTGATTGGTCTAAGTAGCGTCACGTGATACGCTGGACAGCGAAACAAACACGCTCAATACGAAACTGGTAACCGAGACTATATTGCAGTCATAGCTTTACATCAGAATACGAAAACCCAGAACCTCAAAGCTAGAAAATGCACACACTTGCTCAACTATATGTTTAGTCAGCAAACTAATACTTCATAAGGCCCGGCCCCACTGGTGCGATGCGATTGTCGCACACGTTTTATGGCCCCATAAACGGCCCCCTCGGCGGGGTTTATGACTTCTATTGCGATGGAATCATCGCACTCAATCGCAGGGAAAATTCAGGGCATGCCCCACTGATGCGATGGATTCGTCGCATCGCTTCTGGTACCACCTATGTAGAGGCCTAGATATACAGGTTAATTATAATATTCAATAGATTTATCTATGTTACTTTTCATCCCTCATGCTTTACAAATTATCAGTATTACACCTAGGCTAAAGCCACAGCCTGGCATTTTCACAGCTTTCACACCTCCTGAGACCTGGCACACGGGTGGATGCTCTCAGGTGTGGCAGTTATCAACTGTAGTGGGTCCAAGGTGGCCATGGTCAGGGTATCCTGTGTAACTAAATGGAATCAATAAAGTGTGGTACAGTATCTATGCAAATATGAAAGGAAGAACTCTGTACCTGTGCGACGAATCCATCGCACATCCTGAACATTTCATGATGTGCGATGCGACGGATCCGTCGCATCGCACACGATCGCACACATGCGCAAGCCCGGCCCCACAGGAGCGATTGTGTGCGATGCGACGGGCGGCACCGTTTTTATGACCCTCGCCGGCCGTTTACGACTTTTTATTGACTTGTGACAATCGCATCGCACCAGTGGGGCCGGGCCTATAGATAACACCGTCTAGAGATCACCCCACTCACGATGCAATATCTTGCAAATTAATTGAGAAAGGGGTATATGAACAATTTCTACCTAAAGTATTAACAATGGACTCCTTTGTTAAAAAGGACAGACCAAATATTGATAGCTTCAAGAACAGTACCTATTATCGAGGGGCCTGGTACTAGACACCTTACCGCTGGATGTCTGGAATATTGCGGATTACAAGTCTTTAAGTCTTATTAAAAAAAGACGTGGGCGTTTAGTCAGCACCAGCCTTCACCAGAGTTTCGTGCCCCGTGCCTATATATCTTCTCTGATAGTTACCCTGTTTTCTTCAGTAAAAACATGATACCGCTTCTATATTTTGTTTGTTTAAACGAGGTGCAGCTCGACCTTATGTCGTTACACCCATTCGGCTTACAGTTATGGCTCGTATAGACATGATAGCAAGTGAATCAAGTCTTGGGAGCCTACAGCCAATTGGTACGAACTTGTGAGATATAATGGCTTGAGGCAGCTGTCGGATTAAGCGCGGCAACGCAGCAAGAGACATCTACCTGTCGTGACGTGTATATCACGTGACAGTCTTCTCAAGTTTTTCAAAGACTCAACACGTTTCTTTACCGGAGCGCTTCTTAAACCTCTGAGGATTACGTTTTTTGGACAGAAAGTCAAAAAAAGCATGCCGCCTAAGAAGGGAAGCAAGGCCGTGGTCACAAAGACTCCAAAGGTCTCAGCACCGGGCGAAGGTCGGGCCGCTAGAGGCGAAAAGAGGATGGACCTGATTTAGGCTCAAATTGAGGGCCTGAAGGAGGCCATTTTGGCGGCAGCATCCGCATCGGCTCGTGGAAACGATGCAGGAACCGGGCAGCAGAAAAGAAGCGAGGTGCATCCTCAGACACCAGCCGGCAACGTTTTGCCGACACAGGTGAACGATAGAGCGATGGTGCCTTGCACGGGAAACGCGGTCGACGTGACCGACTCTGCAGCCATTGCCGCAGGAGCGGCCATGGCTCCCAGGGCTCCGACTTTGGTGCCAAATTCGGATTTTGCGGGTATATTAACGGATCAGCTTGCGCATCCCTGGATCCCTCGTGATGGACGGGCCGTAGGCGTGGCCTACCAAGATGAGGATCTCCACCGCCAAGTACAACAGATCCTCCAGTCTACCTTACACATACTGAGGCCTACCTCAGGTAAGCCCACCCACCCAGCTCACTATGTTTTTGGGAGCTAAGAGAGAGCGAGCCGGTCTGGGGGCTCTTAATGTTCAAGAGTATCTGTGGGGCATCTTACGCATGTCAGACGACCCCAAGACCCCGGCCAGTTGCCGCAGGCCGCTGATGACACACCTCAGGGAGGTAGTCGAGGATTTTATTGATTATGATTTCCGGCAAGTACACCGCTGGAGCGAAGAAATTTTCTCGCGACTCACAGAGGGACGATTCCTGCAAGGCTGGAACTCTGTTAGCGATATCTAGCACCTCCAGATGGCAATATCACGGGCCGAGGGCGGCAGGCTCGGCAAGGAGGATTTACTGAGCCAAGCGGGAAAGGCTAAGAGCAAGGCGCATCCAGCAGGCAGGAGCCACGCCCCTTGTCCAGCTTATAACACAGAGAAGGGGTGCACTCTCCAAGCGCCGCACGTCGCAGCGGCAGGAACGGTGGATCACGTCTGCAAGTACTGCTATGATGTCTTGAGCTTACATCACCCCCACACGGCCAAGGATTGACGCATCAAAGTGAAGCACGAGTCTGCGGCAGCGGTTAGGAGCAATAGCCGGCCCTTTCGGGGTAGGGCAGGTCCGCCTGCCGCTCGCGACTAAGTTGGATGGTTCCGCGCGCGCCGGCAGCCGGCACGCACGGACTGCGACTCGGAGAGCGCTTGCGGCGACATGGGCGGGGAGGTGGACAACTCCTCGTCCAATCACGTGCCGTCCCGCGTGGCGGGAGCGGTTAGCGTTTTTTGGCGCCCTCAGCCCTCTGAGGAATTCAGGGAGCGGTGCCCAAAGTTTACTTCGGATTACACTGTTATCACTAACGTTGAGGCTTACAATTTTGAGGGGGCTCGTGTTATTGTCTCCTCAGCTCTCCACGTGGACGAGTGGAGAGCTCGTTTAGCTGACTTTCATGATTTAAATTTGTGTGATTTCCTCGAGTTCGGGTGGCCTATTGGCTATACCCGGGAGCAATGGCTGCTCCCTACCTATGTCAACCACGCCTCGGCCCGGGCCTGTATTCCTGATTTACAGCGTTTTGTTGACAAAGAAATCCACTTAGGCGGACTGCTGGGGCCTTTCGAGGCTTTACCGTTCAGCTAATACTCAGGTGTCCCCTCTGTTGACACGTCCCAAGCGGGATTCTAGGGACAGTGATCCCCGACTTATCTTTCCCCGAGGGCAAAGCAGTAAATGATGGGATACCGGTAGGCCTGTATTTGGGACAAGGTTGCGCCTACACACTGCCTACGATAGGCGACTTGACTGGACTCATCGAGACGTTAGGCCGACACTCATACGTTTGGAAGGCTGATTTCAGTAGGGCCTACAGACAGTTGAGGATCGACCCGGGCAACGCCCCTTTTCTGTGTTTTCACGTGGAAGGCGCTTACTACGTGGAGAGGTGTCCTCCTTTCGGATGTAGGTCGTCTTCCGTCGCGTGTCAGAGGACATCTAACGCTGTCTTTTATATCATGGCCCAGGCCGGGTTTCGAGTACTCGCTTATTTGGACGACTTTGCCGGGGCGGCGGCACAGGAAGACGAGGCCTACCGAGCCTACCAGACATTCATCGACCTAGCTGACACATTAGGCCTACAGTTAGCGGAAGAAAAATGCGAGCCTCCTACGCAAGTCATCACGTGGCTGGGGTTCACGTTGAATACACGTGACATGGTCGTCACCATCCCACGGGACAAACTCGAAGCTGTGCTGGGAGAGTGTACGAAATGTCTCGATCGCAAATGAATTTCTCTTCACCACATGCAGTCTCTGCTGGGGCAGTTAATTCACGTGGCCAGCTGTGTCCGGCACCCGAGAAAAAAATGGCTCTTCTCTTCGCGGCTCTTCGGGCGGCTCGTGCGGCTCCCGTTGTGACTCTTGGTGATGGGGCTCGAGCGGATCTACGTTGGTTCGGGTTCTACGCAACTTCATCGAACGGGCGCCACCTTGTCCAGACAACGTCGCTTTTCGTGACGCTTCACGTCGGCGTGTCCAGCGATCGAGGTCAGGTCAAGATATGGGACGTCAACTTGGAGTGGGCGTGGCGCATCCCAGCTATTGACCCCGGCACGGGATTTTACAAGTTGGCGGCTTTCGCCTTGGTCGTGGCGTTTACACACGGTCTTGAGAACGTTCCCGCAGGTGCCACGGTGCGGGTAACGGCTTCCCACGCGGCCGTATGCGCTCTCCTTCATCACGGTTTAATCCGGGACCCGTTTATCGCCGCTTGTGCCCATAGGATATGGTTGGGGGCCGCTTTAGGCGATTACGAAGTCGTACCAGACGTTGTTGTGACCGTTGAAAGCGCTGAGGCGCCTGTAGAAATCGTCTGCCCACGCATACACGAGGTTTTACACGATTTTCGTTGATTGCAGGTGCCGACCCCGCGCTCCACGCTTGGATGTTATCTTCCTTCCAGGCAGCCTCAGCTGTCTCCACGTGCCGGAACAGGTCAACGCAAGCCGTCAAATACCTACGTTTCTCAGTCAGGAACAAGTCGTCTGTTCTTCACCTGTCAGTCCTCCAGACATGTCTTTACGTGCAACATTTGGCCAACACCCTCGCCTCGCCTACAGCCATTAGGAATTACATCTCTGGCGCTAAGTACTGGATTACTCACCGTGGAGGGGACGTGTCTGCGTTCTCGTCCACGCAAGTGGCTTCTGTGCTCCGGGGTGTCTTAGTAACGTCTGGTCACGTCGCTCGACAGGCCCCGCCCGTATCTTGGAGTATGCTGGCGGATATTTGCCGTTTATCTGGGCACCTGTCATGCGGCCTTGTTGTCAAGGCTGCGGCCTTGTTGGCCTTTCACTTCCTCTTGAGGGCTTCGAACCTCTTCTCGGATACCTCTAAGATGCATCGGTCCCCTCACTATTTCATCAGGGTCACCACCTGTCGTATAACGTGTGGAGTCTTCACGTTTTCCGGACATGTGTCCTGTTAAGACTTGGAAGTCTTATAGAGGCGCGCACCTGGCCAGAGCCTAGACCCCTTGTTTTTACTTAGACCAGGGGTGGCGCTCACGTCTCCTCATTTCACTTCAATTGTCAGACTTCTTCTGTCACGTGCCGGTCATCACGAGGCCTACCTCGTCACACCTCACTCGTTCCGCCGGGGTGGGGCCCAACACCTCGTCCAGTCAGGTAGGTCTCTCCACGACGTCCAGAAGCTCGGCACTTGGGCTTCGCAGGCTTCTTTGGCCGTCTACTTACAGTAAATTCCGTCTTTGACGTATGCCCTTCTATGAATTTTACTGTTTGACAAATTTCCGTATACCTTCGTATACCGTAAACCTTGTATACTACATATTTGTCTTTTTCCACGTGAAAAATACAATTTTTCGTCCACAGCTTGGCCTCGTATCAGTCATTGGTACGAACTTGTGAGATATAATGGCTTGAGGCAGCTGTCGGATTAAGCGTGGCAACGCAGCAAGAGACATCTACCGGACGTTTTTATGAACTGTCACTGTCGTGACGTGTATATCACTTGACAGTCTTCTCAAGTTTTTCAAAGACTCAACATGTTTCTTTACCTCCCACCCACCCCACATGTTTTGGGTGTTACCTTTTATGAATTTTACTGTTTGACAAATTTCCGTATACCTTCGTATACCGTATACCTTTTATACTACATATTTGTCTTTTTCCACGTGAAAAATAAAATTTTTCGTCCACAGCTTGGCCTTGTATCAGTCATTATAGAGCGTTTATGATCATGAGCATTAGTTGTGATTATGTAAACTAAGGGACAACAATTAGTTGTTCGCAATAAAAGTGAACTGTATACTTAACCTAAATTGTACGGTCACAAATGTATGAGTTGACAAAAATATAAGGTGAAATAATCTACTACTATGTACTGAGAGGTATGCTCCAAACGGTAACGCACATCGATGTACCACTTAGTATAGAAATGAAGTATTAAAGGACACACAAAAACATGTAGTTACCATGCCCGAGCAGCGGTATGCAATTCATTGCAGCTATAGGTATATAATAATGACTTCTAGTGCTTCAGTTTGTGGCCATTTACTGGTTTTGATTCTTATTAATGATACGGCCCATGAAGGATGGTATATTTGGAAGCTGAGCACTCGGTTTTGACGTCGGGAATATTGGGGAGAAACAAGCGCGAGATAACAGATCAATGAGTCTGCGGCAGTAGGGATTGCACCACTGGCGGTAACCGGGCTGGGTTATGAGGTGCCAAATGCAAAAGGTTTAGTCACCACACAATGAAATAATCACAATAAAATATATTCATAAACGAAATATATATCGGAAAGATATTCAAGACAATTCTGTAATATCGACCAAAAGAAGCATGCTGTATCTATCACATACTTCTCTATTACTGTATCAATATAGAAGATTATTTCTTTTTTAAATATGTGCCGGAAAAAAGTCGTTTGTACT